>JACVVK020000427.1:422500-595846 GCA_018292915.2 Batillaria attramentaria | reverse complement strand
TTGCAAGATATTCTTGGAAAAAAATTTGTATAGTGATAGTGTACATACAATTTGTAACAGATGAGCGACGGGCTGATAACACATTCACGGAACTTCGAATATCCAATTCAATTCAATTCAATTCAATTCAATTCAATAAATCTTTATTGTCCCAAAAGGGCAATTTGTTTTGCGGCTGTAAAATATATTACCTATAATGAAAATAAAAAATAAAAGTAAAACAAGATAGGGTATTAAGTTGGATTAAATTAAATTAAAAGGTAAGTAAAAACAACAGCAGGCAAGACTGACTAACCTTCAAAGCTAAAACAGTCCATGTCGTCAGCGAGAGGCGATCACAGTTGGTATTGTAGTCATGACCCCAAAAATTACCGCCGGACTGAAAGTGACGTCAGTTTGGAAATCAGGAATGATCAAGTTATGCCGCACGCGGCACCACAGTGTAGCAGGGTAGAGGTCATGAGTTGTCTCCCTTGCCGCAACAAGCACGCATTTTTCCGGGCGGGAGAGCACGAAGTTGCCACGAAAAATGCATGTATGCCGCGGTTCTATGTATGCACGGGGACAACTCATGCAGGTAATACTCTCTGAAACAGGCTGAAAATGTGCTGGTGAGTCAGTGCGACACTGAGAACTCACCGCATCTGCACACTGCGCCGTGAAACTGACAGCACGTTGACCCACACTGAACTTTGTTGAGAACTGTCCACTCAGTTTCCTTGTCACCGAGTATGTTTGTTTTTTTATGTTGTTTCCATAGTAATGGAAACAACATAATAGGACGGGCTAAAATTTCCACGTTCATAGGCAAGCATCTGTGGTACAAACGCACGTCACTGCCGATCTCCCGCAGAGACGATTACTAGTATGCAAGTGTAACTCTGACAATGACGTAAGAAAACCTGCGTCATCGATGCTGGCATGTATGCTGTTCCGAACGCGCTTCTCCTCCTCACTGAGTGCCGTCTGTGTGGATGTGCGTGTGTGTGTGTGTGTGTGTGTGTGTGTGTGTGTGTGTGTGTGTGAATTGTGTCCGGGCCCGTTTCTTCGAAGATACTTAACCGAATGGCTTCAAATTTTGGGGTATCCAAATTTATCAAAATGTTACATTAGACGATTCAAGCGTGTGATGATTGCTTAAGTGATTTGGGAGTTATCGCCCTTTTGAGACAAGTTGGTTGTCTTTCGTGTACAGGCGTAATATTTATTTAAATCACTCAATTTTTTGGCAGTAGATAGCTTGAATACGGACTCTGAATTGACTCACTACTAGAAAATGGTCGCTCTTATAGTTTTCATGTAAACCGAGCCTGAGTTGACATTGCATGTGAACCCAGTTCAGATGCCTATTTCTCCGAAAATACTGAACCGATCGATTTCAAATTTGGGGTTTCTAAATGAATCAAGATTGTTGAATAGAAGGCCCGATCCAGGTACGATTGCACACATGATTTGCGAGTTATCGCCCTTTTCAAAAAAAAGTGGCTTTCTGGCGTTTAAAGGCGTAATATTTACCTAAACCACTCCATTTTTGGGACATAGATAGCATGAATACGGACTCTCAACTGAGTGAATTTTGGAGGTTGTCGCTTTTGTACTTTTGGCGTAAACCGTACCTGATGAAAGTGCTGGTGAACACACTTTAGATCTCAAAATCGCTCCTACTAAACATAGATAATGAGCCTGGGGTGCCATAAAAAATATACAAAAAAATTAGAAAAATTCACTGCAGCCGTTGTCGTCAGTTGACTCGAAAATTTGTACTCGAAGCACATTTCCTTTACACAAGCCACACGCCTGACAAACATCGCAGAAAAGGCACACGCGCACTGACGCAAAACTGTATCAGCGTCAGTTTGCCGACGTCATGTTTGATTGACGTGGGGGTGTGTCGTCACTTTTCGGAAGTTCTCTATTTGTAGACGGGGAAAGCGGGAGTTTCATTGATGTAGTGAGCTTTGTTTTTTCCCACTGACTCTCACTCAATAGCATAGTAGAGTGAGAGAACACCACATAGGTCTCAATGGAGCACATGCACAAACGCGGCTCGCGCAAGTCTGCGTGCGTGCGTGCGTGCGCGCGCGCGTATGTCTGTGTGCGCGCGCGCGCAGCAGACATAACACATAGTGAAAAAACGTTCGCCGCGCAGACTTGTCTGTTAAACACATTGAGCCGGTATAAATTCGATCTTTACACTGCGCAGCAGCAACACTTCAATTTTCATGGGGCTGCTTTCATTGCAAGAATTGTATCCGAGTCAAAGTTATTACGTCAAATGTATTATGCGTCATCCCAATGAGGAAAACGTCATAGATTTCAAAGAAAACAACTTGACGTCTCTCTTCCAAAACCAAGATTGGTCTGACAAGCCCAGTCAGTTGTTTCCATTCAGAGAGAGAGAGAGAGTGTGTAGTGTGTGTGTGTGTGTGTGTGTGTGTGTGTGTGTGTGTGTGTGTGTGTGTGTGTGTCCTCCCGAATACATGGCATTACAAAAGAACGACCGTGACGACAGCAGGTGATTAAATGGAAACAACATATTGGGCTGGTCAGTGGCCATCTTGTTCCTTCTTAGTTCCGAATTACTGAGCTGTCTCGGTTAGCTCAGTTGTTTCGGGTCATCGGCAGAGGCCCGGGTAAGCGTAGTGAGTTGGCGGCTTAGCAGCACTGGCCGGCCGCTCAGTTTCACTGTTTCGGTTCTCCAACCCCGCGGCGCCTTGAGCATCTCAGAAAAGACCGCTATACGCTGCAGTGTATGTGCACCAAGGAATGGCCAACCATAATATCACACCCGGGCACATACCGTTGCACCAGTTACTAGTAGCCGGCTTGTCTTACACTGTCTCGATTTACTTTACCAGTTTATTTATTTTTGATTATTTATTTGTTACGGGAAATGGCGTAGCTCAGTAAACAGAACAAAGGAGTCTTCAATATCAACAAGTCTCTTCATCTATTGCTCAACAGATCCCTTTATTATGAAGACTTGTCTGTACCTCTTTGTGGCGTGTTCCTGTTTGGCTCCAATACCAGGAGCAGCCAGTGTTGCCGATTCAAGCGACGTAACCGCTGCTACTCAGGCGCACGGTGGGTTGCTTCCCTCTGATGTCGGAAGATTTTCTATCAGTCCTTGACAGTAATGTCGCTGTCGCCGTTTTTTCTTATTCAAAATAAATAAACAGATAAATACACAAACAACACAAAACTGAGCAAAACCAAGAGAGAAAAGAATTCAAGAAAGAGAAAGTCAAATTTACAATTTTAAGGCAGCCCAATTTCAAGACACCACGAAAACATCTCAGCCGAGCGACCTAAAAATGATGCCTGTAATTACACCGTTTTATCGCCACTGTATTATGACTAATTTTATATGTATTATGAACATAAATATTATTGTTGCTGTTGTTACAACTTGGTGTATCCTTCACCTTGTTTCCATGCAGGAAGTAACTAGAGTGATTTCTTCAGGCTAATAAAAGGGATCGAAGATCCAGAGATAAACGAAAATGAAAGAGCCGAAGGCATTCTCTGATTCCGTCTTTCGCGTACTAATAATAGACGACTCCACTCCTGTCAAGCAAAGGGGGCGAGCCCCAGAATTCTGCCAATCGGCATCAGGAGCACAACATGTGGCATGGTCTGGCAAACTTTCTTGCCAGGTCCTACAAAGAGGGAAGCACTGTGACGTGACCGACACGTGGAAAGAAAGCTGTACGTCCATTGACGTCATTTGAGGAAAAATACCAAATACGTCAATACCATTATGTGGGGTTTTTTTTCATCTCGAAATCACCCGTTTCCCCATAAAACGACGTCATGGGCGGTCGGTGGTCTAGTGGTTAAGAGACTTGTCACCAATGCGAGAGGTCAAAGGTTCGAGTCCCAATCGGGGCAAAGAATTTTTCCTTCTTGTATGTGGCACCGTTCATTCGGGCCGATCGTCGGGGGTTCTCTCCGGGTACTCCGGCTTTCTCCCCCCTCTGCTTTGGAAATATTCAACCCACCAAATTTGAAAAATACAAGCAATTCTAAATTCCGAAATTTAAATAGCTGAGCTGACCCTTCGCACCACGTGATTGTAATGTGTTTGTCCAGTGTGTGAGAGAGAATGCGTGTGATTCACGTGAGCGTGCGTTTTGGGTTCAGTTCGTGGCGCTTTGAGCCGATTCACGAAATTGGGTAAAGCGCCTATACAATACTCATTATTATTATTATTATGGGTGTACTGTGTTTTGCCAACATACGGCAAAGTAAAGGAGCGAGGCTTTGTCTTCGGGGTTTGCCGAGTGGAGTCGTCTATTCCCAATTCTCCACTAAAATCATTGAATTGAATAATACGTGAGCTGCTGACTGAGAGTAAGGTGTTTAATAAGCAGGCTACCGAATTAGGTACGTACTAAATCTATTCTCCTTTACCAAGCAGTGGTGATTTTGACTGGAGAAGGTTTTTTTTTTTTTTTTTTTTAATCGTCAGACGCGTACCCACCGGCGGGAATGGCTTCCAGCTGTCCACCCATCGTGTCACGTGCCGAGTGGGAAGCACGTGACCCCTCCCCAGCCCTTGTGCCTCTCAAGGCCCAGCCAACCCACGTGTACATCCATCACGGAGCCACGCCCCCTGACGGGTGCCATAGCCCGGGACTGTGCGCTGCAATGGTGCGAGCATACCAGAACTTCCACATGTTCAGGTTGAAGAACAATTTTGATTTTTACGTTTTGGCCTCTAGAAATTTCAATGTGGCGAACTATCCTAAAACAAGCCGGGGTGGTCAGCGGTTAGACTGTCAAAGCTCGGTTCGCGAGTTCGAATCCCGGTTGGGAGACAAGGGTGGGTGGGTAGGTGTTTGGGGGTTTAACGTCCTTTTCCACCACATACGGGTGATAACGATGAAAAGGCCAGCACGAATAGGTTGGGAGACAAACATTAATTTGTGCTGGGGTTTGTTTGTTTTTTGTTGTTGTTGTCGTTTGTTTTTTGGGTTTTTTGTTTTTGTTTGTTGATTGTTGTCGTTTGTTTTTTGGGTTTTTTGTTTTTGTTTGTTGATTGTTTTCGTTGCCCCGTCTTTGATTTAATACTTACGTAGTGGAAAAAGATGTTAAACCACCAACCAACCAAATAACCAACCAAACAAACAAACCCAAAACCAATATTTTTTTCAAAACAAAACAGACAATAACTTCCCACAGAAAGACCTATGTCTACTGACAGCATGCAATAAAGAAATAACTAATACGTAAGTAAAGCCCAAGAAGCGCTTTCTTCTTCCCTGTCCCATTTGGGAAATTCGGGCTGCTTCCCCCCCAAACTTCCCCCCCCCCCCCCCCCCCCCGCCGCCGGAATGGCCTCGCCGCGGTGCAGCGCTACCCAATACCTATCCTAATTTTTTTTCCTATCATCTTTCTGGGTTTTTTTTTTTTTTTTTAAAGCAAATTTGACACATGAACATAGTACAAAACAAAGAGCCAATGTCACAATACAAAGACAAGAACCAAAAAAACATCAACGTTACAGCACAGAGACAATGAAAAGAAAAGTAAAATCCTGATTTTTCTATTTCCATTTGTTTTCTGGGGGAGGAAAGCCGAATAACCCGGAGAGAACACCCCCCCCCCCTCTCTCCCCCCCCCCCTCCCGATGAGCAGCCCGGTAGCCAGGAAAATCCGGTATGACACCGCCCACCCTGCTTTTCCCAGTCTATTGAGGAAACGTCCTTGCCAGCCCAACAGACTGAAAGAACCTGAGATCAGTGATAACTGTGCGCTCTCTCGTTCATGCCCTGCACATGACCAAGGGTATAATGGCGTCAAGTCTGCCATACACTGTTGTAGCTAAAAAAAAGTATGCACCGTCTAATTCATGCTGTGCACGTGCTCAAAGATACGGTGAAATAAATATGCCGTTAAGCAAACGTACCGTTTGTCGACACCCCAAACATGCCTTTTTCAACCGGTCCCGCGAAATGTACTTTTAGGGTCTGTAAAATGTCAAGGACAAAGAGAGAATTTCATTTTAATGATGCTTGTTCTTACTCCCTAACCGCACTTCTGTGACCTGTGTTCCCTCCTTCGCATACGTGCACTTCTGTGACTTACCTCATTTGAGTACACCTCTGTGATCTCGCTCACCTGAATACATTTCAGTGACCTGCCTCATTTGAATAAACTTCTGCCGGTGACCTCCCTCATTTGAATACGATTCTGTGACCACCCTCAATTTGATACACTTCTGTGACCTCCCTCATTTGAATACACTATTGTCATCTCCCTCATTTGAATACACTTCGATGGTTGAATACGCTTCTCCCTCATTTGAATACAATTCTGTGATTGAATACGCCTCTGGCTGTTCTGTGACCTCCCTCATTTGAATACACCTCTGTGACCCTCAGCCACGGCTGGTCCGACATTGGCTACTCCTTTCTTGTGGGCGAAGACGGGCGGGCGTATGAGGGACGAGGCTGGACTAACCTGGGTCGTCACACGCTGGGACATAACGAAGACTCGCTGGGTTTCTGCGTGATCGGAGACTTCACGGCCAGACTACCAGACCAGGTGGCGCTGACGACGCTCAAGGCTCTGATCCAATGCGCGGTGGACAGCGGTTACTTGGCTGCTGATTACGTCATGCTGGGGCACAGGGATGTGAGGGCCACTGAGTGTCCAGGGGAGGCGTTCTACAGGGAGATCCGAACATGGCCGCATTACAACGCCACTGCGTAAACGGAAATAAGACGCGCGAGTATAATCAGGCGTCAGACGTAGGGAGAGTCACTCTCAGTACTGTCGGGATGAATTTTAACACAAATAATAATAATAATAATAATAATAATAATAATAATAATGAGGAATTGTCTGGCGCCCAACCTCCTGCTGGAACTCTGGGCGCCTCACAATAGCAGAGTGGCGTTACATGCATACATATTAAATACATGTCACATTACATACACATTAACTACACGCCACATACACGTTACATACACACAGCCATGATACATCCCAAGCCCAGATATCTCTGTAGATGTGTCATTGTCTGACCTCCCTAGAACTGCGTACAGTGAAAATAAGTTTATGACTTTCCTGAATAAATAAAACAACAATTATCCGTTGTTTTTCATTATTTCGTGGAAATTTACATTGCTTGTAAGTAAGTCCTCGGTTTGTTAAAATGTTTTGTTCTAGGTGTCTTACTACTGTGCTGTTAACATCAAACGCAAATGTCCTGCTCCTTGCCTTATTAAACATAGAGGCGAGAGCAGTATACCACACAAGGGTAAGTATCACACATATCCGCATATGCCTCAGGGACTGCTCTTGGCGGAGCCCGAGTTTGTTCCTTCAGAAGCTTAGTCTTCACCGTGTATTTGTGCGGGTACCGGGCATGAATAACAGAGCGCACAGTTATCACTAATATCAGCTACTTCAGTGTGAGTGGATGACTGACGCACGCCATCTGTAACGTACTTTGAGAAAAACAGTTGTCGAAAATTTTGAATCCAGAGTGACACTTCGTTTGTCAGCGGCCATTATGCCTCATTTGTGATTTCCCTCATTTGAATACACTTCTGTGACCTTCCTCAATTGAATACACCGGTGAACTTCCTCATTTTACACCTACGTGAACTTTCTCATTGAATACACTTCTGTGACTTCCCTCATTTGATACACTTCTGTGACCTCCCTCATTTGAATATACTTCTGTGACCCTCATTTGAAAACACTTCTGAGGCCTCCCTCATTTGATACGACACGTCTGTGACCTCCCTCATTTGAATACACTTCTTTGACTTCGTCCACTTGAATACACTTCTGTGACCTCCCCCATTTGATACACTTCTGTGACCTCCCTCATTTGAATATATTCCTGTGACCTCCATCATTTGAATACACTTCTGTGACTTCGCCCATTTGATACACTTCTGTGACCTCCCCCATTTGATACACTTCTGTGACCTCCCTCATTTGAATACACTTCTGTGGCCTCCCCCATTTGAATACACTTCTGTGACTTCCTTCATTTGAAAACACTTCTGTGACCTAATTCATTTGATACATTTCTGTGACCTCCCTCATTTGAATACAATTGTGTGACCTTCAGCCATGGCTGGTCCGACATTGGCTACTCCTTCCTGGTCGGTGAAGACGGAAGAGCTTACGAGGGACGAGGCTGGACTAACGTGGGCGCCCATACCAAAGGTCATACATATGTTTTTTTGTTTTTGTCTTTTTTACCGTTGTCATACTGTTTAGTATGAATTCAATGCTTCAATGAAACCGGCTTTATTCCTAGCGGTCGTGATGTTGACACAGTCACAGACTTTGCCATTCTGCGTACCTGCCCTTGCTAAATACTACTTTAACAACAACAATGAAAATCAAGCAAATTAAGTACAACAAAACTGAGCAAATATGCAAACAAAGAAAGCACACACACACACACACACACACACACACACACACACACACACACACACACACACACACACACACCTAGTCCGTCTGCCCAGGGAGACAAAGTATGCGCGAAGTTTTTTTTAAATGCTCAAATGTTTTATTGTTGTACGCATGCAAGCTGTTGTGTAATAAACATATCTAATACAAACAGGTCATAACGAGGACGGACTGGGTTTCTGCGTGATCGGGGACTTCACGGCCAGAATACCAGACCAGGTGGCGCTGACCACGCTAAAGGCTCTGATCCAGTGCGGAGTGGACAGCGGTTACCTGCCCCAGGATTACGTCATGTTCGGTCATCGCGATATGGGCGACACGGAATGTCCCGGAGATAGGTTTTATGCTGAGATCCGAACATGGCCGCATTATAACTCCACTCGTTGAACGGGGCTTAAATTGTGAGTGCTGGTCGAAATTTCAGCAGTAAACGATCTCGGCATTCAAACGGAAAAAGTTATATCTCTGTTGTAGTAGTAGTAGTAGTTCTTGTTGTTGTTGTTGTTGTGGGGCGGTCGGTGGTCTTGTTGTTAAGACTTTTTTCACCAGTGCAAGAGGTCTGGTTCGAGTCCCACACGCAACCTTATGTGTGATAGGATATATAGCGTTTTCCTCCAAATTTACATCTATGGTACGTAGCCAAAAGTACCAGCTTCACTGACAGCTTGCATCCGTTGCAGCCCCCCCCCCCCCCTGGCATGCACCTTGCCTTGCAAATACAAGAATCAAGAAAATCACGCTTTTTCACAAGAATCCAAAGCTTTACAAACCAGCAGTCGCTAAAATGGGTCCCCCCAAATCAACACTATACATCACCCCAAGCGCTACTGACCCCAGCTTGAGGTGAGTGTGTCGTGTTTTTAATGCTGCTCTTTGACGCGCATCAATGTTTCATGAGACTTCAGCGAGCATCACGAAACACTTGACACGAGTACCACTGAAATGGTCGTTGGCTAGTTTGGGCGATATGGCACGGTGTCACTTTGCTAAATTGAGCTGTTGTGTTCATAATTGTACGACTCCGTTGTTGCAAAAACAACAAAAGCCGATAGTTATTCCTTTCATAGCTAAACCTCTGTTACGTCTGTCTGTGTGCATCATGAGTTCGGGGGAGCCGGGGTGGCCGAATGGTAGAGCGTTGGACTTTTAATGCTCGGGTCGTGAGTTCGTATCCCGGCTGTGCTTTTTCATCGTTGCCCCGTCTTTGATGTCACCCGTATGTGGTGGAAAAGGACGTTAAACCCCCAAACACCCACCCGCATCATGAGTTCGAGTAAGCCGAGGGGATGTAAATAGCGTGTGGGGGGGGGGGGGAGGGGGAGACAAACAATGGCCAACAATCTCGGTGAGATCTCCGTGACACACCATCTGTCTGACAATGATCGGCGTTAAGGGTATAGGAAATACTGCAGCAAGCGACTTCTGCACAGGATCTTGCGCATGCGGTCGTGCAGTCTAGGTGTCGTAAACGTGTTTTTTAAAAATCGCTAAAATTAATGATTAATATTCTTTGAAATTTGTAGAACATGGTATACAAACCGTATTCCGAACGACAAGTGTGGCTCCACTGAACACTTGAAATCGATTTGTCGATGAATCACGACTGCCGTCGGTAAATGAGGCTGCTGCCATGTACAGGCAAATGAAAGTAATACCATGACGTCACCGGCCCCCGTAGTGTAGTGGTGGTTAGCACTTCGGACTATGGACCGGGAGACCCGGGTTCGAGTCCCAGCCGAGGCAAGCGGGATTTTTCCTACCTAGGTCGGCTCCTACCCAGAGCTGGTGTGCTATGGGCCCAATGGGGAGGCTGTTGCCACACAGCCGAGCTTCACCCACTTCACGGGTGCGACTTTGGGAGTGCTTCCCTTGGTATGACACATCTTATGATGTGGATGATTACACCGCAGGTGCCGTCGTTCCCGGGCCTGGTTAATGCCGGGATATTTATGACAGGAAGCGTGGAATGCACCTGTCCCGCAGTCCCAAACCACACAGACCTCCATAGCATCATCTTACCATCATCCTCATTTCCATCATCATGCATAATAATAATAATAAAAATTGCCCCAACTTCCGAGCCCTCCGTGGATTCCACCCATTACCAGGGAGGAACACCACTGGAGCCGCAAAGAGTTGTGGCAGCAAAAACAAACAAAAAAAAAAGTCCATGACGTTATTTTAGTGGGAAAGGGGACACTGATGTAATGGTCTCATTCCTCAAATGACGCCAAGGCGTATACTTCGCTCATTTCTTTTTCTTTTTCTTTTGACGACAATTTGGCGTTTTCTCTTACGCACACATTTTCATATGATACACCCATATCCATTATGAAACAAACATGTGTGGGACCATACCAAAAAAAAAAAAAATTGTTTGTTGTTGTTGTTTGTTTTTTGGTTGCTGTTGTCTTTATAGTTACCTGAAAACCAGTTTTGGGAACTTCTCATTCATTTGTTATCAACATTTCCTACACCCTGAAGTCACTGCGAGCTGTCCGTGCAGAGTAATGCTCGACCAGGTCGGTGTTTGGGGGTGGGTGTTTGGGGGTTTAACGCCCTTTTCCACCACATACGGGTGATATCAAAGACGGAGCAACGATGAAAAAGCCAGCACAAATATTTGGCCCCAGCCGGGATACGACCTCACGACCCGAGCATTAGTAGTCCAACGCTCTACCATTCGGCCACCCCGGCTTGACCGAACTGTGTTGCCGATTGAAATGTTTTATGTATCACACGTCATGTGAGAGTATACCGAGTGTTTCCTGCCAAAAGGTACTACGATACAGAGAAAATGTCATTCGATCGCTAGGGACGGGGGGTTGGGAGCGGGCAGGGAATATTTGTATCAGTGAGGTCCACAGCGCCGAACGGCAGGATTTAGTCGGAGATCTGACAGACACACGTTCAGTTGGACATTGTGGCCTGCTACGATTTCTGCTTCGATATCGCACTGATACTACGCTTGCTGACATCTACATTTACTGACATCTACACTTGCTGACATCTACAATTGCTGATAACTACACCTGCTGACATCAACGCGGCTGACATCTACACCTACTGACATCTACACATACTGATAAACTACACCTACTGACATCTACACACACTGATAACTACACCTACTGACATCTACACCTACTGACATCTACACCCACTGACATCTACACCTACTGACAACTACACCTACTGATTCCTGCACTTACTGGCAACTACACCTACTGGTTTCTACACTTACTGACATCTACACTTTCTGATTTCTACACTTACTGACAACTACACCTACTGATTTCTACACTTACTGACAACCACACCTACTGATTTCTACACTTACTGACAACTACACCTACTAGACTCTACCCTTACTGACAACAACACTTTCTGATTTCTACACGTACTGACAACTACTCCTACTGATTTCTACACTTACTGGCAACTACACCTACTGGTTTCTGGATTCTACACCTACTTTTCTTACACTACTGACAACTACACCCAGTTCACCTACTGACATCTACACATACTGATAACTACACCTACTGACATCTACACATACTGATAACTACACCTGCTGACATCTACACCTACTGACATCTACACCCACTGACATCTACACCTACTGACATCTACACCTACGGACATCTACACATGCTGACATCCACACATACTGAACACTACGCCTACTGACATCTACATCTACTGACATCTACACCTACCGATATCTACACCTACTGACATCTGCTAGTTTCTACACTTACTGGCTTTTGTGGCGTTCTGCCATAACTGCCTAACTTCTACACTTACTGAGAACTCACCCACTGGTTTCTACGCTTACTGATAACTACATCTACTGGTTTCTAATCTTAGTTACAGCTACACCTACTGGTTTCTACATTCACTGACAACTACACCTACTGGTTTGTACACTTACTGACAACTACACCTACTGGTCTCTACACTTACTGACAGCTACACCTACTGGTCTATATACTTACTGACAAATACACCTACTGATTTCTACACTTACTGACAACAACTACTGATTTCTACAATTACTAACATCTACACCTACCGATTTCTGCACGTACCGACAACTACACCCATCCGTTTCTTTCACCTACTGGTGTCTGCACGTACTGACAACTACACCTACTGATTCCTGCACTTACTGGCAACTACACCTACTGGTTTCTACACTTACCGACAACTACACTTTCTGATTTCTACACTTACTGACAACTACACCTACTGATTTCTACACTTACTGACAACCACACCTACTGATTTCTACACTTACTGACAACCACACCTACTGATTTCTACACTTACTGACAACTACACTTTCTGATTTCTACACGTACTGACAACTACACCTACTGATTTCTACACTTACTGACAACTACACCTACTGGTTTCTGGATTCTACACCTACTTTTCTTACACTACTGACAACTACACCCATCCGTTTTTTCCCCCTACTGGTTTCTACACTTACTGACAACTACACCTACTGTTTCCTACACTGACTGACAACTTCAGCTACTGGTTTCTACATTTATGACAACTGCACCCACTGCTTTCTACACTTACTGACAACTTCATCTACTGGCTTCTACATTTGTGACAACTGCATCCACTGCTTTCTACACTTGCTGACAAAAGGCTCCAACCATCTAGACTTTCAGAAGGGCCTATAAAATCACATGAACTTCTGTCATAGTGTACGTCTTTGCTGTATTAGTGGACATTAGATTGGAACTGGGTTGGACTGATAACAGCATTCTGACAGATAAATACATTACGCTACACCAGCATGATGAGGACCACGCGTTATGCCGTTCAGACTGGACTACAATCTGCTATAGTCGTCACGTTTCTGATAGTAGTTTTCTTCAGTCAAAGATGCGTCGGTCCAGTCGTCTCTGAGAACGTAACCAGCCCTTCTCGGTCGGCTTCAGGCTTATCTGTGATGACAGAACCAAGTTTCTGGGACAACAAGGACAGAAAGACCTCTCGAAACGATGGACACAGGCACGAAGCCGTTGGTCACGGTGAAGGCGAAGACTCAGGCGCTTCTGGGAATTTTGCGACGTCCACGTCCCCCGATCCGGGGAATCTGAAAACTGATACAGGTCTCACCGGCAACACTGGTCGGCATCCTCGCCACGAACACGGTGGCCATTCTGATACGGAAGTTGAAACGCAGGCTGAGTTTGAAATAGGAACCGTTGCTGATTCTGATGGGGGAGTCAATGGTGACCCCGAAGGGAGACCTTATGCTGGGGAAACCGGTGCTGATTGTGAAGGGGAAACCGATGCTGAGGATGAAGGGGAAACTTTTGCTGATCTTGAAGGGGAAACCGGTGCTGATTCTGAAAGGGAAACCGATGCTGCTGATGAAGGGGAAACTTTTGCTGATCTTGAAGGGGAAACCGGTGCTGATTCTGAAATGGAAACCGATGCTGAGGATGAAGGGGAAACTTTTGCTGATCTTGAAGGGGAAAACCGGTGCTGATTCTGAAAGGGAAACCGATGCTGCTGATGAAGGGGGAACTGGTGCTAATTCTGAAGAGGAAACCGATGCTGATGATGAAAGGGGAACTGTTGTTGATTTTGAAGGGGAAACCGGTGCTGGTTCTGAAGGGGAAACTGATGCTAATGATGAAGGGGGAACTGTTGTTGATCATGAAGACAAAACCGGTGCTTATTCTGAAGGGGAAACCGATGCTGATGATAAAGGGGAAACTGTTGCTGATGATGAAGGGGGAACTGTTGTTGATCTTGAAGGGGAAACCGGTGCTGATTCTGAAAGGGAAACCGATGCTGCTGATCGGGAAACCGATGCTGCTGATGATGAAAGAGGAACTGCTGCTTACCCTGAAAGGGAAACCACTGCTGAAAAAAACGACACTGATTCTGAAGGGGGAGTCAATGCTGATATCGATTCTGAAGGTAGAACCGATGCTGATTCTCGTGGGGGAGTCAATCCTGATTCTAAACGGAGAACCAGAGCTGATTCCGTAGATGTTAATTCTGAGGGCGGAACTGATGTTAAAGCGGCAGCCATTGCTGAATCTGATGAAGGCACGGATGCTTATTCTTATGGAGAAACTGAAGAGGGAATCGATGCTAATTCTGAAGGGGAAACTAGTGGTGATTCTAAAAACCACCCAGCAAGACTTAGTGCGTTTGAGTTCAGCCTCCGGAATTGCAACAGAATCTGCTCTGGGTTCCACCAGAAAGCGAAGACATGCAGAGACTGCTGACCACCTTAACCACGTCAACATCGCCACAGAGGACATTCGCACGTGTTCCAGCAACAACGGGAGTACGATGGACGTTCACGCCAAGGAAGGTGTTATACAGTACACACAGACAAAGCCTGACAACGGATCGCAGGACACAGTTGAGTGCACCATTACGCTGACGGTGTGCGAGAAATGTATCGTACGGTTCACCTTGCTCGAGCTTCTACCCACGAAGGAATCGCCATGGGACTTTCATGTGCACGTCCAAGACAACAATGAGACAGACACTTTGTGGGTGCTATTTGCGGACAGTCGTATTGAATCAAAGTCGGTCTTTAGTTTCAGTAATGCGGTCACTATAACCATTAGCGCTAAATCTGAAGTCGCCACCCAGTTCAAGATGAGTTTTCAGGGAAGTTTCCTCCTCGGGCAGACCTCAGCTGGAACTGAACTACACTTCATCGTCGACAGGTACGTTCAGTGTGTCATAACGTCCTGGCAGTGGTAAACGTGATTTATTGGGGGTTCTTGTTTTGTTGTGTGTGTGTGTGTGTGTGTGTGTGTGTGTGTGTGTGTGTGTGTGTGTGGTGTGTGTGTGTGTGTGTGTGTGTGTGTGCGCGCGCGCGCGCGCTGGTTCAGCTCAATGTTTGTAATTGTAATGATTTTTATCGTCAGTTTTGTCTGAGCAGACAGTGCAATTTCCCTTCGTGGGACGAATAAAGTGATATCTTATCTTATCTTATCTTATCTTATTGTTCTAATTTTAGGTTACATCCAGAGTCCAGGTTGGACGTATCAGACGAACTACCCCTCCTCTGATAGACAGTTGTGTGACCCTCAACGCAAGCCGGCAGAACGTCATCATGATCAGTTTCGTCAGCCTGGATATCGAGGTCCATCCTAACTGTTCTTTTGACGCGATCTACATCTCTGACAGTGACTCCCGTTCAGAAGACAAATAACCTGCCGCGTATATGCGGGCATTGGCCTCCAGATCCCCGTGTGTACACTACTCACCATCTGTCTGGTGTGTTTCGTCACTGACTACAGCTTCCACTTGTCGGGCTTCAGGCTGCTATTTTCCTTCCACAATAGGTCAGCGGTTCCGCGGCAGCTGCCGGGCGGGAAGTGGGATTGTTCTGTTCCGTTTGGCCTGACTTCCGGGACCACTTTGCCTGTACCGTGGACACGGAGTGCGCTGGGGGCGAGGACAAGATCACGGTGTGATGACGTCAGCTCTGTCTGTGGTGGTGGAGCTCTTTGGCGTTGGAAAACGCCTGCTACAGGTAGCAGAAGCTCCTTCATTTCAGCTCTGTATTGGTACTAGTCACACTGATATGATATGATTAGACATCGATACGAGCATCTACTATATAGAGGTTACATACCAGAGATGCAAATTTGGAGGAAAACGCTATATATTCCTCTTACACATAACTTTGCAGATGGACACCCTAGAAATGCTACAAAAAAGCACCAGATTGCCATTTTTTACTCTGCACACAAATTTTAAAAGGGGCAAAGATTTTCTACTATACGTATTTAGCCCGAGTTGGTAACTACATTAACCGGACATGACCCGGGAAGCTAATACCGCTTGTAACCAAACCAGATCCCCATGTGGCCTTCCAAAATGTCAGGCGACGCGTTTCCTTTCAATATTTATCCAGCGTGCAACTAGAGTCATGTCTTCCCTCTGTTTTACTCGTTCCAAAAGTCAATAAGCGAAAAGTCGTTTAACACCGGTCCTCTTGCTCCCTAACCTGTCTCATTTGAATACACTTCTGTGACCTGCAGCTACATCCGGGCTAGTGGCACCCACAGACGGATCCCGTGGAACTGGGCCAGAGAAATCTGTATTACAAGGGGAGCTGACCTCGCCAGCCTCAACACACAAGACGAGTGGCAGACCGTACTGAGCTTTCTCCAAGGCCAGGAGTTCGACTGGGTGTTCGTTGGGCTACAGCTGGCCAGCCCTCCACTGCCGGACATGTCAGTTGTTTTCGTAAGCTTGACCTTGGGCTTAGTTAGGAGACAGGAAAAAAAAAAAACTTTCGAGCTCAGTCTCTGACCATCACCACACACACACACACACACACACACACACACACACACACACACACACACACACACACACACACACACACACACACGCACGCACGCACGCACGCACGCACGCAATATTTCAGCTGCGGCCGTGCGGGGAGTTTTGCGAACCGTGGCAGTTCTCGTTCGCCGTCCCACAAATGGAGCCGGGCTAGCCGAAAGGTAGAGCGTTGGACTTTCAATGCTAGGGGCCGTAAATTGAAATCCCGCCTTGTGCCAAATATTTGTACTGGCCTTATTCTCGTTATCCCGTATTTGATATCACCCTTACGTGGTGGAAAAGGACGTTAAACTCCCAAACACCCACCCGCCGCGCCACAACAAGCAGACGTCAAGGAGTTGCATTCAGGCGATGAACGCAGCTGTTTCAATCTTTAATCTGCCTCCTATGAGTCCCATAGCAATCCTATGGACCTTTGACATTTCTCTTTTTTTCAGTTACCTAGACAGCTGGCAGTGGGCGGACGAGACGATCGCTTTCTACCTGACCATAAAGGGATCAGGCAAACCGCCGCCATATTGTGCAGCATTTCACGTGACCAATGCGACGCGGCTGTCTGTGGTTGGCTGCCAGGCACGGCTGTCTGCTAGCGTTCTGTGTGAGATGGACACTGAATCAGACTCGCCAGTACAGGACGTTGTTACACTGCCTTCCCTGATCACGAACGTGGCTTCAGCTTCGGACCCTGAATACTTATTTCCACCCACCATGAACGTGTCCGACTCAGCCCGTCTTGTCTCGTGCCCTGCTGGTCACCTCACGCGAGACTTCCTGGCCTGTGACGTCGACAGCGCGTGCTGGAAGTTGAGCCTGGACTCGGCCGCTGAGTGCGAGGCACCGATGACGCCACTTCCGCCGTCGTTCGCGTGCAAGCACGGCGTGGGGCACGTGCCGTATTCGTCAGTGTGTGACTTCCGGCCTGACTGCGTCGACTCGAGTGATGAGCTGTGTGTCTTCCCACTATGCAGCGCCGTCAGCCATTTTAAGTGTGGCAATCAACAGGTAGGGTAACACTCTGTGTGTGTGTGTGTGTGTGTGTGTATGTGTGTGTGTGTGTGTGTGTGTGTGTGTGTGTGTGTGTGTGTGTGTGTGTGTGTGTGTGTGTGTGAAAGAGAGAGAGAGAGCTCGCGCGCGCTGTCGGGGGAGGAGGGGGGGGGTGTGCGTTCGTTTGCGCGTTTTATTTATATCGCACAATCTAACCCATAATGTTGCATACCGCACTTGGCTCTTGCCTCTTTTTTTCAGTGCATCAAGAAAAGCGAAAAATGTGACGGAGTGAAGCACTGTGTGAACGAAGCCGACGAAAAGCGATGCTACATCCAAAAGGAGTTCGACGTCGACATGGTCTATTCTCGCGCAGCCGTTGATTTTGATGGACGTGGCATTTTCACGGCCAACCCCATCAACGATACACAGCCGTGCAACGACACTCACTTCCGGTGCCCCAGTAACGGGTACTGCCTTCCAGTGCACGTGCTCTGTAATGACGTGTACGACTGCCCGGTAAAGAGGACGAGGCGGACTGTAAGAAGTACACGTGTCCCGGTTACTATCGCTGCCGCAAGTCTCGCGTCTGTCTCCACCCGACGCACGTGTGTGACGGCATGTTCCAATGTCCTCAGCATGACGACGAACTGTATTGTGACGTCACCTGCCCGGAAAAGCACGTGCTACGGCATGGCCTTCTTCTGCGGCATGCCTTTCAACGCGAGCATGCACCCTGGCCTGCGCTTCCTGGACGCGAGTGGTTCTGGCATGACGCCCGCCAGCCTTGTGGACAACATCATGCTGGTCCACTTGAGTCTGGCGCGATGCGGACTGCGGCAACTGGACGATCTCAACCTCCCCAACCTGCTCAGTCTGGATGTTAGTGATAACATGTTGAACAACATCAGTGACACCACACTGGCTCGTCTGACCAGACTTCAGGCTTTGTATCTTTCTGGGAACCCTATGACGTCATTCTTTCCCCAGTTAGCTTTCACCAACCTCACCTTCCCCGACCTGAAAATCCTGCACGTGGCGGGAATCGTGACCCGGGAGCTGCACGTGATCGTGTACACCACGTTCCCCAACGTGCAACATCTCAATTTGTCTCACACACGCCTGGAGCGCATGCCGAGTGAAGGTTTCCGGCCCATGAAACAACTGCGCGATCTAGACCTGCGCGGCTGCCCCATGACTGTGTTTTCTAGAGGTCTGCTGCAAGGTCTGGACAAGCTGCGCACTGTCTACGCAGACAACTACAAGGTTTGCTGCCCGGCCACGCTGCCTGACGGTTTTAACGAAAACAGTTGTCACGCACCATCAGACGAAGTCTCCTCCTGTGATTCCCTGTTGAGAGCCGAGGTGTACCGAGTGTTTCTGTCCACGTTCGCCATCATGGCGATACTGGGGAACATCGCCAGCTTCGTGTACCGCTTGTTTATCAGCAAGATCGACAAACGTCTGGGTTATGACGTGTTCGTGACGCATCTCAGCCTGTCTGATTTTCTGATGGGCGTGTATCTGGCTGTTATAGGCGTGGCTGATCGCGTGTACCGTGGCAACTACCTGTGGGAGGATACCGACTGGAAGAACAGCGCGGCGTGTAAAGCGGCCGGCTTCGTGTCGCTGTTGTCCAGTGAGGTCTCGGCCTTCATCATCTGCCTCATCACGCTGGATCGCTTTCTCGTCATTCGCTTCCCTGTCAGCGACTTCCGCTTTCTAAAATGGTCCGCCAACGTAGCCTGTGCCGTGGCCTGGGTTGCGGGCCTTGCCCTAGCTGCCGTCCCCTTGCTGCCTGTCACGTCACACTGGCAGTTCTACGGCCAGAACGGGATCTGTCTCCCTTTGCCAATCACGAGGAGGGAATTTCCTGGTCACGACTACTCTTTCGGCGTCATGATCGTCCTCAACTTCGTCCTCTTCCTGCTCATCGCTGTCGGCCAGATCCTCATCTACTGGTCCATCACCGCTAGCCGCACATCCGTCAACGACTCCGTCAGGCGATCACGTGACATGGCTATTGCCCGCCGACTGTTCGCGATCGTCATGACCGACTTCCTGTGCTGGTTCCCTATCGGGCTGCTGGGTCTGCTGGCCTCCAACGGCGTGCCCATCTCTGGCGAGGCGAACGTCGTCATGGCGATCTTCGTTCTGCCCCTCAACTCGGCCCTGAACCCGTTCCTCTACACGTTCAACATGGTCATGGAGAAGCGACGCAAGGCACGCGACGAACGCATGCGAGAAACTCTGATGGCGCAGCTGCAGAGCAGAAGTGTAGTCGAAGGTCCGGCCGTCACACAGAAGAAGGTGCTCACGCAAGCTGAGCTTGGGCTCTGTTCGACAAACTGCTGAAGGAGAAACTATTGTCGGTTGATCAAATCTGCGAGCGGATTGGTGCGACTACCAAGCCAGCAAGTATGGGTAACGACACTGCTGGAGATTCAAATGACGAGGGGGCATCTGTAGACACTGTAGACGCCAGGTTCTGAGCAACTGGAGACAATCTAGACTTTTTTCTTTTTTTTTTCGTTTTCCTCTTTCTTGTCCACGCGACTTTATAGGTGTGTGTGTGTGTGTGTGTGTGTGTGTGTGTGTGTGTGTGTGTGTGTGTGTGTGTGTGTGTATGTATGTGTGTTGGGGGTGGGGGGGGGGATAAGGTTCAAAAGTTGTGCCACTAACCCTACAAAACGGGAGGCGGGGGGGGGGGGGGGAGAGGGGGGATGGATGAGTGCGCCCTTGTATCATCGCAGATCCGCGTTCTCAGCTGTTCTGCTCCTTTGACTAACTTATCGTTCGTACAGCCACCGGCGATGGAATCCAAGTTATTTTGTGATGTGTGCGTTTAATACTATGTGTTTACTAACAATGTGTTTTTGTATTTTTTTAATAATGCGTGATTTTTAATAATATGTGATTTTTAATAGTGCATGGGTTTTAGTAATGTG
Source organism: Batillaria attramentaria (assembly GCA_018292915.2). Taxonomy (NCBI): domain Eukaryota; kingdom Metazoa; phylum Mollusca; class Gastropoda; family Batillariidae; genus Batillaria; species Batillaria attramentaria. The sequence continues at coordinate 575,108 of JACVVK020000427.1, read as the reverse complement.
TTTTGATATTAATACGTGATTTTTTAATCATGTGTGGCTTCGATATTGCGGGGATTTTTGTTGTTGTTGTGTTGTTTTTTTGTGTTTTTTTTTTTTTTTTTTTTTTTGGGGGGGGGGTGGTAGTTATATGGTGTATTATGCGTATTATGTGTGACTGAAGTGTGTATAATTGTTTTAATAGTCATCTGCATTGTGACGAGAGCCTGTTTCACTGAATTCACTATCCTTGGGATAACTAGATTTGTCTTAATCTTCTTCTTTGCCTTCCCCACCTTATAAATATATGCAGTACGATTGTAGCACCGAATATCTTGATGTATTAGTTACTGGACAAACGCGTGTTTAGAAGTGTTGTTGCTGATGTGGGTTTTTTTTTGGTTGGGTTGTTTTGCTCGGGTGTTTGTTTGTTTGTTTGTTTGTTTGTTTGTTGTGGAGTTGGGATAGGGTGGTGGTGGCGGGGTGGGGTGTGGGGGTGGGGAGTCTCAATGCAACACATAGTTAATGTACACTCTGCGAATCTTGACGCTTTCACGGCCAGTACATTGCAGCAACAGGCGTTGAAAGGTTTTCAATCTGAACACACGTACACTTTCAGTGCTTCTGTGCGACCCGATAATACCTCGGGCATAAGGCTGAGCTCATACCGTACTAACTACAAAACTGAACACAGCTGTGCTCGGTGACAAACCGATTGAAGGTGCACTGTCCGCCATGGTTTGCGCGCCGAGTGACGTAGTACAGCCAATCAGAAACTGTTGTGGAAACCACAGTCACAGTTGTGGCTATTTGAAATCCAGGTTTGCTGTGATGACGCCACGCCACAACGGCGGAACCCCCACCCCCCTCCCCAATCACAACGGTGTCACAACAGTTACTGTGGACAGCACTGTGGCGCCTCGCATTGCCCAGTTAAGAGCAGGCTTAAGGCTGGCACAGTACTACATTTTTGCTTTTGGACCATCGTCAGTCACTTTTGCCATAACGATAGGCTTGTACAGCGCAGCATCAATCAGTCGTACAGTGTTTTTGTCTGAATGAATAATAAAAGCCTTCACTTTCATGCTACATGGGCACTGATACGTCCTGTCTGCGCCTAATGACGTACCCGTATCGTAAACCATTCGAGTATCAAAGACGTCGTCAAGAGACGCAGGTGCGCGATCGAGAGGCAAACTCCTGCAGTATCGCTTGATTTGTTGAGATTTGACACATTCGAGAACGCGTGTGAGTCATATCAAAATACACAGTCTACAGTTCCCCCTCTCCCTCCCCCCCCCCCCCCCCCCCCCCCGAATCACGTGCTCTCTAGCAACAAAAAACAAATACGCCCTGAGTCTTTCAGTTTTTTAGCCTCTGGAACTCGCTGTTAGCCAAACTACCCACACTGTCTCAGTTCGATCGAAGGCAAACTCCTGCAGTTACCGCTTGATTTGTTGAGATTTGACACATTCGAGAACGCGTGTCAGTGAGTCATATCAAAATACACAGCCTACAGTTCCCCCTCCCCCCCCCCCCCGAATCACGTGCTCTCTAGCAACAAACAACAAAAACAAATACATCCTGATTCTTTCAGTTTTTTAGCCTCTGGAACTCGCTGACAGCCGAACTACGCAATCTGCCCACACTGTCTCAGTTCGATCGAGAGGCAAACTCCTGCAGTTATCGCTTGAGTTGTTTAGATTTGACACATTCGAGAACGCGTGTGAGTCATATCAAAATACACAGTCTACAGTTCGCCCCCCCCCCCCCTCCCCCTCCTCCTCCCCCCACCCGAATCACGTGCTCTCTAGCAACAAAAAACAAATACAACCTGATTCTTTCAGTTTTTTAGCCTCTGGAACTCGCTGCCAGCCGAACTAAGCAATCTGCCCACACTGTCTCAGTTCAAATCCAACTCAGTTAAAGCCGGACTTACCTTTTCCGTCAGGCCTTTGGCCTTTAACATAGAAGTTCTTCTGCTCTGCAGGTATATTCAGTCTGTATGTTTACAGTGGTGAGATGTATGTGAAAATGTGTGTGTGTGTGTGTGTGTGTGTGTGTGTGTGTGTGTGTGTGTGTGTGTGTGTGTGTGTGTGAGAGAGAGAGAGAGAGAGAGAGTTAGCGCGGTGAGTCCAGAGAGAGTTAGCGCGGTGAGTCCAGTCCTGTGACAGCCTGCGCTTTATAAGCATGTGTATTATTTATTATTTTATTTATTTTCTGATATGACATGGGAACTGGGTTGCTACTTAGACTGACGGAATCAGTCGCTGCATTCAGTCTCTTCGTAGTGTCTCCTCTCTGTGTTCTCTCACACTTCATGGTCTAGACTTCCAAACCAGTGGTAATATTGCCTACTGGCAACTATACAGGAATTCCGTTGTTATCGTATCCTGGCGGGCCGCATGGTCATCGGCGAGCTTAGGCGTAACCTACAAAGGGAGGTAACCGCTGCTCTAAGTTCTGCCTATGCACTTTGGCTCATTTGTCTCCCGTCTATACTGCGATGCTCGCCCACTGAGCCGCTATAGGGAAAGCGGATGGGTGGGTGTTTAGGAGTTTCACGTCCTTTTCCACCACGTAAGAGTGACATCAAAGACGGGGCAACGAGAAAAAGACCAGCACAAATATTTGATCCCAGCCGGAATTGGAAAGGGAAAGCGGTACTCTCCGATCAGGGAAATCACGATTAGTAATGAAAGAATTGCATGGCAACGAAACACTGATGCAAGTTTTAAGGGTGGGTGGGTGTTTGGGAGTTTAACGTCCTTTTCCACGTATGGCTGATATCAAAGACGAGGCAACGAGAAAAAGGCCAGCAGAAATATTTCGCTCCAGCCGATCGAACTCACGATCCGAGCATTTGAAAGTCAAACGCTCTACCATTCGGCTATCTCGGCTCCCCTAATTTAAAAAAAAAACCAAAAAAACCGCCATGTATTCCTATTAAACATAACGCCCCGTATGACACCATATAAATGCTTTAAAATTCAAACCAAAAAAAAAAATTCACAAAAATCCAGCAGCCAAAAGACTCACGTGTAGTGTACACTGATTTCAACAAATTCAATGTTCCAATATTCCGGTTTTTCGGTTGCAATGTTAGCAGGGTTGACGCGTCGTGTGTTGGGACAGCTCACAAGCGCGCGGCACGTGCAAGGTCAACGTGTTCAGGCGGGGTTTGGCCTCGTGACTCGGTGAACTCTCCAGTACAAGCGTATCGAGAAGCGGGCAGCCATTTTGCAGTTCATGGTTCAAACTGGACTTGTCAGTTTTATAATCCAAACTACCGCTGCAGCGGATTACCTCACGGTATACATGTAAAACAGTTCACTGCAGTCTACAGAAAACCTAGTTTAGTATTTAGCAAGACATAATGGAGAGCATTGTTGATCTTGGTCTTGGATGTAACCGCGACGAAAATCAGCCCCGAATGTCTGGTATTCACGACACCGGCCTAGCGGCCTGTCGCTTGGCCGAAAGGATTTCGGTCCTGACTGTTCAGTAGCCAGGTAAGAAGCTTCATTATTTTGACAGTCGTTGTTGCTGTGTGCCGTACAATGTAGGGTAGGAATGTTGTAGTGTGACTTCAATATCTTTCAAGATCCTTTCTCCGTTTGTAGTTGTGTAAACTTGGGCTTGTTCTGCACCCCCCCCCTCCTCCCCCGCCTCCCTTTGTCTGTGTGTCGGTCTTGATGTAGAAAACCGACTCTGCTTGTTGTTGTTGTTGTTCATCTTTCGCCTTAGAAATTGGATGGAAGAGGCATGAAGGGGTAGCAAGTGTAAAATGTACGAACTATGTACATCAGTTCGAAGAGGGGGGGGGGGGGTCCGAGTTCAGAGGGTGACGAGGGTTGACTGCAGGTTGTTTTGACTGCAGCCAAGTCTCTCCCAGGACTCGAGTAGTGACGGAGCCGACGCCTTACTTGATGGTGTCTGTGACTGATGTTAGCGAACCCCTCAGCGCCCCCCCCCCCACCCCACCCAATTTGTTTATCGCCTTAATGAGAAACTCTTGTCCAACCAAGGTGCTCTGTAACAATGACTACATGTGCAGCTATAAAATTACTCTCAGTTTGTCATTTATTCCATTTATTAATGTTTACCATTACGTCTATGCAGGGAGAAGATGCTTGTGTGTGGATGCATATCTTATGGCAATTGCCTGATGACAGTGAACACCGACTTCAAGTACACAAAAGCTGCTACATAAAGTGCCCCCCCCACCCCCAACCCCGCGTGTGGGCGTCTACAACCACACTAGAGGCTGTACCATCATCAACCCCTAGGGATCAACCTCAGGTCGCAAATCCATAGTCTTCTGAAACTGAAGGATCCTGCTCCACCGGAAGACAAGCACAGCAAACTTCGGCCACGGCGACAAGATGGGTGAACGTCACAGACTGAAGGATGAGTATACTCTATGTTGTGGTGTTTTGTTTTGTTTTTATTTTGTTTTGTTTTTATTTTGTTTGGTTAATGAAATCTGTGATTGGTATAGGGCATGATTGTTGTCGCTGACGGTTGTTTTAGTTCCTTTGGTCATTCAGTAGTTTTAGTTTTCCCTGCCAACAAAATGACGACAAAGAAAGGTCTTCACCAGTTGTCACTTTAACAGACACCTTGGGTCCTGATGTGTACCTGCTGGGGTTGTGCGCCATGTGTTCAAAAGTACAATCCATATATCGTTGATGTCAGTGCCTGTTTTCTTTTTAGATCTGGTTTCAGGGCCTGTTTCTTTGTTCGCTGCCTTCTTCATTGTTATCTTATTTCCAGTTCCTATTTTCTCTGTTTAATTAGGTTTCAGTTTTTGTTTCTTTTTTTTTGTTGAGTCCATCTTCAGTTCATATTTCTTCGTTGAATCCATCTTCAGTTCATATTTCTTTATTGAATCTGATTTCAGTTCATATTTTTTTTGTTGAATCTGGTTTCAGTTCAGTTTCTTTGTTAAATATGGCTTCATTTCTAACTTCTTTATCTGATTTCGGTGTTGAATCGCTTTCTTTTTTTTAAAATTTGGTTTCCAGACTCATTCAACATGTTAATGTTTGATGTTTAATGTGTAGTCCAAGTGGAACTGAGGCCAGGGGCTAGTCACAGCTACTCAAGAACATTTCTTTAGCTTTGCTCGGTAAGACAGTGGTTGTGTGCTCACATTCTCACCTCTTTATCACAGCCACATGCAGCTGCTTATAGATGTTTTGTTGGAGGGTGGAGGGTGTTAAGTGATACTGTACTCTGGTGCACCAAGACATCAGTTCAGCTCAGTATGCTGTCTCTTCGCCAGGAAAAGTCCATACGCGCTCCCCACCACCACCACCGTCTCTCAGTAAACTCCCCAGCGTCCTCATTGAGACTGTTCCAATGTCGGTTTGATGTACACGGGCCATGTCGGGTCGATCATTAGCCATTGCTTCTTTCCATGCCTCTGCTCTGTGGTGCAATGACCGCGGCTTTGTTCACGCAACTTGCGACCTTACCACTTCAGATTTTCCTTGGCGCAGGCCATACGTTATGTTTGTCCATCAGATGTGGGAGCAATTTGTTGTCTTATTTGCTATCCTACCTCCTTGTGCAGGAGAGGCGTGAACTTGTCAGGTCCACTGTTCACTTGCGGCTGTCTCCTGGGGTCCTCTGCTTCTCGGGTCATCAGTTCTAGGCAACTGTAGGGGTTCCTTCCTTCTGGCTCTGTACGCGGGAAGTCCTCTGTAGAAATGGTGGCGTATTACAGTGCTGCAAACGCTTAGTCTTTAGCACCTTACCGTGGAATAACCCTCAACCTGTTGAGATTACCATACGAATCAAGACAAGAAGAAGAATGTTGGACAAATTTTACCAGTCGTAATGATATTTTGACGTTTTCTTTTGAAAGCATTCACGTAGTAATGTACACAAATTCAGACGTTGGACAACAGTAACACCTGTATTTGTTCTTAAAACTGCTGTACCTGTACTTGCCAGATTACCTCAACCCCACCCCTTTCCAAACAACACCACACAACGTGTCGATCCTACCCCCTCAACCCCCCCCCCCCACCCCCCTCCTCCGCTCTTCCCAACGAAAGCCCACTTCCGAAAGCCCGCCCGGTGTCGTTAGAATATTTCGGAACCCAGGATAAATCGGAACCGGTTCCCAAAAATTCTAGGATATTTCGGAACTATTCCCATTTATCCCGCACCTGGCAGACAAAATTCATGTGGGCTAATGACGTTCTAGACGGTTCCGAAATATGCTGGTGGTTTTCAAATATCCTGTCACTGGAGTCAGGCTAAACCGGAATGGTTCCGAAAAACCCTGCCACCAGGGCCAGGATAAATCGGAATGGTTCCCATTCGTCCGGTTCCGAAATATCCTGTGACACCGGGTCCTGTCTTCAGTGAAGCGCATTGCAGCTGTCAACCTGTGGACCCGCTTTACCACGTACATCGGTCAGGAGACGTCCCTCGCATGGTCAGCTTCAAGAGTCCTGGTGTCAACTGAATGTCAACACCAAAGGGTCCAGATTAGTTTTGTCACAGGAACAGAAACATGTATGGGCAGGTGTCACCAAAAGAAGTATCTTTGTATATGGAACATGTGTACGATAGAGCGTGTGAGCTTTTCTTAACCTCTGCCCGTTACAAAGAGGACCGAAATAATGCTTTTCTTCACCTTGTGAATGTCACTGTCAATTTATCTAACATTTGTGTATGTGTGCGTTGGTGTGTATGTACCTGTCAATGCTGCGAAGCATTATGGCGTGCAGGGAGGATAGTTTAATCTTTATGATGTAGCTGTGTATATAATGTACATGTACAGAGAAATAATGGTTACGAAATGTATATCTTTAGCTGTGTGTCTATATGTACATGTGAATCCTACAACGCATTTTGTCGGAGCAGAGAATAAATTAATGTTACGGTGTATGTCTCTAGCTCTGCGATTATACACCATGTACATATGAATGCTGTAACGCATTGTGCCAGGACAAAAAATAATGGTTTATAATTATATGTATATGTTTGTGTCATTAGCTTTGTGTTTATATGTGCATGTGAATGCTGCAACGCATTACGTCGGGGCAGAGGAAGAAAATGGTGGTGTTAATATTTATACACCACTAGCTGTGTGTTTATATTTGCAAACGCATTTTGTTAGGGCAGAGGAAGAAATGGTTGACACACACTGCTAGCAGTGTGTTTATATTTGCACATGCATGTGAATGCTGCAACGTATTATGTCGGGGCAGAGAAGAAATGGTGGTGTTAATATTCCTACACCACTAGCTGTGTGTTTATATTTGCAACGCATTTTGTAGGGCAGAGAAGAAATGGTGGACACACACTGCTAGCAGTGTGTTTATATTTGCACATGCATGTGAATGCTGCAATCGGTATTATGTCGCGGCAGGGAAGTCATGGTTTGATACACATGTATCTTACAAGTATGCTTACTGAACAAATCACACACACACACACCACACACACACACGCCGCGCGCGCGCCGCGCGCGCGCACGCACGCACGCACGCACGCACAAACACACACACACCACATACACACACACACACAGAGACTCTGAAAATTCTTTGATTATTACCATTAGATATAATATACGCACTGTTGACTGTGATCCGAGTTAGCGACACAGTACAGGCTTTTTATAGTTTTTTTTTTTTTTTTTTAAAGATTTCCCTTGCCACCTTGCTACCCCGCCAACCGTCCTCCCCCTTTCTCCCCACCAACCCCCAACACTCCTCCCCTCCCCCCCTACCCCCCCCTCCCCCCCCGCCCCGGCTACCCCATAAAGTGCACCTTTCCCTAGTTTACAGGAACTTTGCTAGACATCATCTATGTCAGTTAATGAACGCGGACTCACCCACCACCACCACCCCTCACCCAACCCCCCTTTTTTACCTCGAAATTTAAACGAACTGCCCGTTTCCTTTGAAATCGGTGTGGTTTGTTTTTTTTTTTGCGGGTATTGTGTGGTTTGACCCAGGTAAGTATAACCGCGACCTGGATAAAGTTTAATTGCCGTGCAGATGGCTAGGCGCATTTGGAGCTTGCTTACTTCTCAAAACAACAACAAAAAACCAGTCTATTCCAGTAAAAAAGAAGAAGAACAATCTGGGCCGAAATATGGACTAACCACTGAAAATGCACGTGCACACTGTTCACACCAGGTGATTCTATTTTATTTATTTATTTTTTTATTCATTTATTTATTTATTTGGATTTTTTTTCTTATATATCAGCGATCATGCTGATGGTCTCGCACACACAAATGACGTAGGCAGGATGACCAGTAGGTGGTGACGTGGAGGGCACCACTGAAACACCAGCGGAGTAACTCGGCAGCAGTGCGGGGTTTTTCTTCGGATGGTAGTCTCCTGACCAAATAAAACTGACGTCATGTGATGTGTTGAAGACCTGTGCACGTGCCTATATATTATAGTATTACACGCTGGTGCGCAGCTTTATTTCTTCTTTATTTTATTTATTTATTTATTTATTTTCGTTTATTTATTTTCATTTCTTTACATATTTCTTTTCGGTTATTTATTTATTGATTCATTTCCGTCGTTTCTTGTTTATTTAGATATGTATTTCGTTTATTTATTTTCGTTTATTATTTATTTATTTATTTATTTATTTTCGTTGATTTATTTATTTATTTATTTATTTATTTTCGTTGATTTATTTATTTATTTATTTATTTATTTTGCTGCGAATGTTGCTGGTCTGTAGTGTCTGGCGGGATGACAAGTAGTGGGGGACCTTGAGAAGAAAGGCGCCACTCAAAAACCACCGGAGCAACTCGGCGGCTTGGTTTGGTTAGTCTCCCGACCAGTGAACATCAGTGAGATGTTCAAGGCCCTAGAAAAGCTGCTAAAGGCCGAGAACTTTGTTATAACACACCCGGCTCAATTTTTTTTTTTTTTTTTTTTTTTGCCTGCCTTCTGTCTGTCTTTCCTTCTTCGAGTCCGCCTTCATTACCTTTTTTTTTTCCTTTCCTCGATTTCTGCTGTTTTGTCCTGTGCACGTGTGTGAAGCGGGCGTGTCTTTCGAGAACGAGCAAGTTCCAAAGTGACTGCGTTGAAGTTATGCAAAATGTAACGGAGTTGATTTTTTATCCAAACAGTTCAACATAATCTGCTCGCGAAATGGCCAAACCACACAAGTAAATCCGTTTTGTCCCTGTCGTGAAATTCTCGTGTGTCAAACACGTACCTTTTTTTTGTCAGTGTCACTGATAGCCATGTAGACGCTGAGTGGATGATGCTTTCACATAGCAGATGCTCATACAGGACATCAAAATTTCATTACTGAACCGAATCCCGGCTGGGGCCAAATATTAGTGCTGGCCTTTTTCTCGTTGCCCCGTCTTTGATGGCACCATACGTGGCGTTATATAAAACCCCCAAACACCCACCCACTCACCCATACGTGGTGGAAAAGGACTCAGTTTGAACTCCCCCCCCTCCCCCCCCTCGCCGCCCCCCCCCCCCTTTAATTACTGATTAAAATTAGCTCGTGCAGTGGCAGAATACTCTTGTGTCACACACGTATTTCCCTCTATGCCCACAGCCATTTTGCAGCTGAGTAGACGGTAGATATTTCAAATATAGCCCCCACTAAATGCTTGTGGGATGCTACTAGTTCAGTTGTGTTCGAGAATGTTCGAGTGCTCACAGCTATAACATAATACCTTTCCTTTTCGGTCGAAGGAGGATAATCAGTTTTATTTCTATGAGCCCCCCTCCTCCCCCCCCCCCCCCCCCCCCCCCCCGCACAGTCCACAGATAGCCACTATGAAGCTGCGTGGACTTTTAGGTTTGTTTTTTTATGAGACAGTCAAGTCGTTCAGAGAAGAACGACAAGACAAAAACGGAGAGAAACGAGAGAGAACGGAGAAAGCAGAATAGGAAGAGAGAAAAAAGAAAGCAGAGAAAAACAGAAGGAAAAAAAATGAAAGAAAGAGAGGAAGAATAGATAGGAAACGAAGAAAGGAAAAAAAGAGGATCAATAGATGCAAGACAACAGATGTTTAAAAAAAAATGAAAGAAAAACAGAAAACAAACAAAGTGAAGAATTGCAAATGATTTGTGTTATTTTGAATCCCTTCTTAGTTCTGTCACATTTCTCTGATTTTGATTCCACTGTCTGATTAAAATTACTGACATAGGTGTATGCTATTTTGTGTATCATTATGTAATTCAGAGATCATATGATATAGTATTATTTTTAAAGTCTGCAGATGCCTTATGTGTATGCCTTCACCTGCAGAGGCACACAAGAGTTTTGCTTGTTCGAGGGTGCAGGTGGCAATGTATTCACTTTTCATTTACATAGTCCACAGATAGCCACTATGAAGCTGAGTGGACTTTCACTTTTTTTCCTGAGACAGTCAGTCATTCAGACAAGAACGTAAAGAGAAAAGAGAAACAAAACAAAACAAAAAGGAAAAAAAAGGGAGAGAGAGAAAACGAAAACAGAATAGAACGAGAGAGAAAAAAAAGACGAAAACAGAAAAACATGAAAGAGATAGAGGAAGACGAGATAAGGAAAAAAAGGAAAAAAAAGAAAGAGAAAATAGAGAAAGAAAGAAAAAAAAAGAAAAGAAGAGAGGATGAAAAGATGCAAGACAAAAGATGTTTATAAAAAATGAAAGAAAAGAAGAGAACAAAGTGAAGAAAAGTGAATGATTTGTGTTACTTAGAATCCATTCTTAGTACTGTCACATTTCTCTGATTTTGATTCTACTCTCTGATTAGAATTACTCACACATGAGTGTATGCTTTTTGTGTATACCATTATGTAATTCAGAGATCATGTAGTATTTTTTTTACTATGTGTGCATGCCTTCACCTGCGGAGGCAGACAAGAGTTTTACTTGTCTGACTGTGTTATAATGATGCTGCTTCAAACTTGGCATACTGGTCATTTCTCAGTGATACATCCATTGTAATGATAGTGGCTGCATGAACTCTGCCTCTCTCTCTTTGCTGGTTTGTTGTGTAGTAGACGATCTCACTCCTGTCAATTAAAAGGGGCGAGCCGCCAGAATTCAGCCAATCGTGTGCCGTGGCATAGTGAGGACAAACGTGTGGCATGGTGTGGCAAACTTTAGTGCCAGACACTACTACAAAGAGGGAAGCATAGGCGTACGGTGTTTAACAATTTATACACGGCTGAGTAAATTGCAGGGCTTTGACCCCGGGGCTTGCCGAGGGAAGTCGTCTATCCTGGTATTCGAATCTCCTTGAGCCAGCACTTTCATGCGAGCGTTTCAGTCTAGAAAATTAGGTACTTTGATAATTATCATTTGTGATTGCGAAATGCCATGTCATGTAACTCTGTGCTTATCTGTCATCATTTATAAGCAGTTTCTGCTGCATACTTGAATATTTGAATACTGTTTTTCATGGTTCAATGTGTATTTTTTTGTTCAGTTGTAAGGTTTTTTTTACAAGATCAAGCACCACATGAGTCGGTAGTAGTAGTAGTAGTAGTAGTAGTAGTAGTAGCAGTAGTAGTCGCAGTCCTCTCTATAAGCTGCTACACAAGTATGTACATGTTTAAAAAACGAAATCACTGTAATTAAAAACAGGAAAGATGATGAAAGAGGGTCAAAGTGAAAAAAAAAACACCCTTCCAAAATGGCTTCTGTACCTTGAACCAGAAACCCTGATGTTGATTTTTTTTAAATGGTAGCAGTACATGTGGTAGTGCACACATGTTCAACCAAACAGGCAGTCACTTATAATCATCTGCAGCATTGGTTTGACTCCACCTTGTTAAGAATGGTTCTGGTACAGGGCTATGGGGAACGAGAACCTTCATCAGATGGCTTGGGCTGTTGCGCTGAGGAACGGATTATCCCAGGCGTACAGGCTTGGAGTGACGGGTTCTGACACAAGTCACCGATTTCTGCCCTTACTCTGTTTCTGTCTACATCGGTTCATTCACCTAAATTTTGCATTCTGCAACTCTTTCACGGGAGGGAGGTCATTTCTGTTCTGTTCCTAGTTCCAGGTGGTTTCTCTGTGCTTGCGCGATGTCCGACACATCGCTCAGTCTACACTGACCTATCCGCGGCGTGGTCACATAATGAACCGGGTAGCACGGGGATCATCACGACATGTGCACAGTAGCGTGGACGGAGCCCGACAGGAAGTGGGGGCAGTTTTTCGGCACGGTTTTGTCGCTGTATCTGGACACTGTGTGAACTCTGCAACTGTGACAGAGTTGACTGTGCTTGCACGATCGACTCTGTAAAAATTTTTCGCACTTCGGAAAGCTTTTTGTTGGGAGCTTAGATCTTTAAGGTTGTTCGAATGTTTGTTTCACACAAGCCCTGCCTCTCCTTCTCAGGGTCCTAACTTGTCTCTCTTTTCTCTTCAGTGCAATTTCCCTTCGAGGGACGAATAAAGTGATATCTCTTCAAGGTTGTTCCAATGTTTGTTTCACACTGGCCGTGCCACCCCTTCTCAGGGTCCCATCTCTAACTTGTCTCTTCAAGGTTGTTCCAATGTTTGTTTCACACAGGCCGTGCCACTCCTTCTCAGGGTCCCATCTCTAACTTGTCTCTTCAAGGTTGTTCCAATGTTTGTTTCACACGGGCCCTGTCACGACGCCTTAGGGTCCCATCACTAACATGCCTCTCTTTTCTCTTCAGTGCAATTTCCCTTTGAGGGACGAATAAAGTGATATCTCTTCAAGGTTGTTCCAATGTTTGTTTCACACAGGCCCTGCTACTCCTTCTCAGAGTCCCATCACTAACTTGTCTCTTCAAGTTTGTTCCGGTGTTAATTGTTACACACGGACCATGTCACGACTTCTTAGGGTCCCATCACTAACTTGTGTCTTCAAGGTTGTTTCAATGTTTGTTTCACACAGGCCCTGTCACGCCTTCTTAGGGTCGCATCTCTAACTTGTCTCTTCAAAGTTGTTCCAGTGTTAATTGTTCCACACGGGCCCCGTCACGCCTTTTAGGGTCAATAGTTGAACAAAAGTTATCTGAATCATCTGAGGGTTGTTTTTCATAGGCTGACTCTGCTGGATTCATGCCACCTGGTCTTCATCCTGACGGGTTCTGTTCAGTGTAGGTGATGTTCCACAACTTTCTAGTGAAGAGCTCCTCAGTGTACTCCCTGTACATCAGGTGATGTGTCACCCACACAAGCTAATGTTTGATTATAGTATGTATGTGTAACATGTGTCACTGTATATATATCATCATTTGGGTGTATTTCAGATGGGACTTTGCAGATGACCTAGCCATTCTCTCACACACCCAACAACAGATGCAAGAGAAGACCAGCATGATTGCAGATAACTCAGCCCGCCTGGTCCTGAACATCCACAAAGGAAAGACCAAGGTCCTCAAGATCAACGCAGCAACCATGCTGGAAGGTGACGCGCTAGAAGAGGTGGAGAACTTCACCTACCTTGGCAGCATCAACGACAAACAGGGAGGGACCGATGCCAGAAGGGGCAACAGGCGAGAGTGAGCGATGTTTCAGATGCGACACGGCAAATTTGCCACTTGCTGCTGATGGACACAGTCTGATTTACTTGCTGTATAGCATCTTACTCGGTAATATATGATTCATCCAACAAACGTAAACATCATTTTGTGTTTAACAGGATTTTTTGAAAATTATAAATTTTGTTTTGCTTTATTCATTAATGTGTATAAGCACATCTGTGTTACCCTCTCACTTACGTCTGTACTACAGTGCCAATGGTTATAAATAGCTGATGTTTGATACTGTGTGTAGCGCCTAGTTCACTTATTTGCATTTAATGCATTTATGCTTTTTAAACCTATTAACGATTATTATTTGGTTGCTTGATGCAGCAATTTCTGTATAGTGTGCCATTTACACTGCAGTCTCCTTAGAGCATTCCTTTATTGAAAACATAATATATATTACTGTGTGACAAAAGTGTAACATCATTTGAGTGTGTTTCAGATTGGACTTTGCAGATGACCTGCCCTTCTATCACACACCCAACAACAGATGCAAGAGAAGACCAGCATGGTTGCAGAGAACTCAGCCCGCCTGGTCCTGAACATCCACAAGGGAAAGACCAAGGTCCTCAAGATCAACGCAGCAGCCACGCTGGAAGATCAAGCGCTAGAAGAGGTGGAGAACTTCATCCACCTTGGCAGCATCGTCGACACACGGGGAGGGACTGATGCTGACGTTAGAATCCGGACTGGCAAGCTTTGCTTCAACTGAAAAATATCTGGGCATCAGCGAACCTGAACACCAGCATCAAAAACGATTTTATAACACCACCGTAAAACCTGTCCTGCTGTATGGAGCCTAGACCTGGAGAATCACTGTAACAAACACGAGGAAGATCCAGAACTTTATCAACACGTGCCTCAGAAGGATTCTTCGGATACGCTGGGCTGAGACCACCACCAAGAAAAACAAATCTGGCAGCGAACAAAAAAAAGGAGATAACTCAGCCCGACTGGACTGGATAACTCAACCAGTGGAAGAGGAAATCCTCCAAAGACGCTGGAGATGGATTGGCCACACTCACCGAAAACCTGCATCCAGCACTACACGGCAAGCCCTCACCTGGAACCCACAGAGGAAGAGGAAACGAGGCCGACCAAGAAACACCTGGCGCCGCGACCTGGAGGCAGATGCAAAGAGCATGGGACATAGCTGGGGACACCTGGAGAGACTGGCACAGGACCGGGAGGCCCGGATAACTCCTGTCGGCGGCCTATGCCCCAGAAGGGGCAAAAGGCGAGAGGGAGTGAGTAATGTTTTAGATGCGACACTTATTTGCATTCGATGCACGCGTGCTTTTTTTAACAAGTAATATCTGGTTGTTGCATGCAGCAAATTCTCAATAATGTGCCATTTAAGCCCCAGTCTCCTTAAAGCATACCTTGATTAAGCATATATACACATGTACTAATGTGTGACAAAAGTATAATATCATTTGAGTATGTTTCAGATGTGACTTTGCAGATGACCTGGCCCTTCTCTCACACGCCCAACAACAGATGCAAGAGAAGACCAGCATGGTTGCAGAGAACTCAGTACGCCTGGTCCTGAACATCCACAAGGGAAAGACCAAGGTCCTCAAGATCAACGCAGCAGTCATGCTGGAAGGTGAAGCGCTAGAAGAGGTGGAGAACTTCACCTACCTTGGCAGCATCGTCGACACACAGGGAGGGACCGATGCTGACGTTAGAGTCCGGCTCTGGTCAGCTTTCCTTCAGCTGAAAAATATCTGGACATTAGCAAACCTGAGCACCAGCATCAAAATCAGGATTTTCAACACATCGTAAAGCCTGTCTTGCTGTATGGAGCCGAGACTTGGAGAACCACTGTAACAAACACGAGGAAGATTAAGAAGTTTATCAACACGTGCCACTTCGGATTCGCTGGCCTGAGACCACCACCAAGAAAGAACTCTGGCAGCGAACAAAACAGCAACCAGTGGAAGAGGAAATCCCCCAAAAACGCTGGAGATAGATTGGCCACACCCTCCGAAAACCTGATTCCAGCATCACTCGGCAAGCCCTCACCTGGAACCCACAGGGGAAGAGGAAACGATGCCGACCAAGAAACACCTGGCGTCGCGACCTGGAGGCAGATGCAATGAGCATGGCACACAGCTGGGGACAGCTGGAGAGACTAGCCCAGGACCCGAAGGCCCGGAGAACTCTTGTCGGCGGCCTATGCCCCGGAAGGGGCAAAAGGCGAGGGTGAGTGAGTGATGTTTCAGATACGACATTGGCAAATTTGCCACTTGCTGCTGATGAAGACGGTCTGATTTACTTGCTGTACAGCCTCTTAGTCTTACTCGGTGTGCATAATGTTATTAAAATACGTAAAAATCATACTGTGTTTAATGGGATTTTTTGAAAATTATAAATTTTGTTTGCTTTATTCATAGGGATTATAGCTAATGTAGCTAATGTTTGATACTGGTGTGTAGCGCCTAGTTCACTTATTTGCATTTAATAATGTGCCATTTAAGCCGCACTCTCCTTAAAGCATACCTTTATTAAGCATATATACACATGTACTAATGTGTGACAAAAGTGTAATATCATTTGAGTATGTTTCAGATTGGACTTTGCAGATGACCTGGCCCTTCTCTCACACACCCAACAAAAGATGCAAGAGAAGACCAGCATGATTGCAGATAACTCAGCCCTCCTGGTCCTGAACATCCACAAGGGAAAGACCAAGGTCCTCAAGATCAACGCAGCAGCCATGCTGGAAGGTGAAGCACTAGAAGAGGTGGAGAACTTCACCTACCTTGGCAACATCGTCGACACACAGGGAGGGACCGATGCTGACGTCGAGGTCCGGACCGGCAAGGCGAGGTCAGTTTCCTTCAGCTGAAAAAAACAACTGGGCATCAGCGAACCAAGCACCAGCATCAAAATCAGGAAACCATCACCAGCAAAGAACTCTGGCAGCGAACGAAACAGCAACCGGTGGAAGAGGAAATCCTCCAAAGACGCTGGAGATGGATTGGCCACACCCTCCGAAAACCCGCTTCCAGCACTACACGGCAAGCCCTCACCTGGAACCCACAGGGGAAGAGGAAGCGAGGCCGACCAAGAAACACCTGGCGCCACGACTTGGAGGCAGATGTGCTTGTTTAAGTGGAGATTGACGTTTCCTTGATATCTGTACTCCTTCTAGCAGAGACAGACGATTTTTTATGTGAATTATGCACTCATTGAAATAGAGACGGGCGTTTTCTTGGCATTAATTATGAACTCCTTGAAATGGAGATGGACGGTTTCTTGACACCAGTTATGTACTCCTTGAAATTGAGATACATGTAGCTATTTTCTTGATATCAGTTATGCACTTTTTGAAACGGAGATGAATGTTTTCCTTCACTCCTTCCATTGAAGATGCGGGGCTTCTTGGCATCAGAGAGGCACTGATTTGAGACGAATGTTTTTTGGTAATCTAGTATGCACTCCTTGAAATGGAGAGAGGCGTTTTCTTGACATCAGTTATGTACTCCTTGAAATGGAGATGGACGTTTTCTTGACATCAGTTAGTATGCACTCCTTAAAATGGAGATGGACTTTTTCTTCACATTATTATGCACTCCTTAAGAGGGAGATGGCTATTTTCATGACACGAATTAAACACTCCTTCAACTGGAGATGGATTTTACCTGCCATCAATTATGCACTCCTCGAAATGGAGATGCGGGACTTCTTGGCATCAGAGATGCACTGATTTGAGATGGACGTTTTCTTGTAATCTAGTATTCACCCCTTGAAATGGAGAGGGACGTTTTCTTGACATCAGTTATGCACTCCTTGAAATGGAGATGGATGTTTTCCTGACATGAATTATGCACTCCTCGAAATGGAGATGCGAGTCGTCGGTTTTCTTGGCATCAGAGAGGCACTGATTTGAGACGGATGTTTTCTTTTAATATAGTATGCACTCCCTGAAATTGAGAGGGACGTTTACTTGACATTAGTTGTGTACTCCTTGAAATGGAGATAGCTGTTTTCTTGATATCAGTTATGCACTCCTTGCATTGGAGATACGGGTCCTCTTGGCATCGGAGATACACTGATTTGAGGTGGATGTTTTCTTGCAATCTAGTAATCACTCCTTGAAATGGAGAGGGACATCACTTATGCACTCCTTGAAATGGAGATGGATGTTTTCCTGACATGAATTATGCACTCCTCGAAATGGAGATGTGGGTTTTCTTGGCATCAGAGAGGCACTGATTTGAGACGGATGTTTTCTTGTAATTTAGTGTGCACCTTCCAATGGAGGTGCGGGTCTTCTTGGCATCAGAGATGCACTCATTTGAGGTGGCTCTTTTCTTGTAATCTAGTATGCACTCCTTGAAATGAGATGGATGTTTTCCTGACATACATTATGCACTTCTCCAATTGGTGATGCGGGTCTTCTTGGCATCAGAGGGACGTTTTCTTGACATTATTATGTCCTCCTTGAAATGGAGAGGGACGTTTTCTTGACATCAGTTATGTCCTCCTTGAAATGGAGATGGATGTTTTCCTGACATGAATTATGCACTCCTCGAAATGTAGATACAGGTCTTCTTGGCATCAGAGATGTATTCATTTCAGATGGATGTTTTCTTGTAATCTAGTATACACTCCTTGAAATGGAGAGGGACGTTTTCTTGACATTAGTTAATATGTACTCCTTAAAATGGAGATTGGCGTTTTCTTGACATCAGTTAGTATGCACTCCTTAAAAGGGAGATGGCTATTTTCATGACACGAATTATACACTCCTTCAACTGGAGATGGATTTTTACCTGCCATGAATTATGCACTCCTCGAAATGGAGATGCGGGACCTTGGCATCGGAGATGCACTGATTTGAGATGGATGTTTTCTTGTAATCACTCCTTGAAATGGAAAGGGACGTTTTCTTGACGTCACTTATGCACTCCTTGAAATGGAGATGGACGTTTTCCTGACATGAATTATGCACTCCTCGAATTGGACATGTGGGTTTTCTTGGCATCAGAGAGGCACTGATTTGAGACGGATGTTTTCTTGTAATTTAGTGTGCACCTTCCAATGGAGGTGCGGGTCTCCTTGGCATCAGAGATGCACTCATTTGGGGTGGCTGTTTTCTTGTAATCTAGTATGCACTCCTTGAAATGGAGATGGACGTTTTCTTGACATCAATTACTATGCACTCCTTAAAAGGGAGATGGCTATTTTCTTGACACAAATTATACACTCCTTCAACTGGAGATGGATTTTTACCTGCCATGAATTATGCACTCCTCGAAATGGAGATGCGGGACTTCTTGGCATCGGAGATGCACTAATTTGAGATGGATGTTTTCTTGTAATCTAGTATGCACTCCTTGAAATGGAGAGGGACGTTTTCTTGACATCAGTTATGTCCTCCTTGAGATGTAGATGGATGTTTTCCTGAAATCAAATATAATGCATTCCTTGAAATTGAGATGTCCGTTTTCTTAATATCAACTATGCATTCCTTCAAATGGAGATGGATGTTTTCCTGAAATCAGTTATCATCTCCTTGAAATGGAGACGGATGTTAGGCACTCATGCGGGACTTCTTGGCATCGGAGATGCATTGATTTGAGATGGATGTTTTCTTGTAATGTAGTAAATGGAGAGGGACGTTTTCTTGACATCACTTATGCACTCCTTGAAATGGAGATGGATGTTTTCCTGACATGAATTACGCACTCCTCGTAAAGGAGATGTGGGTTTTCTTGGCATCAAAGAGGCACTGATTTGAGACGGATATTTTCTTGTAATTTAGTGTGCACCTTCCAATGGAGGTGCGGGTCTGCTTGGCATCAGAGATGCACTCATTTCAGGTGGATGTTTTCTTGCAATCTAATATGCGCTCCTTGAATTGGAGATGGATGTTTTCCTGACATGAATTATGCACTCCTCGTAAAGGAGATGTGGGTTTTCTTGGCATCAAAGAGGCACTGATTTGAGACGGATATTTTCTTGTAATTTAGTGTGCACCTTCCAATGGAGGTGCGGGTCTGCTTGGCATCAGAGATGCACTCATTTCAGGTGGATGTTTTCTTGCAATCTAATATGCGCTCCTTGAATTGGAGATGGATGTTTTCCTGACATGAATTACGCACTCCTCGTAAAGGAGATGTGGGTTTTCTTGGCATCAAAGAGGCACTGATTTGAGACGGATATTTTCTTGTAATTTAGTGTGCACCTTCCAATGGAGGTGCGGGTCTGCTTGGCATCAGAGATGCACTCATTTCAGGTGGATGTTTTCTTGCAATCTAATATGCGCTCCTTGAATTGGAGATGGATGTTTTCCTGACATGAATTATGCACTCCTCGTAAAGGAGATGTGGGTTTTCTTGGCATCAAAGAGGCACTGATTTGAGACGGATATTTTCTTGTAATTTAGTGTGCACCTTCCAATGGAGGTGCGGGTCTGCTTGGCATCAGAGATGCACTCATTTCAGGTGGATGTTTTCTTGCAATCTAATATGCGCTCCTTGAATTGGAGATGGATGTTTTCCTGACATGAATTACGCACTCCTCGTAAAGGAGATGTGGGTTTTCTTGGCATCAAAGAGGCACTGATTTGAGACGGATATTTTCTTGTAATTTAGTGTGCACCTTCCAATGGAGGTGCGGGTCTGCTTGGCATCAGAGATGCACTCATTTCAGGTGGATGTTTTCTTGCAATCTAATATGCGCTCCTTGAACTGGAGATGGATGTTTTCCTGACATTAGTTATGTACTCCTTGAAATGGAGATGTACGTTTTCTTGACATCAGTCATGTCCTTGAAATGGAGATGGAGGATGTTTCCATGACATGAATTATGCACTCCTCGAAATGGAGATGCGGGTCGTCTTGGCATCAGAGATGTACTCATTGCAGATGGATGTTTCCTTGTAATCTAGTATGCACTCCTTGAAATGGAGAGGGACATTTTCTTGACATTAGTTATGTACTCCTTAAAATGGAGATGGACGTTTTCTTGACTTCAATTATTATTCACTCCTTCAAAGGGAGTTGGCTATTTTCTTGATACCAGTTACACACTCCTTCAACTGGAGATGGATATTTACCTGCCCTGAATTATGCACACCTCGAAATGGAGATGTTGGTTTTCTTGCCATCAGAGAAGCACTGATTTGAGATGGATGTTTTCCTGCAATTTAGTGTGCACTCTTAGAAATTGAGAAGGACGTTTACTTGACATTAATTGAATACTTCTTGAAATGGAGATGGCTGTTTTCTTGATATCAGTTATGCACTCTTTCCATTGGAGATGCGGGTCTTCCTGGCATCAGAGATGCACTGATTTGAGATGGATGTTTTTTTGGCAGTCCAGTATGCACTCCTTGAAATGGGGAAGGGCGTTTTCTTGACAACAGTTATGTACTCCTTAAAATGGAGATGGACATTTTCTTGACATCAATTATTATGCACTCCTTAAAAGGGAGATGGCTATTTTCTTGATACGAATTATACACTTCTTTAACTGGAGATAGATTTTTTTCCTGCCATGAATTATGCTCTGCTCGAAATGGAGATGCGGGTCGTCTTGCCATCAGAGATGGCTCATTTGAGATGGATGTTTTATTGCAATCTAGTATGAACTGCGTGAAATGGAAAGGGGTTGTTTTCTGGACAACAGTTATCTACTCCTCGAAAGAGAGATGGACGTTTTCTTGACATCAAATATTATGCAGTCCTTGAAATGGAGATGGCTGTTTTCTTGATATCAATTATGCACTTCTTCCAATGGAGGTGCGGATCTTCTTGGCATGAAATGCACTCATATGAGGTGGCTGTTTTCTTGTAATCTAGTATACAGTCCTTGATAATTATGGAGAGGGACGTTTTCTTGACATCAGTTATGAACTCCTTGAAATGGAGATGGATAATTTATGCACTCCTCGAAATGGAAATGCGGGTCTTCTTGGCATCAGAGATGTACTCATTTCAGATGGATGTTTTCTTGTAATCTAATATGCACTCCTTAAACTGGAGGGGGACGTTTTCTTGACATTAGTTGTGTACTCCTTAAAATGGAGATGGACGTTTTCTTGACATCAATTCTTATGCAGTCCTTAAAAGGGAGATGGCTATTTTCTTGATACGAATTATACACTCCTTCAACTAGAAATGGATTTTTACCTGCCATGAATTATGCACTCCTCGAAATGGAGATGCGGGACTTCTTGGCATCGGAGATGCACTGATTTGAGATGGATATTTTCTTGTAATCTAGTAATCACTTCTTGGCATGGAAAGGGACGTTTTCTGACATCACTTATGCACTCCTTGAAATGGAGATGGATGTTTTCCTGACATGAATTATGCACTCCTCGAAAGGGAGATGTGGGTTTTCTTGGCATCAGAGAGGCACTGATTTGAGACGGATGTTTTCTTGTAATTTAGTGTGCACCTTCCAATGCAGGTGCGGGTCTTCTTGGCACCAGAGATGCACTCATTTGAGGTGGATGTTTTCTTGTAATCTAGTATGCACTCCTTGAAATGGAGAGGGACGTTTTCTTGACATCAGTTATGTACTCCTTAAAATGGAGAGGGACGTTTTCTTGACATCAGTTTTGCCCTCCTTAAAACGGAGATGGACGTTTTCTTGACATCAATTATTATGCACCCCTTAAAAGGGAGATTGCTATTTTCTTGATGCGAATTATACACTCCTTAAACTGGTGGTGGATATTTACCTGCCATGAATTATGCACTCCTCGAAATGGAGATGGCATCAGAGAGGCACTGATTTGAGACGGATGTTTTCTTGTAATTTAGTGTGCACCTTCCAATGGAGGTGCGGGTCTTCTTGGCATCAGAGATGCACTGATTTGAGATGGATGTTTTTTGGGCAATCTAGTATTCACTCCTTGAAATGGAGTGCGACGTTTTCTTGACATCAGTTAAGTCCTCCTTGAAATGGAGATGGATGTTTTCCTGTCGTGAATTATGCACTCCTCCAATTGGAGATGCAGGTCTTCTTGGCATCAGAGATGGACTCATTTCGGATGGATGTTTTCTTGTAATCTACTATGCACTCCTTGAAATGGAGAGGGACGTTTTCTTGACATAAATTATTATGCACTCCTTAAAAGGGAGATGGCTATTTGCTTGACACGCCTTGAACTGGAAATGGATTTTTATTTACCATGAATTATGCACTCCTCGAAATGGAGATGCGGGACTTCTTGGCATCGGAGATGCACTAATTTGAGATGGATTTTTTCTTGTAATCTAGTATACACTCCTTGAAATAGAGAGGGACGTTTTCTTGACATCAGTTATGTACTCCTTGAAATGGAGATGGATGTTTTCCTGACATGAATAATGCACTCCTCCAGTTGGAGATGCGTGTCTTCTTAACATCAGAGATGTACTCATTTCAGATGGATGTTTTCTTGTAACCTAGTATGCACTCCTTGAAATAGAGAGGGACGTTTTCTTGACATCAGTTATGTCCTCCTTGAAATGGAAATGGATTTTTCCTGACATGAATTATGCACTCCTCGAAATGGAGATGCAGGTCTTCTTGGCATCGGAGATGGACTCATTTCAGATGGATGTTTTCTTGTAATCTAGTATGCACTCCTTGAAATGGAGAGGGACGTTTTCTTGACATTAGTTAATATGTACTCCTTAAAATGGAGAGGGATGTTTTCTTGACATCACTTATGCAGTCCTTGAAATGGAGATGTGGGTTTTCTTGGAATCAGAGAGGCACTGATTTGAGACGGATTTTTTCTTGTAATTTAGTGTGCACCTTCCAATGGACGTGCGTGTCTCCTTGGCATCAGAGATGCACTAATTTGAGGTGGCTGTTTTCTTGTAATCTAGTATTCACTCCTTGAAATGGAGAGGGACGTTTTCTTGACATCAGTTATTTACTCCTTAAAATGGAGATGGACGTTTTCTTGACATCAATTATTATGCACTCCTTAAAAGGGAGATGGCTATTTTCTTGATACGAATTATACACTCCTTTACCTGGAGGTGGATTTTTAGCTGCCATGAATTATGCACTCCTCGAAATGGAGTGGGACGTTTTCTTGACATCAGTTAAGTCCTCCTTGAAATGGAGATGGATGTTTTCCTGACATGAATTATGCACTCCTCGAAATGGAGCTGCGGGTCTTCTTGGCATCAGAGATGTACTCATTTCAGATGGATGTTTTCTTGTAATATAATATGCACTCCTTGAAATGAAGATTGACGTTTTCTTGACATTAGTTAACATGTACTCTTTAAAATGGAGATGGACGTTTTCTTGACATTAATTATTATGCACTCATTAAAAGGGAGATGGCTATTTTCTTGACACGAATTATACACGCCTTCAATTGCAAATGGATTTTTACCTACTATGAATTATGCACTCCTCGAAATGGAGATGCGGGACTTCTTGGCATCGCAGATGCACTGATTTGAGATGGATCTTTTCTTGTAATCTAGTATTCACTTCTTGAAATGGAGAGGACGTTTTCTTGACGTCACTTATGCACTCCTTGAAATGGAGATGGATGTTTTCCTGACATGAATTATGCACTCCTCCAAATGGAGATGCAGGTCTTCTTGGCATGAGAGATCTACTCATTTCAGATGGATGTTTTGTTGTATTCTAGTATGCACTCCTTGAAATAGAGAGGGACGTTTTCTTGACATTAGTTAATATGTACTCCTTGAAATGGAGAGAGGCGTTTTCTTGACATCAGTTATGTACTCCTTGAAATGGAGATGGATGTTTTCCTGACATGAATTATGCACTCCTCGAAATGGAGATGCAGGTCTTCTTGGCATCAGAGATGGACTCATTTCAGATGGATGTTTTCTTGTAATCTACTATGCACTCCTTGAAAATGGAGAAGGACGTTTTCTTGACATTAGTTAATATGTACTCCTTAAAATGGAGATGGGCGTTTTTTTGACATCAATTATTATGCACTCCTTAAAAGGGAGATAGCTATTTTCTTGACACGAAATATACACTCCTTCAACTGGAGATGGATTTTTACCTACCATGAATTATGCACTCCTCGAAATGGAGATGCGGGACTTCTTGGCATCGGAGATGCACTGATTTGAGATGGATTATTTTCTTGTAATCTAGTAATCACTCCTTGAAATGGAGAGGGACGTTTTCTTGACATCATTTATGCACTCCTTGAAATGGAGATGGATGTTTTCCTGACATGAATTATGCACTCCTCGAAATGGAGATGTGGGTTTTCTTGGCACCAGAGAGGCACTGGTTTGAGACGGATGTTTTCTTTTAATTTAGTGTGCACCTTCCAATGGAGGTGCGGGTCTTCTTGGCATCAGAGATGCACTCATTTGAGGTGGCTGTTTTCTTGTAATCTAGTATGCACCCTTTGAAATGGAGAGGGACGTTTTCTTGACATCACTTTTGCACTCCTTGAAAGGGAGGTGGATGTTTTCCTGACATGAATTATGCACTCCTCGAAATGGACATGTGAGTTTTCTTGGCATCAGAGAGGCACTGATTTGAGACGGATGTTTTCTTGTAATTTTGTGTGCACCTTCCAATGGAGGTGCGGGTCTTCTTGGCATCAGAGATGCACTCATTTGAGGTGGATGTTGTAATCTACTATGCACTCCTTGAAATGAAGATGGACGTTTTCTTGACATCAGTTATGTCCTCCTTGAAATGGAGATGGATCTTTTCCTGACATGAATTATGCACTCCTCGAAATGGAGCTGCGGGACTTCTTGGCTTCAGAGATGCACTCACTTGAGATGGAAGTTTCCTTGTATTCTAGTATGCACTCCTTGAAATGGAGAGGGACGTTTTCTTGACATTAGTTATGTACTCCTTAAAATGGAGATGGACTTTTTCGTGGCATCAATTATTATTCACACCTTAAGAGGGAGATGGCTATTTTCTTGATACGAATCATACACTCCTTCAACTGGACCTGCCATGAATTATGCATATCTCGAAATGGAGATGTGGGTTTTCTTGGCATCAGAGATGCACTGGTTTGTGATGGATGTTTTCTTGTAATTTCTTGAAATGGAGACGGATGTTTTCCTGACATGAATCTCGAAATGGAGATGCGAGTCTTTTTGGCATCAGAGATGCACTTATTTGCGATGGATGTTTTCTTGTAGTTTAATATGCACTCCTTGAAATGGAGAGGGATGTTTTCTTAAAGTGAGTTAGACTCTTTGAAATGGAGATGGCTATTTTCTTGATATCAATTATGCACTTCTTCCAATGGAGGTGCGGGTCTTCTTGGCATCAGAGATGCACTGACTTGAGGTGGCTGCTTTCTTGTAATCTAGTATGCACTCCTTGAAATGGAGATGGAAGTTTTCTTGACATCAATTATGATGCACTCCTTGAAATGGAGATGGCTGTTTTCTTGATATGAATTATGCACAGCTCGAAATGGAGATGTGGGTTTTCTTGGCATCAGAGAGGCACTGATTTAAGACGGATGTTTCCTTGTAATTTAGTATGCACTCCTTGAAATTGAGAGGGACGTTTTCTTGACATTAGTTATGTACTCCTTAAAATGGAGATGGACGTTTTCTTGACATCAATTATTATGCATTCCTTAAAAGGGAGATGGCTATTTTTTTTATACGAATTATACACTCCTTCAACTGGAGATGGATTTTTACCTGCCATGAATTATGCACTCCTCGAAATGGAGATGCAGGACTTGTTGGCATCAGAGATGCACTGATCTGAGATGGATGTTTTCTAATAATCTAGTATTCACTCCTTGAAATGGAGTGGGACGTTTTCTTGACATCATTTATGTCCTCCTCGAAATGGAGATGGATGTTTTCCTGATACTGAATTATGCACTTCTCCAAATGGAGATGCAGGTCTTCTTGGCATCGGAGATGGACTCATTTCAGATGGATGTTTTCTTGTAATCTAGTATGCACTCCTTGAAATGGAGAGGGACGTTTTCTTGACATTAGTTAATATGTACTCCTTAAAATGGAGAGGGACGTTTTCTTGACATCACTTATGCAGTCCTTGAAATGGAGATGTGGGTTTTCTTGGAATCAGAGAGGCACTGATTTGAGACGGATTTTTTCTTGTAATTTAGTGTGCACCTTCCAATGGACGTGCGTGTCTCCTTGGCATCAGAGATGCACTAATTTGAGGTGGCTGTTTTCTTGTAATCTAGTATTCACTCCTTGAAATGGAGAGGGACGTTTTCTTGACATCAGTTATTTACTCCTTAAAATGGAGATGGACGTTTTCTTGACATCAATTATTATGCACTCCTTAAAAGGGAGATGGCTATTTTCTTGATACGAATTATACACTCCTTTACCTGGAGGTGGATTTTTAGCTGCCATGAATTATGCACTCCTCGAAATGGAGTGGGACGTTTTCTTGACATCAGTTAAGTCCTCCTTGAAATGGAGATGGATGTTTTCCTGACATGAATTATGCACTCCTCGAAATGGAGCTGCGGGTCTTCTTGGCATCAGAGATGTACTCATTTCAGATGGATGTTTTCTTGTAATCTAATATGCACTCCTTGAAATGAAGATTGACGTTTTCTTGACATTAGTTAATATGTACTCTTTAAAATGGAGATGGACGTTTTCTTGACATTAATTATTATGCACTCCTTAAAAGGGAGATGGCTATTTTCTTGACACGAATTATACACGCCTTCAATTGCAAATGGATTTTTACCTACTATGAATTATGCACTCCTCGAAATGGAGATGCGGGACTTCTTGGCATCGCAGATGCACTGATTTGAGATGGATCTTTTCTTGTAATCTAGTATTCACTCCTTGAAATGGAGAGGACGTTTTCTTGACATCACTTATGTACTCCTTGAAATGGAGATGGATGTTTTCCTGACATGAATTATGCACTCCTCCAAATGGAGATGCAGGTCTTCTTGGCATGAGAGATCTACTCATTTCAGATGGATGTTTTGTTGTATTCTAGTATGCACTCCTTGAAATAGAGAGGGACGTTTTCTTGACATTAGTTAATATGTACTCCTTGAAATGGAGAGGGACGTTTTCTTGACATCAGTTATGTCCTCCTTGAAATGGAGATGGATGTTTTCCTGACATGAATTATGCACTCCTCGAAATGGAGATGCAGGTCTTCTTGGCATCAGAGATGGACTCATTTCGGATGGATGTTTTCTTGTAATCTACTATGCACTCCTTGAAATGGAGAGGGACGTTTTCTTGATATTAGTTATGTCCTCCTTAAAATGGAGAGGGACGTTTTCTTGACATCAGTTATGTCCTCCTTGAAATGGAGATGGATGTTTTCCTGACATGAATTAGGCACTGGAGATGGGGGTCCTCTTGGCATGCACTGATTTGAGATGGATTTTTTCTTGTAATCTAGTAATCACTCCTTGAAATGGAGAGGGACGTTTTCTTGACATCATTTATGCACTCCTTGAAATGGAGATGGATGTTTTCCTGAAATGAATTATGCACTCCTCGAAATGGACATGTGGGTTTTCTTATTATCAGAGAGGCACTGATTTGAGACGGATGTTTTCTTGTAATTTTGTGTGCACCTTCCAATGCAGGTGCGGGTCTTCTTGGCATCAGAGATGCACTCATTTGAGGTGGCTGTTTTCTTGTAATCTAGTATTCACTCTTTGAAATGGAGAGGGACGTTTTCTTGACATCAGTTATGTCCTCCTTGAAATGGAGATGGATGTTTTCCTGACATGAATTATTATGCACTCCTTAAAAAGGAGATGGCTATTTTCTTGACACGAATTATACACTCCTTCAACTGGAGATGGATTTTTACCTGCCATGAATTATGCACTGCTCGAAATGGAGATGCGGGACTTCTTGGCATCGGAGATGCACTGATTTGAGATGGATGTTTTCTTGTAATCCAGTAATCACTCCTTGAAATGGAGATGTGGGTTTTCTTGGTATCAGAGAGGCACTGATTTGAGACGGATGTTTTCTTTTAATTTAGTGTGCGCTTCCAACGGAGGTGCGGGTCTTCTTGGGATCAGAGATGCACTCATTTGAGGTGGCTGTTTTCTTGTAATCTAGTATGCACTCCTTGAAATGGAGAGGGATGTTTTCTTGACATCAGTTATGTACTCCTTAAAATGGAGATGGACGTTTTCTTGACATTTATTATTATGCACTCCTTAAAATGGAGATGGCTGTTTTCTTGATACGAAGTATACACTCCTTTACCTGGAGGTGGATTTTTAGCTGCCATGAATTATTCCCACCTCGAAATGAAGATGCGGGACTTGTTGGCATCATAGATGCACTGATTTGAGACGGATGTTTTCTTGTAATTAAGTGTGCACCTTCCAATGCAGGTGCGGGTCTTCTTGACATCAGAGATGCACTGATTTGAGATGCATGTTTTCTTGTAATCTAGTAATCACTCTTTGAAAAGGAGAGGGACGTTTCCTTGACATCACTTATGCACACCTTGAAATGGAGATGGAAGTTTTTATAACATGAAATATGCACTCCTCGAAATGGAGATGTGGGTTTTTTTTTGGCATCAGAGAGGCACTGATTTGAGACGGATGTTTTTTGGGCAATCTAGTATGCACTCCTTGAAATGGAGAGGGACGTTTCTTGACATCAGTTATGCACTCCTTGAAATGGAGATGGACGTTTTCTTGACATCATATATAACGCACTCCTTGAAATGGAGGTGTCTGTTTTCTTAATATCAACTATGCATTCCTTCAAATGGAGATGGATGTTTTCCTGACATCAGTTATGTCCTCCTTGAAATGGAGACGGATGTTTTCTGACATGAATTATGCACTCCTCGAAATGGAGATGTGGGTCTTTTTGGCATCAGAGATGCACTGATTTGAGATGGATATTTTCTTGTAGTATGCACTCCTTGAAATGGAGAGGGATGTTTTCTTGATATCAAATATGCACTTCTTCCAATGGAGGTGCTGGTCTTCTTGGCATCAGAGATGCACTCATTTGAGGTGGCTGCTTTCTTGTAATCTAGTATTTGATCTAGTATTCACTCCTTGAAATGGAGAGGGACGTTTTCTTGACATCAGTTATGTCCTCCTTGAAATGGAGATGGTTGTTTTCCTGACATGAATTATGCACTCCTCGAAATGGAGATGCAGGTCTTCTTGGCATCAAAGATGTACTTATTTCAGATGGATGTTTCCTTGTAATCTAGTATGCACTCCTTGAAATGGAGAGGGACGTTTTCTTGACATCAGTTATGTCCTCCTTGAAATGGAGGGAGATGGCTATTTTCTTGATACGAAATGGAGATGGCTGTTTTCTTGATATCAATTATGCACTTCCACTGTAGGTGCGAGTCTTCTTGGCATCAGAGATGCACTCATTTGAGGTGGCTGTTTTCTTGTAATCTAGTATGCACTCCTTGAAATGGAGAGGGACGTTTTCTTGACGTTAGTTAATATGTACTCCTTTAAATGGAGATGGGCGTTTTCTTGACATCAATTATTATGCACTCCTTAAAAGGGAGATGGCTATTTTCTTGACACGAATTATACACTCCTTCAACTGGAGATGGATTTTTACTTACCATGAATTATGCACTCCTCGAAATGAAGATGCGGGACTTCTTGGCATCGGAGATGCACTGATTTGAGATGGATGTTTTCTTGTAATCTAGTAATCACTCCTTGAAATGGAGAGGGACGTTTTCTTGACATCACTTATGCACTCCTTGAAATGGAGATGGATGTTTTCCTGAATTATGCACTCCTCGAAATGGAGATTTGGGTTTTCTTGGCATCAGAGAGGCACTGATTTGAGACGGATGTTTTCTTTTAATTTAGTGTGTACCTTCCCATGGAGGTGCGGGTCTTCTTGGCATCAGAGATGCACTCATTTGAGGTGGCTGTTTTCTTGTAATCTAGTATGCACTCCTTGAAATGGAGAGGGGGATTCGGGTTTACTTGGCATCAAAGAGGAACTGATTTGAGACGGAGATTTTCTTGTAATTTAGCATGCACTCCTTGAAATTGAGAGGGACGTTTACTTGACATTAGTTGTGTACTCCTTGAAATAGAGATAGCTGTTTTCTTGGTATCAGTTATGCACTTCTTTAATTGGTGATGCGGGTCTTCTTGGCATCAGAGATGCACTAATTGGAGATGGGTGTTTTTGGCAATCTAGTATGCACTCCTTGAAATGGAGAGGGACGTTATCTGGACATCAAATTTTATGCACTCCTTGAAATGGAGATGTTTTCTTAATATCAATTATGCATTCCTTCAAATGGAGATGGATGTTTTCCTGACATCAGTTATGTCCTCCTTGAAATGGAGACGGATGTTTTCCTGACATGACCTGTGCACTCCTCGAAATGGAGATGCGGGTCTTTTTGGCATCAGACATGCACTTATTTGAGATGGTTGTTTTCTTGTAGTTTAATATGCACTCCTTGAAATGGAGACGGATGTTTTCTTAAAGTGAGTTAGACTCTTTGACATGGAGATGGGCGTTTTCTTGACGTCAATTATTATGCACTCCTTGAAATGGAGATGGCTGCTTTATTGATATCAATTATGCACTTCTTCCAATGGAGGTGCGGGTCTTCTTGGCATCAGAGATGCACTTATTTGAGGTGGCTGTTTTCTTGTAATCTAGTATGCACTCCTTGAAATGGAGAGGGACTTTTCTTGACATCAATTTTTATGCACTCCTTCAAATGGAGATGGCTGTTTTCTTGATGTCAATTATACACTTCCTCCAATGGAGGTGCGGGTCTTTTTGGCATCAGAGATGCACTCATTTGAGGTTGCTGTTTTCTTGTAATCTAATAGGGGAGCCCGGGTTGTCGAATGGGAGAGCGTTGGACTTCTAATGCTCGGGTCGTGAGTTCGATCCCGGCTGGGGCCATATATTTGTGCTGGCCTTTTCATCGTTGCCCCGTCTTTGATGTCAGCCTATGTTGTGGAAATGGACGTTAAACCCCCAAACACACACCCACCCCACCCTTGTAATCTGATATGCGCTCCTCGAAATGGAGAGGGGCGTTTTCTTGACATTAGTTATGTCCTCCTTGAAATGTAGATGGATGTTTTCCTGACATGAATTATGCACTCCTCGAAATGGAGATGCAGGTCTTCTTGGCATCAGAGATGTACTCATTTCGGATGGATGTTTTCTTGTAATCTACTATGCACTCCTTGAAATGGAGAGGGACGTTTTCTTGACATTAGTTATGTCCTCCTTAAAATGGAGATGGACGTTTTCTTGACATCAGTTATGTCCTCCTTGAAATGGAGATGGATGTTTTCCTGACATGAATTATGCACTCCTCGAAATGGGGATGCAGGTCTTCTTGGCATCAGAGATGTACTCATTTCGGATGGATGTTTTCTTGTAATCTACTATGCACTCCTTGAAATGGAAAGGGGCGGTTTCTTGACATTAGTTAACATGTACTCCTTAAAATAGAGATGGACGTTTTCTTGACATCAATTATTATGCACTCCTTAAAAGGGAGATAGCTATTTTCTTGACACGAATTATACATTCCTTCAACTGGAGATGGATTTTTACCTGCCATGAATTATGCACTCTTCGAAATGGAGATGCGGGACTTAGTAATCACTCCTTGAAATGGAGATGGATGTTTTCCTGACATGAATTAGGCACTGGAGATGGGGGTCCTCTTGGCATGCACTGATTTGAGATGGATTTTTTCTTGTAATCTAGTAATCACTCCTTGAAATAAAGAGGGACGTTTTCTTGAGATCATTTATGCACTCCTTGAAATGGAGATGGGTGTTTTCCTGAAATGAATTATGCACTCCTCGAAATGGACATGTGGGTTTTCTTATTATCAGAGAGGCACTGATTTGAGACGGATGTTTTCTTGTAATTTTGTGTGCACCTTCCAATGGAGGTGCGGGTCTTCTTGGCATCAGAGATGCACTCATTTGAGGTGGCTGTTTTCTTGTAATCTAGTATGCACTCCTTGAAATGGAGAGGGGGATTCGGGTTTTCTTTGCATCAGAGAGGAACTGATTTGAAACGGATGTTTTCTTGTAATTTAGTATGCACTCCTTGAAATGGAGAGGGACGTTTACTTGACATTAGTTGTGTACTCCTTGAAATGGAGATGCGGGTCTTCTTGGCATCAGAGATGCACTGATTTCAGATCGGTGTTTTTTGGCAATCTAGTATACACTCCTTGAAATGGAGAGGGACGTTTTCTTGACATCAAATATTATGCACTCCTTGAAATGGAGATGTCTGTTTTCTTGTAATCTAGTAATCACTCCTTGAAATGGAGACGGATGTTTTCCTGACATGAATTATGCACTCCTCGAAATGGAGATGTGGTTCTTTTTGGCATCAGAGATGCACTTATTTGAGGTGGATGTTCTCTTGAAGTTTAATATGCACTCCTTGAAATGGAGAGGGATGTTTTCTTAAAGTAAGGTAGACTCTTTGAAATGGCGTTTTCCTGACGTCAATTATTATGCACTCCTTGAAATGGAGATGGCTGTTTTCTTGATATCAATTATGCACTTCCACTGTAGGTGCGAGTCTTCTTGGCATCAGAGATGCACTCATTTGAGGTGGCTGTTTTCTTGTAATCTAGTATTCACTCCTTGAAATGGAGAGGGACGTTTTCTTGACATCAGTTATGTCCTCCTTGAAATGGAGATGGATGTTTTCCTGACATGAATTATTATGCACTCCTTAAAAAGGAGATGGCTATTTTCTTGACACGAATTATACACTTCTTCAACTGGAGATGGATTTTTACCTGCCATGAATTATGCACTGCTCGAAATGGAGATGCGGGACTTCTTGGCATCGGAGATGCACTGATTTGAGATGGATGTTTTCTTGAAATCCAGTAATCACACCTTGAAATGGAGAGGGACGTTTTCTTGACATCACATATGCACTCCTTGAAATGGAGATGGATGTTTTCCTGACATGAATTATGCACTCCTCGAAATGGAGATGTGGGTTTTCTTGGTATCAGAGAGGCACTGATTTGAGACGGATGTTTTCTTTTAATTTAGTGTGCGTATCCAACGGAGGTGCGGGTCTTCTTGGGATCAGAGATGCACTCATTTGAGGTGGCTGTTTTCTTGTAATCTAGTATGCACTCCTTGAAATGGAGAGGGATGTTTTCTTGACATCAGTTATGTACTCCTTAAAATGGAGATGGACGTTTTCTTGACATTTATTATTATGCACTCCTTAAAAGGGAGATGGCTATTTTCTTGATACGAATTATACACTCCTTCAACTGGAGATGGATTTTTACCTGCCATGAATTATGCACACCTCGAAATGAAGATGCGGGACTTGTTGGCATCAGAGATGCACTGATTTGAGACGGATGTTTTCTTGTAATTAAGTGTGCACCTTCCAATGCAGGTGCGGGTCTTCTTGACATCAGAGATGCACTGATTTGAGATGCATGTTTTCTTGTAATCTAGTAATCACTCCTTGAAAAGGAGAGGGACGTTTCCTTGACATCACTTATGCACACCTTGAAATGGAGATGGAAGTTTTCATAACATGAAATATGCACTCCTCGAAATGGAGATGTGGGTTTTCTTGGCATCAGAGAGGCACTGATTTGAGACGGATGTTTTTTTTTTTTTGGCAATCTAGTATGCACTCCTTGAAATGGAGAGGGACGTTTCTTGACATCAGTTATGCACTCCTTGAAATGGAGATGGACGTTTTCTTGACATCATATATAACGCACTCCTTGAAATGGAGGTGTCTGTTTTCTTAATATCAACTATGCATTCCTTCAAATGGAGATGGATGTTTTCCTGACATCAGTTATGTCCTCCTTGAAATGGAGACGGATGTTTTCTGACATGAATTATGCACTCCTCGAAATGGAGATGTGGGTCTTTTTGGCATCAGAGATGCACTGATTTGAGATGGATGTTTTCTTGTAGTATGCACTCCTTGAAATGGAGAGGGATGTTTTCTTGATATCAAATATGCACTTCTTCCAATGGAGGTGCTGGTCTTCTTGGCATCAGAAATGCACTCATTTGAGGTGGCTGTTTTCTTGTAATCTAGTATGCACTCTTTGAAATGGAGAGGGACGTTTTCTTGACATCAGTTATGTCCTCCTTGAAATGGAGGGAGATGGCTGTTTTCTTGATATCAGTTATGCACTTCCACTGTAGGTGCGAGTCTTCTTGGCATCAGAGATGCACTCATTTGAGGTGGCTGTTTTCTTGTAATCTAGTATGCACTCCTTGAAATGGAGAGGGACGTTTTCTTGACGTTAGTTAATATGTACTCCTTTAAATGGAGATGGGCGTTTTCTTGACATCAATTATTATGCACTCCTTAAAAGGGAGATGGCTATTTTCTTGACACGAATTATACACTCCTTCAACTAGAGATGGATTTTTACTTACCATGAATTATGCACTCCTCGAAATGAAGATGCGGGACTTCTTGGCATCGGAGATGCACTGATTTGAGATGGATGTTTTCTTGTAATCTAGTAATCACTCCTTGAAATGGAGAGGGACGTTTTCTTGACATCACTTATGCACTCCTTGAAATGGAGATGGATGTTTTCCTGAATTATGCACTCCTCGAAATGGAGATTTGGGTTTTCTTGGCATCAGAGAGGCAATGATTTGAGACGGATGTTTTCTTTTAATTTAGTGTGCACCTTCCCATGGTGGTGCGGGTCTTCTTGGCATCAGAGATGCACTCATTTGAGGTGGCTGTTTTCTTGTAATCTAGTATGCACTCCTTGAAATGGAGAGGGGGATTCGGGTTTACTTGGCATCAAAGAGGAACTGATTTAAGACGGATGTTTTCTTGTAATTTAGCATGCACTCCTTGAAATTGAGAGGGACGTTTACTTGACATTAGTTGTGTACTCCTTGAAATAGAGATAGCTGTTTTCTTGGTATCAGTTATGCACTTCTTTGATTGGTGATGCGGGTCTTCAGAGATGCACTAATTGGAGATGGGTGTTTTTGGCAATCTAGTATGCACTCCTTGAAATGGAGAGGGACGTTTTCTGGACATCAAATTTTATGCACTCCTTGAAATGGAGATGTTTTCTTAATATCAATAATGCATTCCTTCAAATGGAGATGGATGTTTTCCTGACATCAGTTATGTCCTCCTTGAAATGGAGACGGATGTTTTCCTGACATGACCTGTGCACTCCTCGAAATGGAGATGCGGGTCTTTTTGGCATCAGACATGCACTTATTTGAGATGGTTGTTTTCTTGTAGTTTAATATGCACTCCTTGAAATGGAGACGGATGTTTTCTTAAAGTGAGTTAGACTCTTTGACATGGAGATGGGCGTTTTCTTGACGTCAATTATTATGCACTCCTTGAAATGGAGATGGCTGCTTTATTGATATCAATTATGCACTTCTTCCAATGGAGGTGCGGGTCTTCTTGGCATCAGAGATGCACTTATTTGAGGTGGCTGTTTTCTTGTAATCTAGTATGCACTCCTTGAAATGGAGAGGGACTTTTCTTGACATCAATTTTTATGCACTCCTTCAAATGGAGATGGCTGTTTTCTTGATGTCAATTATACACTTCCTCCAATGGAGGTGCGGGTCTTTTTGGCATCAGAGATGCACTCATTTGAGGTTGCTGTTTTCTTGTAATCTAATAGGGGAGCCCGGGTTGTCGAATGGGAGAGCGTTGGACTTCTAATGCTCGGGTCGTGAGTTCGATCCCGGCTGGGGCCATATATTTGTGCTGACCTTTTCATCGTTGCCCCGTCTTTGATGTCAGCCTATGTTGTGGAAATGGACGTTAAACCCCCAAACACACACCCACCCCACCCTTGTAATCTGATATGCGCTCCTCGAAATGGAGAGGGGCGTTTTCTTGACATTAGTTATGTCCTCCTTGAAATGTAGATGGATGTTTTCCTGACATGAATTATGCACTCCTCGAAATGGAGATGCGGGTGGTCTTGGCATCAGAGATGTACTCATTTCAGATGGATGTTTTCTTGTAATCTACTATGCACTCCTTGAAATGGAGGGGGACGTTTTCTTGACATTAGTTATGTACTCCTTAAAAAGGAGATGGACGTTTTCTTGACATCAATTCTTATGCACTCCTTAAAAGGGAGATGGCTATTTTCTTGATAAAGATCATACTTTCCTTCAACTGTAGATGGATTTTTACCTGCCATGAATTATGCACTCCTCGAAATGGAGATGCAGGACTTCTTGGCATGAGAGATGCGCTGATTTGAGATGGATGTTTTCTTGTAATCTAGTAATCACTGATTGAAATGGAGAGGGACGTTTCCCTGACATCACTTACGCACTTCTTCAAATGGAGATGGATGTTTTCCTGACATGAATTATGCACTCCTCGAAATGGAGATGTGGGCTTTCTTGGCATCAGAGAGGAACTGATTTGAGACGGATGTTTTCTTGTAATTTAGCATGCACTCCTTGAAATTGAGAGGGACGTTTGATTGACATTTGTTGTGTACTCCTTGAAATGGAGATGGCTGTTTTCTTGATATCAGTTATACACTCCGTCCATTGGAGATGCGGGTCTTCCTTTCATCAGACATGCACTGATTTGAGATGGATGTTTATTGGCAATTTAGTAAGCACTCCTTGAAATGGAGAGGGACGTTTTCTTGACATCAGTTATGTACTCCTTGAAATGGAGAGGGACGTTGTCTTCACATCAATTGTTATGCACTCCTTAAAAGGGAGATGGCTATTTTCTTTATATCATTTATGCACTTCTTCCAGTGGAGGTGCGGGTCTTCTTGGCATCAGAGATGCACTCATTTGAGGAGGCTGTTTTCTTGTAATCTAGTATGCAATCCTTGAAATGGAGATGGACGTTTTCGTGACATCATTTATGTCCTCCTTGAAAAGGAGATGGATGTTTTCCTGACATGAATTATGCACGCCTCGAAATAAAAATGCGGGTCTTTTTAGCTTCAGAGATGCACTCATTTCAGATGGATGTTTTCTTGTAATCTAGTATG
Source organism: Batillaria attramentaria (assembly GCA_018292915.2). Lineage (NCBI taxonomy): Eukaryota > Metazoa > Mollusca > Gastropoda > Batillariidae > Batillaria > Batillaria attramentaria. Next base: position 537,628 of record JACVVK020000427.1, on the reverse strand, counting down.
CACTCCTTAAAATGGAGATGGACGTTTTCTTGACATCAATTATTATGCACTCCTTAAAAGGGCAATGGATTTTTACCTGCCATGAATTGTGCACTCCTCGAAATGGAGATGCAGGACTTCTTGGCATCAGAGATGCACTGATTTGAGATGGATGTTTCTTGTAATCTAGTAATCACTCCTTGAAATGGAGATGGACGTTTCCTTGACATCACTTATGCACTCCTTGAAATGGAGATGGATGTTTTCCTGACATGAATTAGGCACTGGAGATGGGGGTCCTCTTGGCATGCACTGATTTGAGATGGATGTTCTTTGACAATCCATTATGCACTCCTTGAAATGGAGATGGACGTTTTCTTGACATCAGTTATGTACTCCTTGAAATGGAGATGAATTTTTTCTTGACATCACTTATGTTGCACTCCTTAAAAGTGAGATGGCAATTTTCTTGATTACAATTATGCACTCCTTCAAATGGAGGTGGATGTTTATTTTTACATGAATTATGCACTTCTCGAAATGGAGATGCGGGTCTTCTTGGCATCAGAGATGCACTGATTTCAGATGGATGTTTCCTTCTAATCTAGTATGCACTCCTTGAAATGGAGAGAGACGTTTTCTTCACAAAAGTTATTATGCACTACTTAAAATGGCTATGGCTATTTTTGACGTTTCCTTGACATCAGTTATGTCCTCCTTGAAATGGAGACGGACGTTTTCCTGACATGAATTATGCACTCCTCGAAATGGAGATGCTTGTGTTCTTAGCTTCAGAGATGCACTCATTTCAGATGGATGTTTTCTTGTAATCTAGTATGCACTCCTTGAAATGGAGAGGGTTTTCTTGACATCAGTTTTGTACTCCTTAAAATGGAGATGGCTATTTTATTGATGCCAATTATACACTTCTCTAACTGGAGACTGATTTTTACCGGCTATGGATCATGCACTGCTCGAAATGGAGATGAGGGACTTCTTGGCATCAGAGATGCACTCATTTGAAATGGATGTTTTCTTGTAATCTAGTATTCACTCCTTGAGATGGAGATGGACGTTTTCTTGACAACACGTATGCACTCCTTGAAATGTAGATGGATGTTTTCCTGACATGAATTATGCACTCCTCGAAATGGAGAGGGGGGTCTCCTTGGCATCAGAGATGCACTGATTTGAGATGGATGTTTTCTTGTAATTTAGTATGTACTCCTTGAAATGGAGAGTGACGTTTACTTGACATTAGTTGTGTTTTCCTTGAAATGGAAATAGCTGTTTTCTTGATATCAGTTATGCACTCCTTCCATTGGAGATGCGGGTCGTCTTGGCATCAGAGATGCCATCACTTGAGGTGGCTGGGTTGTTTTTTTTTCCAATCTAGTATGCACTCCTTGAAATGGAGAGGGACGTTTTCTTGACATCAGTAATGTACTCCTTGAAATGGAGATGAAAGTTTTCTTGACATCACTTATGTTGCACTCCTTAAAAGAGAGATGGCAATTTTCTTGATTACAATTATGCACTCCTTCAAATAGAGGTGGATGTTTATTTTTACATGAATTATGTACTTCTCGAAATGCAGATGCGGGTCTTCTTGGCATCAGAGATGCACTGATTTCAGATGGATGTTTGCTTCTAATCTAGTATGCACTCCTTGAAATGGAGAGAGACGTTTTCTTCACATAAGTTATTCTGCACTCCTTAAAAGGGAGATGGCTATTTTGACGTTTTCTTGACATCAGTTATGTCCTCCTTGAAATGGAGATGGATGTTTTCCTGACATGAATTATGCACTCCTTGAAAAGGAGATGCGGGACTTCTTGGCACTCATTTCAGATGGATGTCTTCTTGTGATCTAGTATGCACTCGTTTAAATTGAGAGGGACGTTTTCTTGACATCGTTTATGTATTCCTTGACACGGAGAGGGACGTTTTCTTGACATCATTTATGTATTCCTTCACACGGAGAGGGAAATTTTTTAGACATCAGTTATGTACTCCTTGACATGCAGAGGGACGTTTTCTTGACATCAGTTATGTACTCCTTGACATGGAGATGGACGGGGTTTTTTTGTTTGTTTTTTTGACATCAGTTATACATGTATACCCCTTGGAGTGGAGATGGACGGTTTTTTTGACGTCAGTTAATGTACACTCCTTGGGAGAGAGAGTTGGGGCAGTGGTCATCACTGAAAAGTACAAAATTGACATTTTGGGTCAACGTTTTGTTGAAGTGTTGTATTCTAGTCTTTGAAGTAGATCGTGTTAGAAATCCGCTGAACATGATGTTTTGGTGGAGTGTGAAGTGAAGTCAGTGTGACTGATTTGAAATTAGTAAGGATATAGAGGGGAGAGTTGCTTTTTGGTCATCAACCGTACAATATTTTCGGTCATCTTTTTGTGTTGATGTGTTGTTTTCAACTTCGGAAAGTAGGTCCTGGAAGGAATCTGCTTAACATTCTGTTTTGATGAAGTTTGAAGTAAAAACAGTTTTTGTTTTAAAGCTAAGTAAGAATAAAGAAGCGCAAGTTGCTTTTTGGTCATCAAAACTACAATATTGATATTTGGGGTCAACTGTTTGTGTTGAAGTGTTGTGTTCTAGTCTTTGAAACAGGTTGTATAAGGAATCTGCTAAACATGATGTTTTGGTGGAGTTTGAAATGAAAACAGTGTGATTTGAAATTAGTACTACGGTCCTGTATTGATTGCTGTCCATGTGGTAAGGGTGCTGTTGATTAAGTAAGTTTGTGTAAATTGTGTGTGTGTGTGTGTGTGTGTGTGTGTGTGTGTGTGTGTGTGTGTGTGTGTGTGTGTGTGTGTGTGTGCGCGCGCATGTGTTGTGTGTGAGTGCGTGTGTGTGAGGGTATGAGTGTGCTTTGTGATACACTACAGTTATTTTACTATAAATTTACTTTTACAGTGAAGGGTTGTACTCCCGTCTTAATAGTGGCGTATTCAATGAGAGCGTGGTAATTAGGAAGTGTGTGTGTGGGTGCGTGTGTGGGTGCGCGTGTGTGTGGGTGTGGGCGTGCGTGTGTGTGTGTGTGTGTGTGTGTGTGTGTGTGTGTGTGTGTGTGTGTGTTATCGTTGTGATATTACATATTTTATCTGTTGGGACATGTTATATTGTGTATGTGATTGTTGTCTGTTTTTACGCCGCAACCGAATTGCCTCCTCTTGAAGACAATAAAAAAAATTATTGAATTGAATTGAATTGAATAAGAATAAAGAAGGACAAGTACATGTAGCTTTTTGGTAATCAAAACTACATTACTGATATTTCGGTCAATGTTTTGTGTTGAAGTGTTGTTTTCAACTTCGGAAAGTAGGTCCTCAAGTCAGGTTCTGCAATCCCAGCACCACGACCTTCAAGTGGAACCTCAAGACACATCTCTTCTCTCAGCGGTTTGCGTTTTCTTTCGCTTCCCGTTGAAGATTTCGCTGCGCCCTATAAATGGCCAAGGATTGTTATAAGAGGGTCGGAAGGACACAGTTTATTTTTCCAAGACACAGCCGCCTAAAAACGAAACGACTCCGCGATCTGGACCTGCGCAACTGTCCCATGATTGTGTTCCCTATAAATGGCCAAGGATTGTTGTATGAGGGTCGGAAGGACACACAGTTTCTTTTCCGAGACACAGCCGCTTAAAAAGCGAAACGACTCCGCGATCTGGACCTGCGCAACTGTCCCATGATTGTGTTCCCTATAAATGGCCAAGGATTGTTACAAGAGGGTCGGAAGGACACACAGTTTATTTTTCCAAGACACAGCCGCCTAAAAAACGAAACGACTCGGCGGTCTGGACCTGCGCGGCTGTCCCATGATTGTGTTCCCTATAAATGGCCAAGGATTGTTACAAGAGGGTCGGAAGGACACACAGTTTATTTTTCCAAGACACAGCCGCCTAAAAAACGAAACGACTCGGCGGTCTGGACCTGCGCGGCTGTCCCATGATTGTGTTTTCTAGAGGTCTGTTCCAAGGTCTGGACAGGCTACGCGCTGTGTACACAGACAACTACAAGGTTTGCTGCCCGGCCACGCTGCCTGACGGTTTTGAGGAGAACAGTTGTCACGCGTCATCAGATGAAAACTCCTGTGATTCCCTGTTGCTAGCCGAGGTGTACCGAGTGTTTCTGTCCACATTCAGTCGCCATCATCATAAGCATGGCGATACTGGGGAACATCGCCAGCTTCTTACACCACGTGTTCGTCAGCAAGACTTGATTGACAAACGTCTGGGTTGTGACGTGTTCGTGACGCATCTCACTTACTTACTTAGGCCCCTGGCTCCCGTTTTAAGCTAGCCCTTTTATGTTTTAAAGGACCTGGCAGGATGGGACTGTGCTAGCCGCGAAATAGTCTTTGTTGCTTGCGCGGCGTTAAGCCCTAAATAACTAACTAACTAACCCTGGCTCCCTGTGGAGCATACGCCATCCACGATCCCTCGCCATCGCACTCGGTTCTGGGCTGTTCTTGCCACATCTCAGCCTGTCTGATTTTCTGATGGGCGTGTATCTGGCTGCCACTGCCGTGTACCGTGGTAACTGCCTGGCGCGCGCGCGCACACACACACACACACACACACACGCGCGCGCGCGCGCGTTTGTTAAAATACGGTGATTATTTATTAGCATTATCTTCCGTGGTTTCAGTCTATCCACTTCTAAGCAGCTCATGATCACAAGCTACACCGAGTATGTAATGTCGACAGTTCCTACGATATTTTTTTTTAATATTGAAATGAAATAAATTGAATGAAGATATAGAAATGAAATATTGAAAGAGAATAAAATAAAATATTGAAACTCTGAAATATTAATGTTGACTAAAATGAAATAAAATGATGAAATGAAGTATTGAAATAAAGAACAATTCTAAGAAGTTGTGCCCGTGTGAATCTGTTGCACCAATGATATAATGATAACAGCAAATTTACATTGATTTTGGAGTGCGAACGAGAAGTTGACGAGTGAATGTTAACTGCTAATGACGCTTCGTTACAAGGTCAGTAAAACCGAGCACATGGCGACTGCACAGATGAAGTAATTTGCGGCGGAGCGCACTGCAGCTGAGCGGGGAGGTAACTCGTCTCCCTGCACAGATGGAGTTGTCTCCTGCGGGCAGTCACGGGCGATGTACCTCTCTGGCCGGCAGTCCACTTTAGCATTGCGCGTGGTGTATCCTGCCACAGACAGTTCAAATTCACTGTACATGTAACTCTGTTCTTCAATGAGATTTAAAGGCTACAGACCACAGATGCAAATTTGGGGGAAAACGCTGTATATCTCTCTTCAGTACACATAACGTTGCACATGACACCCTAGAAATGACCCGCCGGCTGGGGCCAAATATTTGTGCTGGCCTTTTTTCTCGTTGCCCCGTCTTTGATATCAGTCACCCTTATGTGGTGGAAAAGGACGTTAAACTCACAAACACCCACCCACCCCTAGAAATGATTTAAAAATCACCCCAAAAAATCACAAAAATCCGGCAGCCAAAGACTGGTGTGTAGAGTAAATTTCAATGAATTCCAATATTCCGGGGGGGGGGGGGCAATGTGGGCAGCGACCACATACCCCCTCATTCCACGGTCGTCTGCTGGCTCCTGTGCCAGCCGCGCATGAATACAAATAGTCCACAAGCCAGGCTCATTTCTTCCCTAATTTTACTATTACCTGGCATGAAACTTATTTACAAAGCCAACATTAACAACAAGCACCAACTTTATTCTGCACATAATACCACAAGCACGAGCACGGTGGAAAAAGTTAGCCTAACCTACAAATGCCGACAATATTTATCTTCATTGATGCCAGAACCGAAGTTCACCTGTCGGGTAGATGTGCTGAGTAGTGATACCGCACGCGTCCCCCAACTCATCCAGATAACTCGGGGTCGCCGGATCCGCCATGAAGGTGGGCGTGTAGTTGTCTCCCCTGTCCCGCCTGAGGTACACCAGCTTCTTCTCTCCCTCTGGCAGATCGACCCTCACGCATTTCTCCGACACGTAGCCTGCAGTCAGTCAATCGGTTAATCAGTGAATGACTCAACCAGGTAGTCAGTCAATGAATGAATGAATGAATGAGTCAATCAAGCAATCCGTTGGTCAGTCTCTTTCGGGAAATTCGGGCTGCTTCCCCCGGAGGATGCGCGTCGCCGCGGTGCAGCGCCACCCAATACCTATCCTATTCCTATACATAATTATACATAATCCCGGAGACTGAGAAACCCCAGACTGATAAGCAGCCCGGCAGCCAGGAAAAACCGGTATCACATAATCACAAGCTCGACCTGGGCTTGAACCCACGCTTCACTGCATCGCCACTGATGGCATTGATGACGGCCGTTCAGTAGCGCAGCGGCCGCTAAATCCGACGCGCTACCTATTAGACCACCGCTCACCCCGCTCTTTGTTAGACTTCCGACTTTTATAGGGATATATACAAGTTAGTGCCTCCAAGAATCGTATACTAGCATACGGCTGACTTCTCAGTCTTCTCTCAGTCAACATTTCAGACTAATAAAGTACAGGGGCATGTAGCGAAATACGGTACATTTATGCTTTCTGTTGGACTTTAAGCATGATATGGTTCATTCCATTCTGGCTGTATCTGTCCCGAGTAAACTCATTCAGTTTTATGGTGCAGCGGTTCCACTCGGTTAATCATTGATTTACTGATTTTTTTCTGGCCCGGCGCTGATAAACCATCTTGTCATTTATTTGAGAAATCGATAGCGTTTCGTCCGTCAGTACGTGCTGGCTAGTTAATAGCGGCCACCCATGTGCTCAGTTCACGACCGACCAGTGTCTCTCCTTCCTCTGTCAGTATTCTCAGTTCTACCTTCATACTGCTGAGTCCATCGAAACGCCACCCTCACCGTCATCCCCCAACCGGCCCTACCCCCTCCACCCTTCAACAAGCCCCCGTGACCCTAATTCCTCCCATAATTATTTCACCACTGAGAGACTTCCCCTCCATCTTCAAGCATGGCTCAGTGACCAGACGCCACTAAACCTAGCAACGCCACTTTAAATGTCTGTGGAATGCTGCTTAACGCTGGCCTTGCAGATACCCTCCCCCGTGATATATTTGCGTGCGCACTGAGACTGCGCCCTACCTATACACACCTGGGGGGTAGGGGTGGTGGTGGTGGGGGGGGGTTATTGAAGAAGGCGGAGAGTGTTTCTCATGCTACCACGATTCAAACGGTTAATGCATTAATACGATGTAAATTCGTACGTATGCTCATATTTGAAAGGGGTCAATGCTACCATTTGTATGCTCCCAGATCGTTCTGAGCTGTTGTTCGTGATATCTACCATCACACCACTTCAACACCTGGACAGTGACAGCGTCTGCAATGCTGGCACTGAGCCAATAGAAACGTACTCGATGACACAGCGACCACACTGAGCGCTCCAGTGGTGCAACAACATTCGCAGAATTTCAATGTTTGCCGGGCAACTCAGTCGCGCAAAGTGTAAACAACATTGCATCGCATTAAGAACTGTACTAATCATTAAGACAGAGTATTTCGAGCGTACAGGCGCACTCACGAGCGAAACTGCTCCAAAGCATAAGTTGGTTTCGCAAAGATGGAATGAGCCCGTTTAAACACACGGCTTTGAACTGAGAGAAATCGTCGTCCAAAAAAAAAAAAAAAAATGGAATCAAAAACCGGCAGAAAAAGAAAAACAAAACCGAAAACACGCTATTCTGGTTACCCCCTCCACCCCCCCCCCCCCACCCCCCCCCACCCCCTCCTGGATTCACACAGCCGTACAGCAGGGCTCAGTTGGTATAGTTCGCTCGTTAGGGGGTGCAAATGTATACCAGTCAAGCGCAGGAGGGGCAAATAAACTCCAGGCGTCCACTAACGGGGGCGACTGTATCCCCGCATCGCTGGAGGGGGGTGCAGATGTACTCCGGGGTCTGGCGAGGTGAAGTCACGTGGCCCAGCTGACTTCGTTCTACGACTTGACTTAATGCGAAATATCGACGGAATTGACTGGTACACATTTGCACCCCCTAACGGGCGAACTATACCAACTGAGCTGTAGCAGCCGGATCATCGTGCACACAGAACAAATAAATTCGGGACAAATCTCAAGTCTAGCGCCGCCGGTTCCAGCTGAGCGCTTCGGAGCTTTAAAACTCCGATCATGCAAATAGATACGGTGTATTAGCCTAGTAACGGAACGGGACGCTCTGTTTGTTGTTAGGAGGCCATCAGTAGCTGCACTCCTGATCTTGACCGAGTTCAAGATGCGTGCGTGCGTGCGTGCGTGTGTGTGTGTGTGTGTGCGCGAGAGAGAGAGAGAGAGATGATGATGATGATGAAACTTTATTTATCAACGGTAAAAGTTTTGACAGAAATTCGCGCCAGTTTGCAAACTTGCCGTGGCTAATGCTACAGAGGCTATCCACTAAAAAAAGAAAAGAAAAGAAAAAGTTATATTAAGAGAGAGAGAGACCTAGCTTGCAGACAAGAGTGTTCCTGTAGTTCAAGTATCATCTCAAGTATAGACAGAAACAGTCGGGAGCCAATCTGAAGAAGCAGTTTGTGTCTGACACAGGCACAACTGGTACAACACGTTGTGATGTAGACACTAACTTTGTTAGTGGTTTGGGGGTGTGGGTTGTTTATTTGTTTGTTTGTTTGTTTTATTTTGCTTGTTACAATGTCAGTTGTTTGTTTGTTTGTTTGTTTTTGGGGGGTCTGTTTTTTGTTGCTGTTATTGGGTTTTTAAACTCTTCGAAGCCACTGCTCGACCATCCCGTTGCCTGCTATATAATAAAATTCTTTTAACAGAACAAGCCACGACACACCAGTAGGAGCCACTATTACGCAAGGCGTGGGCCTTTCCCTGCTAGGCCCGAGACCGCTGCAGATTGCGTAATAGTGGCTTGTGTAGTGGCTTCCAGTCATCTGAAGATTTCAAATTAAACTGCGAGTTTTGTATGGGCTTATGTAGTGTGTAGAGTTTTATTATTCTTTCTCTCTCTCTCTCTCTCTTTGCTCTGGCGTTAGACGTCTGCACTGACACATTGCTACCGCCAAGTGCTAAAGGGATCTAAGTGCCTCTCTAATCTGTGGAGCCTTGGCCCTTTTAAAACACACAACGGGAGACTGCTTGTGCATGTTACGTACATTGCTGAATGTACACTCTTCACTGAGTTCAAACTGAGGCCGGCGGGCAATAACAACGTTTAATGCGAGGCACGATGCTTCCGCCTTGGAACAGACTCAAAAACTGAGAGACATCCGGGCTTTCCACAATCTGTTCGGCCCGGCTCTGCCAGAAAGATGAAACAGATAGTAGGGCAGTAAATACAGAATCGCAGCAACGTGTCGTCTGTTGACTGGTGCGACGCGTGCGTCCCGGGGACATTCAGAAACAACAACAACTTGCAATCGTCATCATCGTCGTCGCCAGTCGTCGTCATCGTCATCAGTCGGCGTCGTCGTCGTCATAAATTATCACGATACTACCGACCGGCTCTTGAAAGTTTCTCTCTCTCTCTCTCTCTCTCTCTGGTACTTTTTGTTACATTTTTAACGCTCCTTGTTAATAACTGTCCGTTTTGTATATTGATGCTCGAATAGTAGTTACGTATTTAGCACCCTCCGTATCCTCATTAAATCAGTAACCTAGTACGTGTTTCATTGGTTGCAAATCAGTCAAACATCAATGGTTTTTGCTCAGTGTTTTATGTTGTTTCCATAGTAATGGATACAACATTATGGGACGGGCTACAATTTCATCTTGTTTTGATTTTGTTGCTCAGTGTTGTATTTGGGATTTTTTTTTTTTTTTTTGCCAGTCAGTAGTTGGTTGGTTTGGGGGGGGGGGGTGTTTTGTTTTTTGGGTGATTTTTTGTTTCTTTTGTAGCAACGGCAGATTGAAAATTAACCATAGTATGGCTAAAATCTATTAAGTTGAAAAATAAAGTTCTCTCTCTCTCTCTCTCTCTCTCTCTCTCTTTCTCTCTCTCTCTCTCTTTCTCTCTCTCTCTCTCTCTCTCCCCCTCCCCCCCTCTCTCTCTCTCTCTCTCCACACACAAGCCCTGACCCATTATTCCCGTATGACCTACTCAGTTTCAAGGACCGCCGGGATTCACTGAGTCAGTTCTGGAAGGATGATAATATTGTTTGTTTTCACGCAATAAAACCAGATCTTGAGTCCCGGGAGGTGAAGAGAGAAGAACTAGACTCTCTTTATCTTATTTATCCATACCGTAAGGCGCTCTGCAAAATGGACGTAGGCCTATAGCGCTGCGTGCTTTTCCATCCACACGGGGCTGCACGTTGAGGATCGAATCTGCAGATCTCAAAAACCGCATGCCCGCGACCGTTTCCCCCATACCTCGCCCAGCCTAGTCATGATGTCCCTCTCCTGTAATCGAGGGTCATGGGTCCAACCATAGGGGGGAAAAAATCAACACATTAATATCTCTGTGGTGGCTGGACCAATGTTTATATAATGATAGGACACAATTGACGCTGAATAACGCTCCATGAAAATATACACTATGGCCCTACAAGCTACAAAGCGTGCGTGTCTCAGTGGAAAATGTCCATCGCTAACATTGCGAGGTGAGGTTCGCCGTGCGCCTTAGGGGATCCTGTTCTAACTTCAATCAGGCTCAGCTAGTAAACATCATCGTACACAGCTTAGGTACGCTGCCATTTTTCTTATGTTAGCCTGACGTTTTCCTGTGCTTAGCCACCACGCAAAAGATGTAGCCACCAAAAAGTTTGTTCGCTTGGATCCCTAACCCAGGATGTGACTTCACCGATCACTCATGGGTTACCCGAACTAGGCCCAGATCCTCCGCCCCCACCCCCATTTCACTTCTGCTCCAAGCACGCCCCCAATCCTCCTCCCCCCCCCCTCTCTCTCTCTCTCTCTCTCTCTCTCTCTCTCACACACACACACACACACACACACACACACACACACACACACACACACACACACACACACACACACACACACACACACACCTGCTTTCTTCCCAGTCCCTTAATTATTATGGCCCGCCCATCAAGTTTTGTCCTTTAACTCTCAGTGCTGGAGAAGCGATCCTGAAAAATGGGACAGGTTTCATTAGGCTTCCTCTATTCAGTCTTGGTCTGACAAAGTGGGTCAAAACTGTGCTTTGAAACGAGTCAGTAATGCTCTCTCTCTCTCTCTCTCTCTCTCTCTCTCTCTCTCTCTCTCTCTCTCTCTCTCTCTCTCTCTCTGTTATGTGCTATGTGCACTGCTAAAGGCCAAGCCGAGTGGCGAGTAGCCGAGACAGTCGTTACGATAGAGCATGTGACTTTAAATGCTTGGGTCGTGAGTTCGTATCCTGGCTAGGGGCCACAACTTTGTACTAGCTCCCCCCCCCCCTCCCCCGTTGCTCCCGCTATTGATATCATTTTCATATGGTGGAGAAGGACGTTTAACCCCTAAACACCCACCCACCCACCCAAGCGAAGCCAATGCAGCCGCTGGAGCTGTGTGATGTCTGCGCATCCCACACAGAAAAAGCCCACTCGACGGGAACCGAAGAAATTGCAGACACTTGCAGAAAGAACGGTGAAATCGGAGAACATAAGCGAAATACCACACACGCTGCTTGAAAAATGCTCCCTCAGCCAGTGTTTGTAGAGAAAGTGGTTTTGACTCGACGATCCTGTATTTTTGTTTATAATGCATAGTGCTAAACGGCCAAAACTCTCTGTGTCAGTCTGTCTAACTTTCTGTTTTCTGTCTCTCTCTCTCTCTTGCTAAACGGCCAAAAATCTCTGTTTCAGTCTTTCTGTCCCTTGCATGACTCTCTCTCTGACTCTCTCTCTCTCTCTCTCTCTCTCTCTCTCTCTCTCTCTCTCTCTCTCTCTCTCTTATCTCAGTTTTAAGTGTCTGTAATGTGTATACTCCTAAGCTTTTACTCTTATACTGTAGTCTAGCAACGACAGAATTTGACAGCAGGAAAACAACTTGACAAGCATATGCCACGCAAGGCATTAAAACATCGTTAACGCTCATTTGTATGGAAACACGCTGCTAAAATGCAGGATTATTTACATAATTATGGCAAACGTAAGCAAACGCTAGCGTATGAACGGTTGATAACCACTGGCCATTCAGACAAATGCGAGGCGAAATATTGAGATGGGATTGTGATGAGATGGTGTGCCGGCAAAGTGTCGAACAAATAGCGTTATTATTTATCTCCATCTCCATGATTATAGTATAATAGTAGCGTGTGTGTGTGTGTGTGTGTGTGTGTGTGTGTGTGTGTGTGTGTGTGTGTGTGTGTGTGTGTGTGTGTGTGTGTGTGTGTGTGTGTGTGTGTGTGCGCGCGCGCGTGTGCCTGTGGTGTGTGTGTGTGTGCGCGCGTGTGCCTGTGTGTGTGTGTGTGTGTGTGTGTGTGTGTGTGTGTGTGTGTGTGTGTGTGTGTGTGTGTGTGTGTGTGTGTGTGCGTGCGCGCGTGTGCCTGTGGTGTGTGTGTGTGTGCGCGCGTGTGCCTCTGTGTGTGTGTGTGTGTGTGTGTGTGTGTGTGTGTGTGTGTGTGTGTGTGTGTGTGTGTGTGTGTGTGTGTGTGTGTGTGTGTGTGTGTGTGTGACGGTGTGAATGGATTTCCTGTGATAGATGTGATATTGCGCATTATTATTGTTAGGGTTGTTGTTGTAGTTGTTGTTGTTGTTGTTTGTTCATTTCTTGCACACGCGAAACCAATTTTACGTTGTTTTTATTGGCTTAGAATCTGAAATCTTCATTCTCATTTTATTTCTAACTGTGAGTCCAAAGACAACTTGTCATTTTATATCTGTTATTTAGTGGGCATTAAAGTGTTTTTGATTTGAATAATATCTGTGTATTATGACGGGGAAGCCGGGGTGGCCGAATGGTAGAGCGTTGGACTTCTAATGAGGCGTGAGTTCGTATCCCGGCTGGGGCCAAATATTTGTGCTGGCCTTTTTCTCGTTGTCCCGTCTTTGATATCACCCGTATGTGGTGGAAAAGGACGTTAAACCCCCAAACACCCACCCACCCACCGACCCTGACACTCTGTGTCAGCATTTCTCCTGAACATTGCCTGAAGTGAGGGTGATGTATATATTATATAGCTGTTAGTAAATACAGTCTGCTAGTCTCCCTCCCTCTTTACTTTTTACCTGTCGGTCTCTGACGATTTTCCCATTTCTCTGCCGTCTCTCAAGCAATGGTTGTTTTCCCTGTATACCTTTGCACACAGGGAAAAAAGACAAGAAGGAAAAATATCGGTAGACACGCTTCAGTAAGAAAAGAGATCAAGCATGACCGTACTGTCTGTATTACATACTAAAGAGAATACCATTGTACAAATGAGCGGTTTTCTTTTCCCTGCCATTGCAGACGCTTTAGAGGAACAATATGCGAACCAACAGTGGGGGAAAGTTGCCACCTTGGAAACTCCGACTCTGTATGCGAATGAACAGATGCTCCATTTCATCTCACCATTTAGGGGGAGCCGGGGTGGCCGAATGGTAGAGCCGGTTGGACTTCTAATGCTCGGGTCGTGAGTTCGTATCCCGGCTGGGGCCAAATATTTGTGCTGGCTTTTTCATCGTTGCCCCGTCTTTGATATCACCCTATGTGGTGGAAAAGGACGTTAAACCCCCCAAACACCGACCCACCCATTTTACCATTTAGATTTTATAAACGGTCTAATTCCATCTTTGCTAAGCTAACTTAGAAATGTTTCGGAACAGTTTCGCTCGTGAGTGCGCCCGTACGCTCGAAATACTCCAACTTAATGATAAGTACGGCTTCTAAAGCTGGTCCTACATGTTGCTAGAAGTCGCCCTATCCCTGTTCTGTCGACTATCATCTAGCCGACTGGTGGAGGGTCCCTCGCCGTACACGTCGATAGCTGAGCGATAGCCCTGTAGTACGCGTTTACCATAATATATATTTGGAAAGTCACGCGAGACTACTCTCCCTTGAAGACAAAATGAGTGGCGGCTCCCATCGCGGACTACGATTTAGATGATTCAGAAGAAGATTTGGAAGTGATTGCGGCCGCTGTTGCTATTCTTGCCAAAGAAGACGAACCGTATAGTTTCGTCTTCTTTGGCAAGAATAGCAACAGCGGCCGCAATCACTTCCAAATCTTCTTCTGAATCATCTAAAATCCAAGCATATGGGATACGAGGGACGAACCGTATAGTTTCGTCCCTCGTATCCCATATGCTTGGATTTTCTCTCACTAGCTCGATAAACCTTGCTGTGGCACAGTCGTCCATCTTCTCGGCCATCTTGAACACGTCACGACTCACGTGACCACCCTACTGCTGATTGGTCGCTGAATGCTAGACTAGCGACCACTGGATAGAAATTTAGAAGCCAGTTCTATCGGGGATATGTAGCGGATGGAGGGCTGTCCGCAGGGATGGATAGAATAGCGGATGACTATCGGAACGGATAAACGGCCGATAATACACGTGTAAGGCAGCCTTATAGCGATACAATGTTATTTACACTTTGTGCGGTTAGACATTCAAATTCAACGACTGTTTTTACACTGCTGGAGCGCTCAGTGTGTGGTCGCCGCGTCATTGCGTGCGCTTCTGTTATTTTACACTTCTATTAATCAGAGACGCAGAACGCTTTCAAGGGATATGAGACAGTCCGTGATATTGTTCTGTTCTGTACAACACTTCAAACGAAATTCCTCAAGGTGACAACTGATAAAGAAACTTTTGATGTAAGTGGAAACTTATTTGAACCAATCACCTGCATTGATGATGTTGATGACAGGAGGCAGGGGCCCGCCCCTGTAGACACAGTGCACGTCCATCACGGCAGTGTAAGCTCCAGGCAACGCGCTGTCCTTCACGTGTTTTGTCACAACGCCGCGAACCACCGCGTCAGATGACGTCACCTTGTCTTCAAGCAACGGCGATTCCTTGCCCGTGAACTTGGGTGTGCACGCCGCCATGACAAGGTGCACCACCGCGGATCCCAAGACCACAAACCCGAAGAGGCAATAGCTGGGTAACTTTGAAAGATTCATCCTGGTTTTGAAGAAGTGCTGAGAAGTTTATTTGTTGGTGTGAGAATTCCTCTGCGGTAGACTGTCAGGTCTTTGGCTTCAGTGTTCACGAAACCAGCGTCCGCCGCAAGAAGAAGCAAATGGCCGCTAAAGCCCGTGGTCGTTGAAGCCAATGGTCGCTGTACTGTGACTGCCAAGTCAGTCTTTGGTCTGCAATGCCAAGTGGTTTACATCGACTCAGAAGGTTACTGCTGGTGTCATTGTCAGCCAGTCGACGAAATCAGTGATCAGACGAGTTCTGCTGTAGTGCAACTGAGTAGGTCGGTGGTCAAGGTAAGAAATCCCGTAAGAGTGTATTCACTTCAGAATCGTCCCAAGACCGGTCCTGTTCAACAGAATTCAAAATCAAAAATACTCCATTAAATAGCAGGTATAAAAAAATGGAAAATCCAGCTTGACTCGCAGCACGGAACAAAATAAGAATGAAATATTAAGATTCTACGTCAGATGAAACAACATGAAACTGGTTTGGCATATGAAACAACTTAACCAAATGAAATCGCAACAAATTAATCTCACACAATCACAGCCTTAAAACATAACACCATTATAATTACATGATATGCAGCAATCAGTAAGTCCAAATTAAGGAACTCAAAAATTAGACTCTTCCCCCCTCCAAACTCCCTCTCTCCCGTTTCGTTTCGGTTCGGTCAGGCTCTCTGGCCGCGGCTGTAAATGACCTCATTTTCTGTGGTCTACAAACGAATGCTATAACAGTGGCTATAACAGCAATATTTTCCTTACTACAGTGTATGATTATTTCGTCTCGCCCGAAAAACACTCACGAAGTGAAGCGCGATCGGAATCGTTGGTTGCTCTAAAGATCACTAATGTTATACCTATGAATAATATAATGAAAAACACGAAAAGACATTTCGGCTGAATAAACGAAACGAAACAAGATCGTTTTCTTCTACTGCTAACATTGCGTATGAAACTACTCAAAATCAAGCAGTTATTTTGTGTCAGTGACTGGTGTGTTCGCAGAGTACAAGACGAAGGAGGGAATATCCATATCCCATTTTTAATGATGATGATGATGATGATGATGATTGCTGCGGTTACATGGGCAAAGTGGGAAAATACACATTAAAACACATGTGAGAAACACATTAAAAAGAACAAGAGCAACTAAACAAAATGTAAAAGAATAATTCATAAGAATATTAAACAAAAACTAAAGAAGAACAATTTCTTTGAGAACGTATTGTCCCGCAATATAACACAGAATGCCTATCAATCTTTTCTAGCTTTTCAACAACACAAAGTACAGTAACTGAAGAAGAAAACCTTCCTTACCTCACAGCCAAAGGAAAAGTTGTAACGAAGATGGTTTTGCTGTACAAGTTTGAAAGAACAATGCCCTGCGTTGCAGGTTGGCACAGTGCGGCTTTGGCAACTAACTTCTTGATTCAACCAGACTGGCTTGTCGGACGCAGGCGGGAGGCATGACGAGAGAGCGCGCATGCGCGCACCGATAGGACTCCGTGGTACAGTTCAACTGGCACTGACTGAGCAGTCTGCAGTGAATCTGGGGGTTGCAGTTTGCCAACCATTTTTGCCGATAACTTTTTGTGGGGCCATTTGAGAGATAGAGAGAGAGAGGGGGGGGGTGAGGGAGGGAGAGAGAGAGAGATGGAACTGAAATAACTTAAAGTGAAGGGTTTTTTCATTGTTGTGGGTGGAAAGGTGCATGTTTGGTGTATTTTTAGGTGAGAGAATGGGAATGGTGGCAGCCTCGTTGTCGACTTGTTGACATGTAAACAAAATGTGCAGTTATGTCCCTTGGACTGCTGTCTGCTATGAGCTGTGAGGGGGGTGGCAGTGGAGAGTGATGCTATCTTGGAAATGAATTGGAAAAGGTGCCGTTTTTGTTTTTGTTTTTTTGCTTTTTTGTGTTCATCTGGTGTCAGTGTAAGGGCTGAGGGTGGAATCTGGCCTGTCTTTTGTGAAATCTGTGATGCAGACCGCTACGTCGGTGTTTGTAGATCAAACAGTGCGTAAATCAATAGGCGTCTGTGTCCTGACAGCTAACTTCGTTTTATAAATGTAACTTAAACGAAAGCACTACACGTAAGTAGCCATCAGATGGTCACAATGATGATGATTATAGGATGTGCGTCGTGTATAGTATCGGTCGTTATTTGTAACCGTTTCGCTTTCCGGCGACGAGCCTTTCGATGAAAATAGCACGGCAATATGGCGAGAGCTGACCGGACTGAGGGGCAAGATACAATCGCCCCACTGAGTGGAGAACTGGAGTACATTTGCTCCCCCTGCATATGATTGGTATACATTTGCATCCCCTAGCGGGCGAACTATACCGACTGAGCAGTACTGGGTAATTTGAATATTTGCAATTATTTCTTCCAAAATGGACGGTCACTTACGCCTGTTTTTCAGTCTCCAGTTACGCAATTTCTGTTTTACGCGACGAAGCACTATTCGGAATCCTTCTAGAAAAAAAAAACAAAAAACTATATATGTATAGAGAAAGGCACACATTGTTTAAACACAATTATTTGGGTAGAAGCAAAATCTGGAGAATGAAAAACGTACGTAAATGACCGTCCATTTTCGAACAAATGTTGTTTGCATTGCCCTACTGTAAATGTCACTGGAAAATGAAAACTAACTTTTTTCTGTATGGACCAGTCGGTGTTTTCTCGGTGTCTGCTAGTGATGCTGTTACGGGTGGAAAGTTAAACGTCCTTTTTCCACCACGTATGTGATGGTGTTACGACTGTCATGACGCTGATAAAGTGTTTGAATGGACCACGATAAACGTTAGCGGTTTCTCAGTTTTTATGTACTACTATTACGGGTGAGATGAGATACTGATACTTTGACTCGCCAATACCATGCCTAACGCACTGTGTTTTCATCCTAAGAATCGGGGATTTGGACTAGTGGTTAAGGCGTCTGGTCTGTGGAGCCTAAGGTGATGAGTTCGAATCCCTTGGTAGACAGAAATCGAGTAAAATTCACGTGCAGGCTTCCTCGGTGACAGTGCCTGCCTTGCCTTCGTCTGCACGTGCATGGACAAATATCAAATGCGCAGGAATTTGGATGGACTTTTCCTTTCCAAAGTCAAAAACACGTGCAGACTTGCTCACGGTGCCTGTCCCGCCCTCGTATACACACGCACGCACAAATACCAAGCGTGCACGCTAAAAAAAAAATAATAAAAAAATCCCAAGTCCGTCTTTCAGAGAAGTGTAGGCTGTGGCCGGTGGCGTGGAAGTCAGAAATAAGAAATACTGTCGCACGCACCAGAGTGAATAGCAGGGTGGAGGTTCGCACATAAAGTAGTGCTTAGCGGCACCGGGCTTTCACTGCTTCGTCGCGGAACACTACGTCATGCATGCAGGGGAAAAAAAAGGGGGGGGGACGCTATACCATGGCGATCGATGCGCTCCCCCTAGTTTTCCTCACTACGGCCACGGGACCGCATGCAAACTTACTCGTATTGGATATTCAAATAAATAATTCATTATCATTCCAAATGGGAAATACGGTTATGGTGGACATAAAACGAACAACCAGACAATACATGCACCACAAAATGAAACACACACACACACACACACACACACACACACACACACACACACACACACACACACACACACACACACACACGCGCACGCACGCACGCACACACACTGACACACACACACACACTGACACACTGACACACACACATACACCACAAAATGAAACACACACACACACACACACACACACACACACACACACACACACACACACACACACACACACACACACACACTGACTCCCCTAGAGAGAGAGAGAGAAAGAGAGAGAGAGAGAGAGTCATATACTAATACTTACCGTCATCAGTCATCCGCTTATCGCCTACTGCAGCATCCCCACAGCCGTGTGAACCTCAGCACCAGCAGACGTCTGAATTCCGAGGCGAAGATGACGTAGTAGATGACGTTGACAGACGCATCCGTAGCTAAAAGTAGATTACCGACACATCCGACAGTGGCCGCAACGAGAGGATCTGCAGGATAGTGCAGCGTCGTAGTGAAGACGACGGAGAGATTCACTGGATAGGCCAAGAGACTAGTGGTTGTGATGCAGACGACACCCAGGGTCAAACGGCGGGTTCGCTGACGGGATGCACGTGCCTGGTCGTTGGAAATACTAGAAGTGACGTCACGCCGACATACTTTGACCAGGAGAGCCACGTTGCAGGCTGCCATCAGCAGCAGCGGAAGAAAGTATGACAGAAACACGAGGATAAGCATGAGAACTCCGCCTACAGCTTTGCCGAAGAATCTGGGGCAGATGATGTCACTAACTACACAAATGGACATCACTACTAGAGACCCCCCGAGCAACAGACACCAACAGGCGATGACGACACTCACAACGATGACCCGGCGGCGTGAGAGAATCAGATGGACACGGAGCGGTCTGTAGACGGCTACACACCTGCTGACGGCGAGCGCCAGGGTCACGTGGGCAGACATGACACTGAAAAGATATCCTGCAAGAATACCAACTCTTAGGTCTATGAGCCCAGAGAGGCTAGAGACTTGAAACAGCAAGTTGCACGTGGCAAGATACTTGATGAAGAAGGTGGAGGGGTTGAAGCTGGAGTCGGCCTGCCACACCCACAGGACAAACACGTTGCCAACGATGCCGAGTGACATGATGGTGGTGCCTGCTTTGTCACAGTTGTCGTTCATAGTTTGATTCAGTGCAAGCAGATCATCGTAGGAAAAGTTGGTGTAGGTCATGCTCGCCTCCGATTTGTTCATGCTTCCCACGCCAGCCACGACTGATGCGTTTAATCCCGGAAGAATATCTGTTTCACTTAAAGACATCATGCACCATCGAAATGTTTAGTCAAGTGCTACCGTATAAGTTGGGGGCCGCCGAGGTTGTGCACCGGTGGCTTCGCTCGCCTCACTAATGGTAACTAATTTATTTCTGCATTGATTTAAATTCTACTCGTTGGATGTTGCACAGTAATTCTACTCGTTGGGTGTTGCACAGTAATTCTACTCGTTGGGTGTTGCACAGTAATTCTACTCGTAGGGTGTTGCACAGTAATTCTACTCGTTGGATGTTGCACAGTAATTCTACTCGTTGGGTGTTGCACAGTAATTCTACTCGTTGGGTGTTGCACAGTACTTCTACTCGTTGGGTGTTGCACAGTAACTCTATTCGTTGGGTGTTGTACAGTAATTATACTCGTTGGGTGTTGCACAGTAACTCTACTCGTTGGGTGTTGCACAGTAACTCTACTCGTTGGGTGTTGCACAGTAACTCTACTCGTTGGGTGTTGTACAGTAATTATACTCGTTGGGTGTTGCACAGTAACTCTACTCGTTGGGTGTTGCACAGTAATTATACTCGTTGGGTGTTGCACAGTAACTCTACTCGTTGGGTGTTCACAGTAATTCTACTCGTTGGGTGTTGCACAGTAATTCTACTCGTTGGGTGTTGCACAGTAATTCTACTCGTTGGGTGTTGCACAGTAATTCTACTCGTTGGATGTTGCACAGTAATTCTACTCGTTGGGTGTTGCACAGTAATTATACTCGTTGGGTGTTGCACAGTAACTCTACTCGTTGGGTGTTGCACAGTAACTCTACTCGTTGGGTGTTGCACAGTAATTATACTCGTTGGGTGTTGCACAGTAACTCTACTCGTTTGATGTTGCACAGTAATTCTACTCGTTGGGTGTTGCACAGTAATTCTGCTCGTTGGATGTTGCACAGTAATTCTACTCGATGGGTGTTGCACAGTAATTCTACTCATGTTTTCTGCAATGAGAAGCGTATTTAGACACTGTCATTTTGCTGCTGAGCTGTCCGTTCACAGGAAAATCACAACAGACGCTGGAACAAGTCACAATGCACGTCAAAGTTTTGCGGAAATGGAAAAGAAAGTTGGCGCTAACCTGTCTGTTTCGTGCCTCAGTATTCAGTCTACCGAAAATACCACAAAATCTGCACTGAAAAAGTCAAAGTGAGCAGAATACGAGTGTAGTCTTTGTCAGGGAAAAACAGGTCAATGTCCAGTTCAGTCCAGCATGAATCTGACCAGCACTTTTACACACTGGTCACAACTGGATGGTGGCACAGACGACTGTTTGAGTTTCGTTACGATTGTCATCAATCAGTTGTTTGTTTCAGGTCTCTTTTGTCGCATCAAAGTCTTCGAACACTAATCGACTTTACCCCCTACTGATTGCGCCTACTGCGCGGAAATCTAACGGATCCAAAGAATCTCAGTTTCACCAAAGACCTTGGAATCAGAAAGATATGTTTCCAAGATCTTTGGTTTCACTGACTCGTAAAATTGTACTTATCGTCACACAGGTTTTCCTGCACTACTTTGTCTATTTCTGACTCAAATCTGACTATCATCCATATCATCATAGCTGCCATCAATGACCTTCGAACACGAGAACGACTTCACCCTCTACAGATTGCGCCAAGTAGGCCTACTTTCACTTGTAAAATTGTCCCATAGGTTTTCCTGCAATACTTTGACTATTTCCGACTCAAAACTACCATCCAAATCACCATAGCTGCCATCCATGCACAGCGGCCACGAACAGACTTTCCCTCCCGTGTCATCCTCCATTATGTTATGCGTCATTCGATGTGCGGGAAGACCTGACATGGAAGCAACAGCACTGCGCGAAACAGCGGTAAATTATTTCAGCGTGAAACATGCATGAAGCGGCGTGGTTCTCTGTGCAATCATTTCCACACACAAAACGGTGATTGTATTTTGGGATGGGTTTTTTTTTTTTCTGGATCAGGGTTGCAGTCCCTCGTGTCAAACTGTGCTACATCAGTAACAATCATGATAATAATGCATGAATCACCCAGCTCGGTGCTTGTCTCAAAGCGCCACGAACGGACGAACTGAACACGTTGGCTCTCTTAAATCACACGCATTCTCACACAAACAGGACATTAGCGGATAACATTAACAGTTAGGGTATTAAGGTTTCAGGATTTTCGAATAGCATTTTATTTTGATTTTGATTTTTGTAGGCTGAACAAGTTCACAGCCGCATAGGAGTAAGGAAGTCGGTATTGGGTGAGAAACGCCGAGTTTTTTCTCATGACCTCCCATGTGTGGAGGCTTTGAAAGTGCGCTCAAGGTAATCATAATTATTGTTTTGCTTGCACACTCCAAAGTCATGTCAAGTCAAGCGAAACACAGTACTGACATCTTCGGTCAGGGGCAGAGAATCAGGTGGAACACAGCGAGAGTGCCCCCCCACCCCACCCCCCTTAGCTTCATGGCTTTAACTCATTCTTGACGGGACTCTTCGGTCGAAAGTTCCGCCACGCATCGCTCAAATTGAATTCTCCATCCATTTTCAGTTGAAAATGTCAAGTGTGTATTACTTCAATGAATCTTGCTAGAAAGTTTTTTTTTTCATTCTTTTTTATGTAGTAAGTTTACTGCAGTTTCATGGCGGGAGATCTAGGCAGGGGCAGTGTTGAGACGGCGACAACCCCAGTCACAATAGAGTTAAACAGATTCACGTATCAACTGTACGTACTCGGCTGCACTTCCTGATTACCTCACGACAGTCATAAAAGAGACCATCGCCCCTCTTACAATACATCTTTACGGCCGTCTCTTTTGGGTACTTCTCTACGCATCATTATTGACTCTGACCGGAGTGAATGTGCAAGATTGCTTTGTCGTAAATCTGCCATTGTGGAGAGTTCTTTTTTCACAAGAGGCTTGTCATACGCTCCAAGCGACTTCAATGCGGCGCTGTTCCTTGTGAAGTTAGGGGCACAGTTTAAGAAGAAGAACTGGTGAATACTTCAAAGTCAAAATCAAAAAGTGTAGTCCTGGAGCCCATTCTGGGGTGAGGAGGAAATACAGAAAATCAGAGTGAAGGTGAATGTACTGCATATAGGAAACCGCAACTGTACAAAGGATAAGATTTGGGGCGGTCGGTGGTCTAGTGGTTAAGAGACTTGTCACCAATGCGAGAGGTGGGGGTTCGAGTCCCACTCGGGGCAAAGAATTTTTCCTTCTCGTATGTGGCACCGTTCATTCGGGCCGATCGTCGGGGGTTCTCTCCGGGTACTCCGGCTTCCTCCCCCTCTGCTTAGGAAATGTTCAGCCCACCAAATTTGAAAAATAAATGTAATTCCAAATTCCGAAATGTAAAATAGCTGAGCTGACCCTTCGCACCACGTGACTGTAATGTGTTTATGTCCAGTGTGTGGGAGAATGCGTGTGATTCACGTGAGCATGCGTGTTGGGTTCAGTTCGCGGCGCTTTGAGCCGATTCGTGAAATTGGGTAAAGCGCCTATACAATACTCATTATTATTATTATTATTATTATTATTAAGATTTTTTTTTTAAAAGTGAAGAGTGCAATAGCACCGAAAAAGTGCACAAATTCATGCGTTACAACACACTAGAGAGACCATGGCTATTTTGCGAAATATACAAGTCTTTATGCCACTTTGGCCTAACTGTTTTTGATGAACTTTACTTCACATATTCAAACAACATGAGATTGGCTTACGTCAAACACATGCGACCTGACAAAATCATATTTATATATGGGCATTGAAGGTAAACGTTACAAACTTTCTGGCCGAAGGCCCGCCATGTGGGATCTCACACAGCTGTGTTCAAGTCGAACTGGCGGCTCTGCTCTGCAGGGTGGACTCAGCCTACAGAACGTCTTCAGTAATAAATGACGTTTTTAACTATCGGATTTTTTTTGTGAGGGGGGGGGGGGAGAACACACACACACACACACACACACACACGCGCGCGCGCGCGCGCGCGCGCGCACGCACGCACGCACGCACACAGTATATCAAACTGTGCTCGAGGACAGAACAAGTGCTTCCTTGATCAGTCACGGGACATGTCGTGCAAAACACCAACAACAAAAAAACACCTATCCGGTAGATTACTTATCTTCTCAGATAGGTTAGACGAGATCTGATTCGCTCGTCACACCCACATTCCAAACCTGGAGTTCCCGAGCCGAACTTCCTACATGTACCTGTAAAAGCCCTGGAGCTGATTACAAATCATTTCAGCGGTTTTTTTCTGAGCCACACATTGACTGTCCGCTGCGGCTGAAGATCACGGACCCGACATAACAATGGAAGGTGTTAGCACCGTGGCTATGTCCGACGTGGACTCCTATACCTGCATGCTGTCTTTGGAGGTGGACCTAACGAAGTATCTGTACCTCCCCGTCGTGTTACTCGGCATCGTTGGGAACATGATTGTCCTGTGGGTGTGGCAGGCCGACTCCAGCTTCAGCCCGTCCACCTTCTTCATCCAGTACCTTGCCCTGAGCGACGCCCTCTACCTTGCGGTCTGCGTCGCCCAGTACGTGGGGACGCTAGTACAGGGCTCTCCCTTCACTGGAGTTGATGAACTTGATCTCAACAATTCGTTTACGTTTAGTGGAGACGTAACTCCCTTCGGCGTTCCTCTGTTCAGTGGAGATGTGTCTCCTTTCGGCGGTGAAGACGGAATTTCCTTTACTGGAGATGGTGCACCCGTTACTGGAGAAGACTCCCTCATGCATGAAGAGGACCCTTCCATCGGTGGGGATGGTGCTCTCTTTAGTGAGGTGGCAGGCGATTTCTCATTACTGTTCAGCATCATGTCTGTCCACGTGACCCTGGCACTTGCCGTCAGCAGGTGCGTGGCCGTCTACAGACCGCTCCGTGTCCATCTCATTCTCTCACGCCGCCGGGTCATCATAGCGAGCGTCGTCATCGCCTGTTGGAGTCTGCTGTTTGGTGGACTGGTGATGGGTCATCACATCTGTCATGCCTTGGGCAGCTCGTGCGCTGACGACATACAGGAAAGGTTAGCCGACCCCGTGTACTACCTGTCCGTCCTTGTCATAGCTGGTTGTCTACCTTTGCTTCTCATGGCCGCAAGCAACGTGGCTCTTCTGGTCAAGGTGTGCCGGCGTGACGTCACTTCCTATCTTTCCGACGACCAGACACGTGCATCCCGTCAACGCACGCGCCGCCTGACCCTGGGTGTCGTCTGCATTACCACCACCAGTCTGCTGGCCTATCCGGTCTATCTCTCTGTCATTGCCGTGTTCCACGCACAGATGAACATCAACATCACGGTATTCATTGTCATGTGTATTGGCAGGCTGATAAACCTCCTCAGCCATTCTATCAACGTCATATTCTACGCTATCTTCGCCTCGGAGTTCAGACGTCTGCTTGTCCTAAGATTCGCACAGCTTCGCGGAAGCTGCAAATGACATCACCTCAATGGATGGAGAGTCGAAATTAACTGTAAGTATTCAAAGTTCATAAATAAATGGGGAGCCGGGGTGGTCGAATGATAGAGCGTTGGACTTCTAATGCTCGGGTCGTGAGTTCGATCCCGGCTGGGGCCAAATATTTGTGCTGGCTTTTTCATCGTTGCCCCGTCTTTGGTATCACCCTATGTGGTGGAGCATTGAAAGTCCAACGCTCTACCATTCGGCTAGAGTCATGACACAGTCATAGGTCACAGGGATAATGTAAAAGCTGTCAACAAAGGATCAAGTACTTAGTCCTTCAAGCACATGATTGTGTCGTACTACGTCAAGTTATGGTTTGGGACAATTTCGCTCGTGAGTGTGCCTGTACGCTCGACATACTCTATCTTAATGATTAGTAGAGTACGATACAATGCTGCTTGCACTTTGCGCGAGCGGTCCAGCGTTCAAACTATGATTCTATGACGGTTGGTGTAACACTCTCGCTCAGTGTATTAACCGCGTTAGTGAGTACGTTTCCGTTGGCTTAGCGCCAGCATTTTGAGGTGCTGTCAATGTGCAGGCGTCTAAGTGCTGTGACGATGGACACCACGAAAACAGCTCAGAACGATCTGTGAGCCAAACATAAATCCTAAAGACCGGGCATCGTAAAAGTCTACCAGCCGGTGTAAAGGATATCATGTGTGTGTGTGTGTGTGTGTGTGTGTGTGTGTGTGTGTGTGTGTGTGTGTGTGTGTGTGTGTGTGTGTGTGTGTGTTATTTCGCTCTGTATACTTTCACTGCAAGCGGACGTCGCGTCAGTGTGACGAGGCACCGTCACGGTGGTAACCAGATTATGTCCATAATTATCGAAGCGTTCTCTTTTGCACGGTACCGTATCTTCAATAAGAGAATCAAGCCCTGTTGATGTGTGTGTGTGTGTGTGTGTGTGTGTGTGTGTGTGTGTGTGTGTGTGTGTGTGTGTGTGTGTGTGTGTGTGTGTGTTTTCTTGGGTCTTTTCTCAAAGATATTCATCACAAATAAAACAGTTGTTAGAAAATATATGACTTAATATCTAAATGTTTATTTAAGAAAAACACTTATCATCATTAAAATCTTTTGTACTTTTATTACGAATGGGGTGGGTGGGTGTTTGGGAGTCTAACGTCCGTTCCACCCGGTATGATTTATATCAAAGACGAGGCGACGACAAACAGGCCAGACCAAATATATAGCCACAGATGGGATTCAAGCTCACGACCCGATCATTGAAAAGTCCAACGCTTTGCCATTTGGCTATCCCGGTGTCGTAGAATATTTCGGAACCAGGATAAATCGGAACCTGTTTCCAAATATCCTAGGATATTTCGGAACCATTCCCATTATTTATCCTAGGATAACCCTAGGATATCCTAGGATAACCCTAACCCTATTCCCATTTATCCTAGGATATCCTAGGATAAATCGGAATGGTTCTGAAAAATCCTGTCACCAGGGCCAGAATAAACCGGAATTCGTGGCCGTTTTATGTTTGCAAAGCGACTGACTGGGACCAGCACTCAACCCAGCAATTGTACAGGAAAGTTGTGTCATAGTATCCGCAACATCTCGGCTGTGCCGAAGCCTCATTCGTCTGGCCATATACCAATAAAATGACATGGGTTCTTGTCGTATAACAACGATCATTTTTTTATAGGTATTTCGGGTGTCTTTTGCTTTGTTCTGTATTGGACTGGATTGGCACGCCTACTAACCATTGACTGACAGCGCCAAGTTCAAATTCGAACGAGGCCACAGCAATATTATTTTCTGAAACTCAGTCATTCGTGTTCTTTTGTCACAGTTTTTCAGTGAGGCTGTAATGGGGGTGTTGAAAAATGCATCTAGACAAAATATAGATTTGTGTGTGGTCTGTAAATGTGTCAATTTTTATCACGAAAATTCGAAGTCCCGACAGAAAATGCTGCAGACATACCCCTTTTTACATAGGGAGTTTTACGGGTCTTTACAATGCTAGCCTTGGACCGGCCCCCGTAGTGTAGTGGTTAGCGCTACCTTCGGACCATGGACCGGGAGACCCGGGTTCGAGTCCCAGCCGAGGCAAGCGGGATTTTTCCTAACTATGTCGGCTTCTACCCAGAGCGGGTGTGCTATGGGGAGATTCACCCACTTTGGGGAGGGGGGGGGGGTGCTTCCCTTGGAATTACACGTCTTATGATGTGGATGATTACACGGCCGGCACCGAAGATGCCGTAGTTCCCGGGCCTAGTTAATGTCGGGATATTTATGACAGGAAGCGTGGAATGCGGCCCTGTCCCGCAGTCCCAAAACCACACCGACCTCCGTTGCATCATCTTACCATCATCCTCATCTTCATCATCATGCATAATAAAAATTGTCCCAGCTTCCGAGCCCTCCGTGGATTCCACTCATGACCTGGGAGGAACACCACTGGAACTGGCAAAAGAGTTGGCGGAGCACAACAACAACAACAAAAAAAATGCTAGCCTTGGGATAATATTATCGCGATGCCAGGCTTCACGCTGGTCAGCCGTGTTGTATCTTGATATAAACTACTGTTTTCAAGCAAGGAGTGTAGCACACCCGGTGAAAGGTTTTCCACAAAGTTGTAGTATACCAGACAAAATCATAGAGGCTTTAAGTTTTTGTTTTGTTTTGTCGTAGACCGTTCTTCCAGTATCAGCCGCGAATTAGTCTTTGTGGCTTGCGCGGCTTTAAGCCCTAAAAACTCACTCACTCCCCGTCTTCCAGTACATAGCGATCATAAACGAAGGACAGACAAGAGAGACAGACACGAACCAACAGCCAGCCAGCCAGCTTTCAATTACGCTTGGTAAAACGAAACTTCTTTCGTTTTATTTACAGATTTCATTTTATTTTCAGATTATCAAGACCGAGGAGTCTCTTTTTCTGCTGCGGTTGCTGCCAGGCTGTGGCAACACCAGTAGGCGTGCGACACAGCGCCTCCTTCTGGGATAGGACTGCATACTTGGCTGAGTTCCCATACCTAAAGCAAGAGAGGGGCGTCAGTTGTTGGGAGTCCATGGAGAAAGATTGAAAGTTTTCGAGAGGAATACCATGGTGAAAGGAACTGGCGTCCGAAATGTGTCTAGTCGTAAGATTCGGTTGTTCGTTTAAAGCTAACAAAATGGACAGTAAATGCATTGATTCACGCAAATTTTTGTTTACATAATTATATCTGGATAAGTGATCAAACTGCAAATTTATACTGATGCCGCCGACCCCATGTGACTTCTACAGTCTCCCTGAATTCTGAACTCACCACAGATATCCATGCGGTACGACCCTTGACTCAGCTACTGGAAAGTAAAATACCCCCCCCCCCCCCCCCCGCGCATTTGATTTAAGCGTGTTCGCTTGTACATAGTTCTAATCTGTTGCTGTACTCGGAAAGCTATATCTAACCTTAAATCATTGTATCTAGCTAAAAGAAAAATGACTGAAATATAAAAGAAAAAGATTTGTGGTTGTACAACAACAACAACAACAACAACAAAAAACAACACTGTAGCTTTCCGTTGCGTTTCTCTTTTAAACCAGTGTGGAACTTCTGCGCTGTGTTGGGGAAACGAAGGTCGGAAAAAAAAAAAAAAAACAACTCAATGTACATCTAGTTACATGTATTTTCGTTAGTCGTGGTTCGGACTGAAGTAAATTTTGGAACCCAAGAAAATGGCTGTGGTTGTGAACACAGTTCTGTCAGTTTCCTGAAAGCTCACAATGACCTTGAGGATAAAAATACTTTTTGTACGCAGTGACTTTTCAGATTTTTGTCAACACTTGCAAATCATTGCAGCCGTTTCAGCTTTGTGTAACCAGACTGTAAAAGAATGCCTTAATATCTTTAACGCTTTTGGTGTTAACATGTTTTGCAAGTGTGCTTTGTGATTTTAATCAGCTTTTTCAAGAAGGTCGTATTGTGTAACGTATATAAACCGGTCACATGCTTTGGGGCGTCTCAGGTTGTTGTTTTTGTTGTTGTTTTATGCTTCTTCTTTTTTTGTTTTTTTTTTTCTTTTTCTTCTTCTTTCAATTACACTATTCAACTCAACTATATTCATAACCAAATTGTTTAATTGTGGGTTGTTGTTATTGTTTTCAGGGGGGGGGGGGGGGCGTAAACTCATTTTTGTTTGGGTATTTTGGGATGGTGGTGTTTTGTTTTTGCATGGTTTGTTGTTTCTTTTCAGGTGTGTGTGTGGTGTGTGGGGGGGGGGGGGGGGCGTGTTTTGTTCGTTTTAACCAGTGCTGTGCAAAATGACGTTTGTATTTCAAATGAATGTACTGCTTCTTCGTTTTTTTAGTAGGGGTGGGTGGAGTGGGTGGGGGGAGGGTGTCTGTGTTTTGTTTCATTTTAAACCAGGCTGTGCCAAATGCACGTTTGTATTTTTCAAATGAATGTTACCTGCTTCTCGTTTTTAGTGGGGTGGGGTGGAGGGGGTGGGGGGAGGGTGTGTGTTTTGTTTCATTTTAACCAGGCTGTGCAAAATGACGTTTGTATCGGTATTTCAAATGAATGTTACAGCTTCTTCGTTTTTTAGTGGGGTGGAGTGGAGGGGGTGAAGGGAGGGTGTGTGTGTGTGTGGGGGGGGGGGGGGCATTTTTCTGTACCCCAGCTTCTAAAGGTGCGTAGCGTTTGAGATGGTTCATTGAATTTTGATGTCATGCCGTGCGTGTTTGTATTTGGGGGTGTTTCGACCCAGCTAGCATTGCCGGGTTGTCCCATAGGAGTGTAAAATATGTTTGAATATTTCACCCCCTTTACTCAAGCAATAAGTGTAACAGAAATGCCATGCTGGCTCTTTGTCTTGCTTCTTTCAGTTAAAAACTTTCACCGGGGCTACTGCCAACTATGAGTGTTGTTATCCTTGTCAGTTTGGCTGGCTGCAAAGTTTCTTTCTGGTTTGCCTTTGAGTTGTATAACACACAGACACACACACACACCACACACACACACACACACACACACACACACACACACACACACACACACACACACATATATAGGTAAATAAAAACAATTGTTTGATTGCAGGACATTTGTATGAAATTATAGTTTCTGATTATTATGACTTGTATCCACACAAAGTTCTATGTAAGTACAACCAACGGAGCGATCAAAATGTTCACCCTCCTAAAGCAGAACTGATTCTGCGACTAGCAAAAGCATTGTTTTGCATAGTCAATTCTGAACATAACTACCTTCATATGAATCTTTCCATTACACCTTAAACCACCAACAACTACTCCTCATGCTAACTTTTAAAATAAACTTAGCAGCATATAAAAGGAAAAAACACGTTTCACAAACTCTCAACCTCCAGTGCAATTCTATATGCATGTCAGTCAGCAAAGTTGCCTATAAGCGTTAGAGGGTGCGTGGGTGATTGGGAGTTTAACGTCCTTTTCCACCACACATAGGTGATATAAAAAAGACGGGCGGGCGCGAAACACACCAGCACAAATAACTGGCCCCCAGCCGGGATTGGAACTATAAGCGCTGGACAGTAACAGTTTTGCGTGTTAAAATTCATATGAAGTCCACTGTATCTCTAGTTTTAACAAACCTGTCACACAGGCCAGCCACAAACTTCTGTCAAACTGGATAATACTACATGTATTCATTACAACACTGTTTTTCTCCTTATGCAAACTTTATATATTATATACTTACACTCAGGCACAACAGTGCAACTTAAAATTAATTATTACGGTATACTCCTATCCCAAAATTTAACTAGGCTCACACAATTGGATTTCACTAGACTTTCTTTATTCATGCAGCCTTCAACTGTCTCACGTAATCAGAGTTTAAACACGACGAAACCATTTCATTCAACTTGGATTTTTGTCTTCCAGTGAAAGACTGATATTCTAATTTCTTACTGTTCTTGCATATTTCAACGTGTCTTTGGTGTGTTTATCTAAGTAGCTGTGCCGCAAATGAATATTGGCCCTCGGGCGACATGAATTACTGAACTGAATTAAACTGAATAATTACTCCTATCGGGCACATGCCTCTACTAGAGTCTAGTGCTGCCATTTTGAACTTCAATTGGAACTAACTTACAAAGTTTTGTGCTTTGTTTGACATTATTTGGATTTCTTCGTATCTCAGTCCTTGTAAAGATCTGTTCTATACAATGGTTGTGAGCTGTGCAAATGTTTTAAGAATGTCATACAATTTACACACACAAATAATATATATATACTCAAAAAAAAACCAAAAAAAAAACACCTTGTGGGAAACACACATGATTGCCTAGCGTATTTTCTTGAAAGCGAAAGCGAGTAAAAAAAATTAGAAGTACAAAAAGGTATCTCGAAAACAATTTTCGCAAAAGCATCCAAAAAAAAAAGCAGACGTGTGTACACACAGAATGTACATCATCATGAGTGCTATATCCAGCTTCGGCTTTCTTCACCATTAGAACAGTATGGTCTTTGGATTCGCAAAACGGGACTTTCAGACGTGTACTCCCCACAGGGTAATCATGTGGCCATCAGCACTTTACGCTGACTACTCATCCTACTCCCAAACCTACCACGGTACTGCATGAGAGATCCCCGTACTCACACACACTGGAGCATCTGCGAGTATCGTACTGCATCGGGCTGAACTTCACATCCGTGGGAACAATAAAGTAGCGCTTAGCGTCAACAGGCTTTCACTGCTTCGTCCTCCAATCCTGCAGCACCATGAGCATTTCAGGAGAGATGGATATGTGCGCCGAGGAAAAGTCTACCATACCATTTTAAGCCCTGACATATATGTCCGCCTTGGTACGAAAGTGATCCGACATTTCAAAAGCTGAATCAGTCCAATGTGGATAATTATGAAGGTCTGCTGTATACACATCAGTATTCTGCCGCGACAAATCGATGTCTTCATGACTGACGTTCATTCACAAAAGACCGGACTGTAATGAGCGCGACGCTCATACCTCGCAGGAAGCAACCCCATTTCCCTTGTAATGATTACACAACAGAAGAAACAGCAATACATGTACTAAAAACAAAAACAAAAACTACACAAAAAACAACAACAATAAAAAACATATCAAAAAGTGGTTGCACTGTAAAACCAATATACATGGTCATTATGCTATGCACGTTAGTGCATATATATATATATATATATGCACTAACATCAGTAACATATCAGCAATCCCCTAAAACACAAACAATTGTAAGAAAAACTACTGAGCAAAATTCAACAGTACAGGGCACACCAAAACAAAATTAACGGCTCTGAGCAAATCATACATAGGTACAAAATGATTGATGATTCAATGAATCAAAAGACAGATCAACAAATGGGAATCATCCAAAACCCATGGAAATCAGACAGAAAGAAATTTAAAAAACTGTTCACTCGTAAAAGCCAAGCAGCCCTAACAAAATTAATGGTAAAACATGGCACAGCTTGTTAGGGCATCATGGCAAAACTAGAGCAAAAACAACCAGCAACCAAACTAATACGTGTAACAACTTCTAAATAGTAAACTCCCTCCCCTTCAAACACAAACAAGACAACATCCTAAGCTACACAAAATAAATTCATGTTTTAAAAGTCTCATCTGGTATGAAGCACCCACACAAAATTGATACAAATTGTACATTTCAATGCTGTAGTGCTACTCTTTTGAAATGGTCTTATGAAAGCTGCCACCACCAAAGCAAGCCAGTGTAAAATACAATTGACAATCTGATATACTTGTATATATGTACTGTATCACAGGAAGTACCGTAATCAATAACATACATCCCAAAAGGTTAGAAAAGACAATTGGTACATTCAAGACTTCACAATAAGTGATCAAATGCACAGTGCCCTCTTTGTGGTTTTCCTGCTTGGTGCGAAGGCTGGCTGATAATCACCTACCGAGACAAAATCTGTGGATGCGTGAACATTTTCAAGCTTTTCAGCAGTATATGTACTTTCAAGACTTCACAATAAGTGAACATGGGTCAAACGCACAGTGCCCTCTTTGTGGTTTTCCTGCTTGGTGCAAAGACTGGCTCATAATTGTGTACTGAGACATACCTGTGCATGTAGTGAACATTTTCAAGCTTGTCAGCTTCACCTCCTTGGACAACTGTTTAAAATCTGTGACACAGATGTACACAACTTAAAGGTAAAATTAATAAAAAGACAATGACTTTCCTTTGGGCTTTGCAATGATCCAAGTAACACTCACATTCTGCATTCAGTCAAACCGTGAAACCTTCATGATTGTTCCGCATCCTACAACACTCAGAATCGCTCCTGATGATAAATTTTCTGGTCCTTTCAATTGAGAAAGATGTTCTCAAAATCTAGTTACACATAAAAATTTAGCTAAAACATCAATCTGTTTAAAGTGGTCGTTCACTCAATTGGGTTACGGATATGACTCAATATGAATCGGAATGAACAAGTAATATTATGTGCAGCCAACACATCTTGTATAAAACCGTCAAAAATTAACCTAAAACACAGTCCCACAATACAATAAAATGTATAGAAACCAACAGCAAATGATACTTGCAAAAACGCATGACATTAAAGCAAAGTCCTGTCTGTCAAATCTAGGATATCTGGGCTTTAACAAAAATGGGTGAGAATGCTAGCAAGCTTTTTCAATTATCATTTGTTCTTGTTTTTTAAAGGTGCACAGCCCCTGAAGTGTTTAGAAATATAGTACAGTCTCACACAAAATAAACTTGACCAACTTGTTTTTGTCACTTTTACAACATTGGCATTTAAAGAAAGCCATGCGTGTTAATGTTGGCTTTTGTTCTTGTTTTTGTTTTTTTTGAAAGGCAGCTGTAATCAACTTCACTGTCACAGAAAAGGTAATTTCTAATTCCTTTAAATTCAGCTGGAAACCATGAATGTTGTAAAACTGAACTTTACAGTTATGTGACCAGAGACATACATGACACTGGGTAAAATAGGGAGGTTTCACTTGCTATACCCTTCTAAAAGTTTCTTTGGTGTACATGTATTTTACTCCGCAAAAAAAACCCAACAAACACAAGTGGCTTGTGACTTTTTTCCCATGAGAACAGTCCCAAACACAAAATTGTCAAGTTTATTTTGCATGAGACTGTATATGCTGTATACGTACCAACATGAGCAAGTCATCTGCACTTTATTTTTCTTTTCTTTTTTAAAAACGCTAGCTTCTTCTTCTTCTGCGTTCCCTTAAAAACGCTAGCAAAAATGTTTGCAGAATGGAAGGCTGAACCACCAAGAAAATACATGTAAAATCTCACTGATAATTCATTTTAAAATAAAAGCTTAACATCCATGATCACGATTAACGACAAACCATGGTTATGGTACAAAAATACAGAAAGCTGATGGAGGATCATAATTAAGTCTACGCTTGTTATTATATAAACAGTGTAACACCTGAAACACAGACCAGGCTGCCATACGTCTATCTGGTCCATGTACATGTACATGTATACAATGCAACACCTTGCTGGTGAGTGTTGATCTGGTACATGTACAATACCGGTAACACCTCAAACAGAGCAGGCTGTCATGTGTCTATCGGGTCCATGTATATACAGTGCAACACCCTGCTGGTGAGTGTTGATCTGGTACATATACAATACCGGTAACACTTGAAACGCTGACCAGGCTGTCATGTGTCTATCTGGTCCATGTACATACAGTGCAACACCCTGCTGGTGAGTGTTGATCTGATACATGTACAATACCGGTAACACTTCAGAACAGACCAGGCTGCCATGTGTCTATCTGGTCCATGTACATACAGTGCAACACCCTGCTGGTGAGTGTTGATCTGGTACATATACAATACCGGTAACACTTGAAACGCTGACCAGGCTGCCATGTGTCAGTCGGGTCCATGTACATGTATACAATGTAACACCTTGCTCGTGAGTGTTTATCTGGTACTTGTACAATACCGGTAACACCTCAAACACAGAATGTGCTGCTGTAAGTGTTTATCACGTGTGCCAGCCTGGCATGCCAACACAACAGAGAGAAATGACAGTAAACTGTGGAAAATACCAACTGGCATAGTAAAACTGTGCGTAATTTGTAAGTGAAGCTGGCAAAATCTCTACCTCCCTGGCAGCAACTGTTACCGGATCCTTAAGTACTGAAGAAGTAGTTTTCGTTGCGTGCAAGCAGTAACGTATTCAACGACTGTAGTCCTCTGAGCTCATCCTGCCTGAGGAGTGCACCCCAGAATCGCTTTCATTTTCCTCGTCGGAAACGTCGCCATGCTGAACAGGCACTCTCTGTCCTCCCATATTGTTCTGCAGACCATCCTCAACACCAGCCTCTCTATTCTGTTCTCCGTTCAGTGACTCAACATCGAGGGGATCATTAAGCTGCTCAAAGTTTGGGAGTCTGACAGGAATGATGTCCATCAATGGCAGAGGCAGCTGTCCACCACTAGCGGAGTAAGACTGTGACCGCGAGTTTGACCCCCTGTAGCCCTGAGTCCGAGCTTCTGGAGTGGTAGCTGTCCTCCGTTGGTTCTAACCACCGTCGCTGGATTTCATCCTGGACTGGAGGCCGATGTCTAATGTGCGGGTTCTCAACTCCACTACCATAAAGAAGCTGTTGGAGGGTTTGCTGGAAGAGGGGTCACTACGATCGACATTTTGGAGAAGTTGCTGGAATGTTCCTGGCTTGGTCCACTGCAAGCTGGATAGGTTGAAGCAAGGATACCTGATCTGGTGGAAACCCGCTCTCTCTCAAATCATCTATGATTTGCGAAATGCCATGGGGAAAGGAGGACTCTGGTGCCAGTGTGAGTCATGAGATGAACTGTGCTCGTTTGCTGATGGGAAAAGCTTGAGGAGGAACTCTGTAGCGATGATGTGGGGTCACTAAACTGATTTGATCTTTGTGTGGCTGGAGCTTGATGAAAAGGTTTCCCCTGCAGGATGACGCTCTACTGGAAGGCAGACTATGAACTGATGGCAGGCCAGACAACAGGTGCTGAGGTCCATTTCTCAACTCTTGTAAGCATGGGTTTTTCCACAGATTCAGCTCATTGTAGACAGCAGTTGCTGATTGTCCTCCCAACAGACAGACTGTGGAATAGAACCTCTCTGTACTTCCAAAGAGTGTGTGGGCTGGAGGTGGCCTCCGTGAGACAGCTGGGTTGCAGAGGGTGAAGCATCTCCTCATTTTGTCTTTCAGGTTCTCGTGGATCTGCTGCCTGTGTGACCTGGCCTAGAGAGGAGGTTCTGTGGTTTTCATCATTCTCAACAGGTGAACGCTCTCGAGTGCCAGGCACACACCACATTCTGGTGCTACATTTTCCACTATTTGTCCAGAAGGGCTGTAATCATCACTCGGGTGATGAAGATTTCACAAATGTCTCTTCTGGGTATGAAGCAGTTTGTGGACACGGACTTGCAGGGAACTTGTCTCACACGGTTCCACTGGATTGCTGCCTTCTTGGGGGACGTCATCACCATTTATCGGCTCCTCGCCAAGAGAATTTGGAGCATCAGAGTTGTGGCTCGTATGTTCCTCTTCATCTTCATCAGTGGTGAATGGTATTGCTCCATTGTTGTGACCACCCAGAAGCCACAGCTGCTCTTGGACCGTAAGCGCGTGTTCAAAAGGATGGACTTCTACTGTCAAGTCCGCTGCTGAGCATTCCTCTGAAATTGAACATTTGGGGGTTCTCCTGGGTTCGTGATGATGCTCACTGTCTCGATATCGCTTCCGTCCAGGCTAGAATTCTCCTCCTGACCACCAAACTCACTGGAGCCTACTGCATAATCTGGTGGTGTCTGACCAGTGAAGCCACTGCTGCGTAACCCCTCTACCAGTTTCTTTTCCTCTGCTGGCCAGTAATACAGCCTTTCTTTTTCATCAAGAATATCCATGAAGTGTGCCCACATTGGTGACTATTTTGTAAGATTCCAGTAAATGTCGAGGAAACACCTTCTTATGACTGAGCACAACAACTTTAATCTTTTCCCAGCATGGCCTGTAACTAAAGATTTCTTTCAAGCGAGTCGTAAACAATTCCACCTGCTCACTGTCACCAGAAGCCGGTTCCTGAAGAAGGATCAGGATGATGGAAACTTCCTTGGAAATTAGATGCCCATGTTCGATGTCAGGCATGCGCTGAACCCAACACCTTTTTTTTCCATGGCTTTTAACAGCTTCGATGCAGCTGATGACTTCTGGAGCCAAATCACACATGCGCTGACTGTCGGACCACCTGAAGGTACTGAAAGAAAACGGAAAGGATGTACACATGCACGAAATCACAATGTATCTGCCACCCCCCCCCCCCCCCCCCCCCCCCCCCCCCCCACCCCCCCCCCCCCCCCCCCCCCCCCCCCCCCCCCCCCCCCCCCCCCCCCCCCCCCCCCCCCCCCCCCCCCCCCCCCCCCCCCCCCCCCCCCCCCCCCCCTCCCCCCAATCTGAAAACACAGTCTAAGTGGAATGACGTCAGACAACACCAAAACAGCCTAGAATGATTTGAAAGCGTAGATATGTACACACACACACACACACACACACACACACACACACACACACACACTTTTAATGTATTATTAGCACAATAAAATCCAAAGCTCACAAAGACAGTAAACTGAGACAACAAACCATTGGATTTGATTGGGCAAGTTATTTCTCTGTGATTGTCTACGGATGTAGACAAGGAGTCCCAAAAAGGCAAGTAGCACCACCGCACCAACAGCGCAGGGAACCAGTATGTAGGTAAAAGGGCTTGGTAGTGGATGCACATCCGCTGGCTTTCCTGAGAACACATGAAAAATATACATATATATATATATAACCCACAAATCAACAACAATAACAATAACAGAAAGAACAAAAAAGCCATCTTATTCTGGCAGTTGGAAATGACAGTAAATTACAGATGCAGTGACCAAGGATAAGTCCTGTGAAAAGAAGTGGAACTGACACCCACCTGTGCTCCGTTCCACCTTGAACTGCATACCCTCCTTATGAACAGTAATCTGGGCACCAGAGCAGTTATTCGCTGCACAGTTTTTCTTGTCGGTGGGTCTCACGTAAATCTGAAACACAAATGAACTGTTTGTTAAACTTAGCTAAAGGCAGGATTATATCAGCCACTGCATCAAACTAAGAAAATCATGTGTGAGTGAGACACTGATGGACACAGAGAGAACAAGAACAAGAAGAAGAACCTTTATTTTACAAAGGTAGAAGTTACAGGCATATTCATACCAATTTTAAAACTTGCCGTAGCTACACTACATGAGCTAATACCTAATACTACTGTCAAAAAAAAAAAAAAAAAAGACAAAAAAAAAGAGGAGATACAAAGTAAGGACAGCACACACGCGCGCGTGCGCACACACACACACACACACACACACACACACACACACACACACACACAGTACCACATCACACATACACACACAACATCACACATGTATTATTCGCACGCATCTATCCAAAACATGTACGTAAACAGAAATAATGTGAAAATTTCTTCAAAAAGTGGGTGATAATGAAGATGAGAGAAAGAGAAAGGGACTGAGAGAGGAACACATCAACTCTTTATACAGTATGTGTACATATAAATATATATATATATTCACATTTGTTCAGATATATACCTCTTCCTCATACCCAGATTGATACAAGAGCTTATTGTTTATTACTGGTCTATGAAAATGTTATTGTTAAGTATTCAGCAACATAGTACTTTCTTACAACCATTTCACTTGGGAAGCACATCTTGTCATCAGTTTCAACTCTATGAATTACTGCAGTGAATCTTATCCATATAATGGAAACAAAACAAGTCCATATGGAATTTCATGAAAACATTGTCTGTTCAAACAGTTATACTCACTGTCACGATATTAGCAGTGGATGGTACGTCTGTAAATTCTACAGATGGAAGTGTACTGCTGACCTGGACAATCAGGGGAAAAAAAAAAGGTTCAAGATCTGCATCACAAGTCAACAGGAGTATTCATGAGAGTCCGTCAATGTCACACATAGTAGTAAGGAGTAAAAACGGTTTTTATCTAAATAATTGTTATAAAATAAAGAGAAAACATCCTTCCCACATGTGAAAAATCAAATAGAAAAAAACAAACACCAAAGCCCTAAAATAAATAAATAGCGTGCACCATGCTGCATCCTTAGTGGGGGAAAGAGAGAACACACCACACCAAAACTGGCCACACCAAAGCTCCCCCCCAAAAACAAACAAACAAACAAACAAAAAAACAAACAAAAAAAAAACCAATAAAACAAAACAAAACAAACAAAACCAAAACAAAAAAAGACCACCCAAAAACAAACCAACAACATAAAAACACCAAACAAATGCTGTGTTACTGGATCACAAACGCTAAACTGCATACACGTACATGCTTAATCTCTGTCCAGTCACCAGCCTTGGCTTGAACCTGGTAGGAGGACACCCCCTCTATAGGGAGGAAAACACAGTGGACCTTGTTTGGTGACAGCCAGGTGGCTGCTGCCAACCTCATTGACTCAGATTTCTTATCTGTAGACATAGACAAACAGGAGATTAATTAGCAGATCATTCTTGATTTGGCCTTCCTGCAAGTTTCCTCTCCAGCCTTAGCTGAAAGTAAAAAAGCAAAGAAGTCGATGCTGAACATTGCTTCCTCCTCATATTCGCCAAGCACTAGGCTGCTTCCTAATTTTTTTATTTTATTTTAAAGAACAACAACAACAAAAAAAACACAAACAACCAAACATTATCAACCTTGTACCAGGAATTATAAAAAGTACTAATTTCTCTATCTAAAGTGACTTTTGTAGACATGACCATAGTACCAAAAGCTTTCTGAGATGCTTAGAGAACGACATACAAGGAAAATGTAGCTCTCTATGTCAGAAGTTTTTCGTACATGACGCAACCTGTGTTGGGTCACGTGGGGGGGAAAATTATCACAAAATCTAACACAGAAATATAAGCTTGAAACAGTGTGACAACTGAATAAAGGCAGTTCTTAAAGCAAGTACTTATTTCCTGGTCGTCTCTATTTCACCTGCTGCTAACACCATATGGAGCAGACGACGTCATAGTGCAAAAGACAGTGGAGCCTGTGCGCTTCAAATCTATGCTCCTTAATGACTATGACAAAAGCATACTACCTGAAATTGCATCCTTTGACCACAATTAAACCGTTTCGCTAGCTCTGTATCTGGTTTTGTAAAATAATAGAAAGCTGGCAAACCCCTATATGAGCAACCAAGCGCTGTAAACGTCAGGGCCTCAAATGGGGACCACAGCGCGGAATGAGTTCACTTCAATTTTTCAGCTAACTTGTATTTGTTTGTTTGTCACCTGATAAAGACTCCTGAGGAAGAAATTAAATTGCTCTTAGAGTGTTTTGAACCTTTTGACTTTCTGACCTTTTTCTTGTACTATGGGGGGTGAGCAGTGGCTCAATGGGTGGCGAGTCTAACCGGCAGTTGCACTGATGAACATCTGTCACAGTGAAGAACGGATTTAACCACAGGTCGAGCTGGGATTTGTGATTCTGGCAGCGCGGCTGCTCCTCCGGGGTTCTCTCCATAGATCTCCCCCAGTCCCCCTTCCCCACAACAAAAATTTGGCAAATGTGCTTTCCCCGGAGGAAGCAACCCAAAATTTCTGAAAGTGATGGTGGGGTACTAAAAAAAAAATAATAATAATAATAATAATAATTTTTTTTTTTTTTTTTTTAAATAAAGAAAAACTCTGTTTCTTTCTCATATTTGAATATACTTCACGCACCCAGAAACACAATGGTGTAGTTGAGCAGTGACCCAGTTGGCAAGGTGGTCAGTCCTAGATAGTAGTACACTTCAGGATAGGTGTGTTGTAGTCCAATCCCAATGCAGTCATAGTTGATCGAGGGCTGCACAAATGTGTGGGAGAAAAGAGATGTCATGTTACACATGTATGTGAAATCCATCAGTGTATGTGTGTGTGTGTATGTGTGCACGCACGTGCGTACGTGCATGTATGTGTGCGTGCGTGCGTGCGTGTGTGTGTGTGTTTGTCAGAGTTCAGCCCAGCGAGTCCTTTTTTTCTTCTTCTTTTTTGTCAGAGAGTTAGCAACCATTGTGTGCATCATGACCTCATGCATGCAAAGAGAAATGTTATATTTGTGAGAGTTTGTGTGTGTGTGTGTGTGTGTGTGTGTGCGCGCGCGTGCACATGTGCATGTGTTGACTTGTTGATCAACAATGACCAGCACAAAAAGTTTGGCTGATATTAATACAATTAGAAAGCTAAAACAATCAAAGCTTAGAGTTAAACTCTGATGCACCTAACGTACCACAGAATCAGCAGAAAATGCTGCCTCTCGGGCAGGCTGACTGCTAAAGTTGAATACTCTGCATATGTGGTGCTCAATGTAGTAGGGGTGGCCGCTGTCATACTTGGAGTTAAACTGTGCCATCACTGAATCATCAGTACGCCGATCTGCACAAAAAAGTTTCATGGTGTGCTTAGTGAATCAGCAAAACACTGTTCATATTTCAATTGAACCTGTAAGGTATATATATATAGCGACACTGTTCTTTCCGTCAGCCATGCAGGTTTTGAAACTGGGCACCCGACAAGCAAATCTACCTACCGCAAACTACGTAGCCGCCTGCATGCGCCACCTCTTTCTTTTTCAAGATTTTGCGGTCAGAAGTGTTTCTAGTTGAAGGGGAGGCCATTGCAACTTGTACTCCGCCGAAGACGGTCTCGCGAAAGTTCCACCTAACGACAAATCGGAATCCCCCCCCCCCCCCCAAAAAAAAAAGTACGATTTTCTGCCAAATTGGAAATCTGGGTTTATGTCAAATTGGAAATCGGAAATCCGATCTGAATTGGAAATCTGCCACCCCTGCAAATCGGAATCCCCCCCCCCCCAAAAAAAAACACAAAAAACGGCCAAATTGGAAATCTGGATTTAGGTGAAATTTGAAATCGGAAATCCGATCTGAATTGGAACTCTGCCACCCCTGCTTCCGGCTACGTCGCTAAAAAACTTCTTAGTCCTATATCGTGTGAAACAACTTACCCATGGTTTTTAAATAGGTAATTTTCGACTTATTCCTAGTCCTACGTTGTGGGAAACAAATTACCAATGGTTTTTATATGGGCAGATTGCAGCTTATTCCTAGTCCTACATCGTGGGAAACAAATTACCCATGGTTTTTAGAAAGGTAAATTTCAACTTATTCCTAGTCCTACATCGTGGGAAACAAATTACCCATGGTTTTTATATAGGCAATTCACAACTTATTCTTTAATTACTCTGCTAATTACAAGCTAAACAACACAATTTTTGGCATGAACATAGTCAAACCATTTATTGACAAAGTCATGTAATTTCAAAGGTGTGACATAAATATTGACCGAGATACGTTCATCTAAAGCAATGTGTGTGCAACTTTTTACCCACGACGTCGTCCGAAGGTTAAAGATACTTCCTGCAGGATGATCAACTCCCACTGTGTCAAAAAAAAATGGTTAGCACAGACACCGCCACTGTTGGGCCAGTGGCCTTCCCTAAGGCTATCTTAGAGCTTGGTAAACTTGTAATTTTGCCATCGACCCAATATGAACTGTACTCCCTGCCCAAATGTAGTACATGTATGTATCGAGTACAGCAGCGGCCAATAGGATTCGTCTGCTCCACACATACTGGTGACATTACTTCAGACGGTCACCCAGAGGTGCAGGTCAACATTGGATTTCACCGAAATGGCCGGTGGGTTGGAAACACAAACACACGCATGCAGGAAAAAAAAAAAAAAATGGGTGGCGCCGGTTCATGGCGACGCGCTTCCCCCGGGGGAAGCAGCCCGCATTTCCCCTACTACGGTAGCGGGACGAAGAAGAATTCCAATCCAATCCAATCCAATCCATGTTCTTAGTTCTGCTGCCTCTATGGATGTGAAACATGGAGGACAACAAAGACGATGCAGCAGACAATCCAGACATTTATCAACACCTGTCTGAGGCGCATCTTCAACATCCGATGGCCAGAGAAGATCCGAAACGAAGAGCTGTGGGCGCGGGCAGGACAGGAACCAGTGGCCAAGCAGATCCTGCGGAGGAAGTGGGGCTGGATTGGACACACCCTCAGGAAGCCAGCATCCAGCACCACACGCCAAACCCTGACATGGAACCCGCAGGGGAAAAGGAAGAGAGGCTGGCCTCACAACAGCTGGAGGCAGGACACTGAGGCAGAGCTAAGCAAGCAGGGGACCAACTGAGTTGGAGTGGCAAGAGCAGCCCAGAACCGAGTGCGATGGCGAAGGGTCGTCGATGGCGTATGCTCTACAGAGAGCCATGGGCCTAAGTAAGTCAGTCAGTTCTGCTGCAGCGCTGACCATCTGGCATTGTGTTGCTTTTCTATAGGGGGAAAAAAGTCATGAAGAAAGAGTGTTTTATTCTTACCACAATATGGTGGCTTGAAGCTGAATTTCAGTGATATTTCATCCATTTGGTTCCCTGCCTTTCCAGCCCCACCCTGATCTGTCAAACGGCAGGAGTATGTGTACAGCCCGATGCTCGCCAATTTTGCTTGGCATGGTTCTTGCATGGAGCTCGTTCTGTTCTGGTGCTCCTGCTTCTGTCTTTCTAGGAAGTCTTTGGCATCGTCACAAGCCGCTGAAAACAAAGACAGCAAATGACCTTTTCAAAAACCTTCTTCTACCTCTTTGTGTGTGTGTGTGTGTGTGTGTGTGTGTGTGTGTGTGTGTGTGTGTGTGTGCGTGCGTGTGAGATACAATCCATGATAAGTATGTGCGGGCGAATGGTTCAACTAAAACATTTCTGTAGTGAACAGCAACACCGACATCTTAGACCAAAAAAAAAAAAAAAAAAAAATGTACATCACAACAGCCTGCTTACTTGGATAGTTTTCATCATAATTGCGTATGTCACAGGGGTAAGGCCATTTCTGCAACAAAAGAAAAGCAAGCACGTGACTTTTAAAGAAACACCCTGTACTTTACACAAAATTTGCGGTTCATGCTCTGAGAGTATTCAGAAGGTAACTTTCCTAGTATTAGCAGTAATGAGAATACTTGAATTTATGATGCTCAATATTAATACTTTCTTGAAAGTAATTCATACAATCAATTACGAAACACAAATTATCAAGTTTTGGGGTGTCACATGAGCAGCACTAAGCAGGTCACTGAAAAACACGGACAGTGTTTTCTGCTACCAAATAAACCTGTTCAAAGCAAACAGGAACACTTGAGAGCAGTTGGCACCATGCACCAGTTAAAATAAATCTGAGCCACAT
This sequence comes from Batillaria attramentaria, assembly GCA_018292915.2. Taxonomy (NCBI): domain Eukaryota; kingdom Metazoa; phylum Mollusca; class Gastropoda; family Batillariidae; genus Batillaria; species Batillaria attramentaria. The sequence goes on along the minus strand of JACVVK020000427.1, from coordinate 492,941 downwards.
GCTAGATCTATAATAACCGACACTGCACAAGCTCTGTGTTATTTTCAAGAGTCTGCAAATGTTCTTACTGTGGAGGAGCAATTGGTGTGTCTGCAGTCTTTTCCCGGGGTCCATGTGTGAAGACTGCCCCGAAGTCCTGAATAGGTGCAGTCCTCAATGGCAGGAATGGTTGTTAGTAAACTGGAGGCTATGACCCAGAGGCACAAGGCCTGTAACCATAAAACATTAATTAACATGATCGGAACCATCCATACTCAGAGGCATGCTTAAATTTATACCTGATGGCATATTTAATAATCTAATTTGTCCTTGGTGCAACCTCATCTTGTGTTTAGCACAGTGAAAACCAAACGTCAGTACATGTCAAAACAGATAGATACCCTAGGTCACAGCGTCAAATCCTGATAACCAACTTACATAGACTAGCTCATTTACAGTGGCTTACTCGCCTCTATGCACAAGCATACACACCAATTCATATTATTATTTAATCTGCACGTTACAAATTCCATTCCAAAGACTGCCATTTTGTTATCGTCTTTGTGTTAACTTGTGGTCATTTAGATATATATATTTGTTGTCTTATTAGGTTGTCAACTAAGACAAAAAAAAAGAAAGAAAAAGATCTACCGAGAAACATTTGGTTTGAATGCTTGACTCACAGGAATGATAAAATAATAAGATAATGCATTACACTAGCCAATGCCAATGTCACTTGACAAATACCGCAATACATAAACTATGGGTCTGCACATTAACACCGACAAGACTGCTCGTCGGACCTATCAACTTCGACGTTACCTCACGCGTATAGCGAAGAAAAAAGGGCGCCATCTCGTCAGAATGTGGCTGTCATTTCCATTTTGTGTACAATGTGCTCCAAGCGTCTGGAGCCATAATGCCCGGCAGTTGCCAAGACGAAGAAAGAGTTGTTTCCAGGAAAACAACGTGGAAACCGACCAAAGCTTCCTGGTTCGCCCCAAAGCGACGCCCTATCTACTAACCGCAAAATGACACGAGGTAAAGCTTCGAAGCTTCTGCACGTTCACCGAAGCCGGAGAGCTTTTGAAAGAATGGTGTGTGTGTGTGTGTGTGTGTGTGTGTGTGTGTGTGAGGGAGATAGAGCAACTGTGAGGGAGGCTGACACAGAACCAACGCACTGAAACCAACCGCCTGATCTTTGTAGAAAAATCAGTTTCAATGGAATGACCTATTACATGTGTTTGTGAGATTTTTCTCCCTTTTGATAAAATGACAAAGCGTGTGTTCAAGCATTTAAGTGGTTTACGAAAAAATTGTGGTAAAGAGATAAAGGTAATCCCGGACAATGTGTCCACTAAACATTTTGATTGGTCCTTGAGAGGAATCCGCCATATTTCAAAGAGAGGAATGTGAGAAATTTCACACGATCGCAACGAACCTGGCTGACTTCGCTGATGTAACGATCCTTATCCTCGAGATGGTTAATGAATACGCGAGACAGTCTCTGCTCAAATTTCACTTCAACTAGCTTGATTATCCATGGAGGAAGACAATGTTTTCAAGTGAGTGAACTTAGTTATGCAGAAACTCTAGTGTTGTCGTCGACCAGTCCATACCGATTATGATAACCTGGTACTTACTCGTAGTGTAGCGGCACCTGTTCAAATAGGGATGATGGGTGCTGTAGAAACCGAAACATCCCTCGTTTGAATCCGGGACAGTGCATACATCTGTTTCAAATGAAACGAAGACGTCGGGTTTTGTGGGATTCAGTGTCTGCCTCAGTTTTTTGATGTTTTGATTTATTCCCCAACAATGTCAAAGTTCAGTCATTGTCAAGTCTAACAGTTGACGGATATATATATATGCAGATCTGTGTTAGAATGTCTGTCTTAAGCGACTGACGGCCACCGCATTCTGCTGTTTCTACTTTGGCGGAACACCTGGAGGTTCGCCTTCCTAACCCTGCAAAGTCAGTGGGTTGTTTACATCCGATATTATCAGAATCCACCAGCTGGTCATCGCGCACCTGACCCGACCTGATCCGACCTGATCCTGGATTTCCATTATCACTGCTACTGAGACAGTCATACTCATGGTCATAGGTTAGACCATTGTTATCAGTCTGTGGTAACCTGCCTGGCTGCTGGAGTTTGAAGAAGGCGAGAAGTGTCAACACTTCAACAGTGTTGACATTGCATGGGTCATTTGCTCAGTTAGACCTAGAGGTGGCTCACCAGTCTAGACCGTGTTTTCTCACAAGGCTGGTGAAGGTAAAAAATGTGTGTGTGGGGGGGGGGGGGGGAAGTGGGGGATTATTGGTATTAATAATAAGCTATGAAGATGTTCATGCACTTTTTATATGTGCAGATAATATTGCCGCCCGGAAATACTACTTTTGTAAGTCTGTATTGTTACGACAGTGGTATTTCTGGGCAACAGTATGTTGGACCAAATACATACATGTATCAGTTATCATATGTATGTTGTTTCACTTTAACAATACAGAAAACAAACACACACACACACACACACACACACACACACACACACACACCTCCCTCAAGAATGTCCAGTTTATTTAACTTGCGATAAATTTGTCACAGAAATGTGGAAGATATAATACACAGTTTGAAGTTTGATTTGGGCCAAACGTTCAGTCCAAATCCACATGCGAAGAGTGTTTAAAAAAAAACAAAAAACAAAGAAACAACTGTAATGGGGTTTTACCAAGGCAAGAGCCTGGCTGTAATAACCCTCCTCACAGGCTGTAGTCTGTTCTTGTTTGCACCCTCAATGGTTTGCCTTGTGAACCCCAGAGGGGCCTTGACACCCCCACTCCCCCACCCCTTCCCCCACTGCCCCAGGCAACGGGTTTGAGGGCAGGCTCCATTACGGTTGATTGACGTTGCCTCACGGACTGTTAGCCAAGGTCTGCCACGCATGAGTACTGTTAGCCAAGGTCTGCCACGCATGGAGTCGGGGTCGGGGGGGGGGGGGGTACCTTTGAGCATGATGGGGTGGGGAGGTGGATGGGGTAGGAGAGCGGGGTGGGGAAGATGGTGAACAAGCGCAGGGGGAAAGGAAAAACCTGAATCAAGAAGCAGAAATTGCAATGAAGGATTCTTTCTCAATATTATTAACAATGTGTACAAAATTAGCAAATAGTTGTTTCTGTTTGTTTTGTTGTTGGGTTTTTTGGTGGTGGTGGCGGTGGTGATTTTAGCTGACATGTCTTTGAACACTTTTTTGGTGACTGATAAGAATCGGACCGGAATGAACATTTCCCTGGCCTCTTTGAAGATTTCACAAACAGCTGAAACCGACTCTTGTGTTCTGGAGTTGTAACGTTTTCATAAGGAGGCCGACAAAGTTCACCTTTTGTGGCGAAATTGACTGCAGCACAACCTCTTCTTTGTGTTGTGTCCCTATCTGACTGTTGTGTCCCTATCTGACTGTTTCCACCTACCCCATTTTCGTTTACCAAGCTCCTACTGAAAGGGAGGGGCAGTGATGCAGCATGACGCAACACACACCCTGTGCTGCCCAGCAACGCATCCATGCAATCGTGAATGATTGGACGCAGGAGGGGGTGAGAAGATAAGGGGGTTGGACCTTGAGGGGGTGGGGGGGGGTGTTGGGGAAAGAAAGTGGGTGGGTGATTGTAACCCAGTAGTCCAGCTTCAAAAGACTTGTTTGTATTTGATCAGTCACAGAAGGTGCGCATTCAATGCCAGAGCGATGTTCGCATCAGAAGTTTCTGAGTAGCCAATAAACCGGAAGTGTTTTGTGCTGTAGGTTTGTGAAAATACCAAAACACACAAACGTTTATTTTTCAGTAGGAACACTCCATCCCAGAAAAATAGCTGTTAAAAATGCATTCACATTCACTGTCGATATTTAAGCAGAAAAGCTCATCAAATGTATGTGAAAAAATGCTGTTTATTTGGGTACGTGTACGTAAAAATACACTGTACATGCAGATGTTAATCCGCAGGTAATGCAACTTTAAATTTGGTTCCTCTGACACCAAGGTTAAGTCGGGTGGCTCAAGTGGCAGACCTCTCTCTGTGTCAAGTTTTGGTGATAAACACACTGACGCGAACGCAACTGCCGTCCCCAGTCCCTCGTCATCAGTTGCAGAAGAGTTGTTGTAAGGGTGGACAAAGGGCTGCAGGGCTGTTGGGCAAGGGTAGTTCACAGATGCTTGTGGAGTGGACTTGAGTGGCCGCGGACAGGGAGTTGAAACTTTAAATGGTGTTTGCGGGATTTCCAGACCTAGAACCTTTTTCACAGCGGCTTGCGATATAGCGGAATTCTATAATGTCATCGTTTTGCAATGTCACAACGACCTGCGATTTAGAGGAACCCTATACAACATCGTGTTGTTTTTGTTGTTGTTTTGTTTTTTTGTTTTGTTTTTTTTTGGGGGGTGGGGGGGGGGGGGGTTGCGAGTTTTACTGGCGAAAGGTCAGAATTTCTGTTTCTTGTCACTTGAACTGGCTAGTGACAGCGACACGTTACAAAAATACACAGTATCAACTGGGATGTTACAGTGACCTACAATACAGCTGTAGGAACCCCACACATAGTTTTGTGAGACGTACTGGTGATAGATATGTCATGATTTCTGTCTTCTGTCGTTCAGATTGTCCCGGGGCCGGGAGGGGGGGGGGGGGGCGACGCGTTGCTCAGTAAAAGCCCTTGATTGGCTCCATCAAAAACTCTCCACAATTTTTGTTCCTGTCTGGTTGTTCGCAAGTGTTGTGACACTGATGAGCTTTGTGTGCTGCGTCGGCGTTGGGGGGTTTTACTGGTGTGTACGATTTCCCCAGGGGGACCGCACAGTTTTCTCAGTTTGGGCCGTTCTGGAGCATAGGTGCTAAAATCTCGCCCCCAGTACTTTTCACGGTTTGGCCGGTCTCGTCACAGTGGACAATGGGCAACAGTTGTGCCCAAACCTTTTGTATCAGGTGCACCCTGTTCAGACGAGTTAAAGTTTTTACACACGGAAGTGTTGACCAGGTACACGTGATACCTTGAAACAAAGGGTCCCCCTCAGCCGGGCTGTAGTACCCCTGCGTCTTGGGACAATAATACACAAGCGTCTTTGTGCTGCGTGGTGTGCGCACAGCGAAGCGTTCAGAGCCCCACTTGCAAACACCCCCTCCAGCTGTGTGGGTGTGGCTAGTCCACAACTGACTCCAGGTGGCCACGGTTCAAAGCTCTCACCTTCTCCAGCTAGACAGATGCGTGACTTCGCGTCGAAGCTGGGTCAGTTGTTCACGTGGTGTGTTCCGCAGTGGACGACTTGTTGCAGTATTCGTCATTTTCACCAGACGATTTGTGATCTTAGCGTGTGTTGGAGCTCTGGGAAAAGGATACCTGTACTACGGAAAGGCTTGTGTGTGTGTTAGTGTTTCTAAGTTCCTGTCGAAATCAGAGCCTGCGTTGGTTTTGGGAGTCTGTATTCTTCCTGTGTGATTTTGAGGAGTGTACCATTCGCTGGATTCTCAGTCACCGGCCGCAATGGATGAATTTATGCGTCCCGATCCCGTGTTTGGGTTAACCCTGCCTGAAGTTGCAGACAAGGAAAAGAGCGAAAATGTGTAAGTCTTGTTCACTGTCCTGTGGTCAATCAGAAGTTGTAGTTTTAAAGACTAGTGGCCTTCACATCAGTCCCACCGCTATCGCGTTGTTCGCTTTTGGAGGCTGAACACGGAGTTCAGTTTGACCATCACAGAAAAGTTTACACTGTATCTGTGGTCTTGTGAGTAGTTGCTGGTTGGCTATTTGGCCACTGGGATTACACGTGTACTAGAATGTGTGTTTATGGCGATTTGGGGGGGGGGGGGGGGAAGTGGTGAAATAAAACTTATCGGTCTCTCGGGCTCTGAAATGATGTGCCCCTGCCCCCAGCTCTCCGGCTTCCGTCTCCTCGTGTCCCCAAAGGAAGATAGAAAAGAACACGGTTGAGATGTATAGTGAATGAGATCAGTGATATATGATGCTGTGCCAAAAGTTCATCAGCGGTACACTGTGTACATTTGAAATGTCATTAAACCTATTTTTCTGCACATTTCAACATAATTTTGGGTTTCTTATAAAGATATCTGGCTAAGGAAATAGCTGAGATAAATTGGTCTTGTTTGAACCAACAGAAGTGATGTTATTTTGCCATAGAAACAGTTTTGGGGGCCTCAAAATCGGGGTCAAAATGGTGACTTGACAGGGCGACCATAGGATTTCATCTCACTCCTTCCAATGCATAAAACCACGCCAACTAGGCTTTGTGTTTGCATTAAACACAAACAAATCTGTGTTTTTCGGTATATTATGATGCGTGTTTTCGCGTTTGTACGAGAAAAAAGTCCCCGCGAAGTTCCGCTTGCCGCTCGTCACAGATTTTGTCTTGCCCGGGTAATCACATTCTCGCGTCACCGAGACTTCGCGAGACCCTCATTTGCATACTATTTATGGTGGCAGCCTCGTTTTGGACATCAGATTTGAGATGGAGGCTAGCGAGGTCCACTTTGCCAGCATTTGAAGCCAGTAGAGCGAATACAAAGCACACGCGGTTTTCTTTTGTCCCATTGTGACAAGCGTGCATTTTGAAAAAGTGAGGACTCTACAAATGAAATACTCTGTTTATGGCCGATTTTTTAAAGACCGAGGTATCGTTTACAAAACGAGACCGCATGGTGACAACAAAGATGGCGTCGTCTGCGCGTGAAGGTAAGTTTCGATTTTTTGTCCCCCAATTTTGAACGGGTGAGAGATGTGACAAGTGACTCAAGCATGACGAGCAACAGCATAATCAAGTAGTTTTACGCACGAACGTATCGTAATAATGGGCGTCTTTTGCAGTTTCCAAATACAATGAGTGAAAGTAATATTATTCGTTTGCCCGTACTTTCGATTTTCAAGCTCTGAGCAGTTATTCGCGGAAAAAAGTTTCCGAGGGACATTGTAGATACTTGGTCCAGCGTGACGAGGCACATGGTGGTTAGAATTTCTTCTGACAGTCAAAATCCCACTTCACTCGAACTTGCTGTGCTTTGATCAGAGGTACAAAAGAGTAACAAACATTGTTTCAGGAACAACACTCCGATTCTTTTTCTTCGTAGTGTCTTTCTTTGTGTTGCACATCACCATTTCTACTAGGGACACTGTAGAAGTATGGTTAGCTTGGTCCAACGTGGTGAGGTACATGGTAGTGAGAATTCTTTTGAATATTCAAAATCCCACTTCTGTAACTTGCTGTAACTTGACCAGAGGTATTAAAGAATGACTGAAATATTGTTCTGGGGACAGCGCTCCCATTCTTTCTCTTTGAGTTTGAATTGGTTTTTCACGGCCTGTGTTGCACCAGTAACACCAAAGACAAAGCAGAAGCATGTCAAAACCAAACTGGCTTATAAACCTATTCTGTTTATTATGAAATGTAAGGAATGTGGAGTGAAAAAACTGAGTATGAGATTCCCAGTCCAAAGTAGCTATTCTTTATCATAAGTTTATCTGGTGGTAAATTTCAGGTCTTCGTGTACGTTTGAGCAAAGAAGCGACAGTTGATATAAAAAAAAGAAAAAGCAATGCCCAGTCTGGATATAAATGTTTGCTGGTAAAAATATAGTTTGTTAACTTAAAACAAATATCATTAATTATCCTTTTAGGCAGTCACTTGCCTCAGTTTTGGTTTGTCACATGTGCACATATATTGTATGAAATTTTATTTTCAGGTCGCCTCCATTTGCCCCGAAAATGAGATGGGCCTTGTGATCTTTGTGATGAGGCAAGGACATTTCTGGTTCTGATCATCCAGGCCAGAAGAGTCATGGAGCCAGTGGCATTTTTCCTACGAATTGCCAGAGCTGTGTTTGCAAGAAACACTGTCGACACAGCACATGCAGCTGTACAGCGTCTGCCGCTAATTTCTGTGATATTAACTGTGATATTACTGAGATAAAGACAAATGTTTGGAAGTGAGAACTATAGTTGTGGTTTCTTTTCTTACGTGTTGTACAAATGTGTTTGTTAGCAGTGTTGTTTCCGAAAAAGAACAGCTCTCCCTAGTAATTTGTCCTGGACATGACTTGCGACATGCCACACATTAGTATGTGGTCTATGGAAATATGGCTTCTCACTGACTTGTAACTGTGTTTACATACAAATACTGCAACTAAACATAGCATAACAACACCCCCCAAGTACTACCCGCTAGTTCTCCGGCTTTAAGAGAGAAAGTTCAGTCCACGGAAATGTCGCTCATCACACAAGACAAAATGTGTCATTTGTAATTGCACATGAAACAGTATTCAAAGCTTCCAAACCCATTTCTATCTTTCTTACCCAGGTTCCATTACATTTCCATGCAGAATTTTGTTTGTCAATGAATTTATTTTAGAGGTATACATAAATATACTTTGTCCCATGCGACACGTGACACACAGTGTGCACTTCATTAAAACATGATTTTTGCAAACACCACAACTTCAACTATCTTTTGAAATATATATTTCAGTAGAGGAAAGAAGCCTTCATAAAATCATGAAAAAGTTTAACTGAAAACCAAGATCTGATTTTTGTGTAGCTGGTCCACTTTTGGGTGTGAACTTTTGGCACAGCATCATATGTGCATGTGCCCTCAGTATTTTAACTTCTAACCCAAAACCTCACCTGACCCAGATTTCAAACGCTAAACCTCATTCAGACGGATTGGGTTACAAGCCGTAAACATCCTTCAACCTACTTAACCCTACTTGAAACTTCCGCCATATCAGTGACTGCACTGAGTTAGTTTTATGAATATTATTATTTCTCTGTGTATTCCGTATATAATCTGTATATTTGTGCTGGCTTTTTCGTCGTTGCCCCGTATTGTTATCACCCGTGTGTGGTGGAAAAAGACGTTAAACCCCCCAAACACCCACGCACCCTTCTCTGTGTACTCCATATTAAAGTTTAAGAACCCGGGACTCAGTTCAACGTGTAGTCGTGTCTTGTTTCAGAGTCCCGGAACCGAAGAGAAACTCCAGGCGGCTCTCCATCCAGTCTGCTAACGACTTTCCCATAACACTGGTAAGTTAAATCTCAGTCTCCCTCAGTGCTATGTGTTGGTCAGTGTTTTGATTGCTGTTTGTATTGTGGAGTTCCTGTTTATGTTTGTGTGTTGAATTGTGTCCACATGCGGTCGTGTTTTTTTTTTTTTTTTTTAATATGTTAGTCATCGATTTACGTTTGTGATAGAGGTGTGTATACCGCACTTTGCGGCTGACGGCTTGTCTTTGCTCAGCAGTAACAGTATAAAACAATATAAGCCCTCCCCTCTCTCTCTCTTTCTCCCCCCCCCCCTCTCTCTCTCTCTTTTTAAGAAATCTTTGTCACAAATTCTCGTACATGATGTGATTTCAGTATGGGCAGCTGAAAGATGGACGGCACGATAATAGTTCAGTATTTTCATGTGATTTTGTCGCAAACTGTGACGTTTGAAAGGGGTCACTCGGGCACTAGTCATTTCTCAGTCCTCGGCCGGAAGCCCGGGAACTGGCCTGTCGTACTGGCCAGGTAATAATTATCGGCGACAAACTGACCGAATTTTCCGTGCCTTCCAGCCATTTGCCCAGACCTTAACAAGCTGTAACCCCTCGGGGGGGGGGGGGGGGGGCATCCTGACATTTGCACCCCCTACCCCCTCCCCCCCGAGACATGGCCTTTTTGCCGGCTGTCCCAATGATTTCCTGTCCATACCTGTCATCATGTGTCAGATCAGCACACCGGCTGCCTGTTGTCCAGGTCGGCATGGCACCACCGATTTACTCTGCAGGTAGTCCCGAGCGTTTGACCGCGCCAGCCTCTGTCGATTGTGTTTTCACTGCGTACCTTATTATGGGCTTCGCTGCCCAGTGACAGTCTAGGGATGTTGACGTTCTGGTTCAGGCAGGCAACTGCAATTGAAGTGTCACCCCCCACCCTGAAGGCGACGCCATGCCCTTCAGGCGTCGATGTAAAATTAAAAGATGGCATGCACAAGACTCGCAAGTTTTCACACTTTTTGGCTCCCTTGTGTAACAGTGGGAGTCTATGTAATAACCCTCCGTTGTGTGTGTGTGTGGGGGGGGGGGGGTGTCCAGAAAACTTTTACATTGTAATTTTCTCAGAATCTACAAAAAGCAGAGGCACCAAACTTGGCACGCTGATAGACAACCATAAGACCTTTCAAAACATATATATATATAATCATTTTGAATGACCTTGACTCAAGGTCAAGGTCACTTCAGCTGTCTGAAAATTTTACATAGGCATTTTCTCGGAATCTACAAACACCAGACGTTTTAAACTTTGCATGATGATAGACATTGATAAGAACTTTACAGATAACTGATGTATTCAATGGCCTTGTGTCAACATCAAGGCCGCACAAGCTATTTGTGTGAAACCTTAACATTGACATTTTCTCAGAAATAACAAACAGCAGAGGCGCCAAACTTAGCGTCCTGATAGACAGTGATAAGACCTATGCACACATACCATTTTAAATGACCTTAACCCAAGGTCATTTGGACATTTTTACATAAATTTGCATTTTCTCAGAATCTAGAAGAACCAGAAGCATCAAACTTCACATGATGATAGACATTGGCAACATCTTTTCTGACATACCTGTGTTAAATGACTTCTAGTCAAGGTCAAGGCCATGCAAGCTGTTTTGGGGAAACTTTAAGCTTAGCATTTTCTCCGAAACTACAGACGACAGAGGCACCAAACGAGGCATGGTGATAAACACTAAAACAGCAATGAGACCTACCTTTTTGAATGACCTTTTTTTTTTTTTTCATTAAAGCTGAATTTTAACATTGCTGTTTTCAGAGGAACTACAAATACTAGAGGTGTCAAACTTGGCACAATGATAGACATGGATGTAATGTCATTTGAATGACCTTGACCCAAGGTCAAGGCCATACAAACTGTTTGGAGAAAATTGTAACATTGCCAGGAACTCGGAATGCCAGAGACACCTTACTTGGCATGATGATAGATAATGATAAGAGCCTTTACAAACATACTCTTGTGAATGACCTTGACCCTTGTCACAAGGAAGCCATGGAGGCTTCTGCCGCTCTAGTTCCTTGAAGTAAATTGCGCACACACTTAAGCTTGCTGTCTTCTTCTTCTGAATAAGAATAATAATTCAAGAGTTCAACTACAGTTTGGTCTAGTTTCACCATGATTGTAATGCAATCTTAAAGTCTTCCGCCCACGCACACTTTCCACAAGTTTTGTTGTTATTAATCGGCTGCAGTTTAGTTTTGATTCACAACGAGGGGGGCACTGTGTCCTTCAAACTTTGATCTCATAACTGGCCTGCACAAGATGGTGGTCCAGAAGGGTTTTTTTTTGGTTTTTTTTCACATTCTGGAGGTGCTGTAGCCATAATTCACAATTGTGATGTAGCCTAGGGTCTTGCGCCCCCGTACAATTTCCACAAGTTTGTTGTGTTTTTTTTTTTTTTTTGGTTTTTTTTTTTCTCGTTAATCATATTTCCCCCCCCCCCCCCCCACACACACACACACAAAATCCACTGCAGTTTAATTTGGTTTCCCAACGCTTTGTCCTTCAGGCTTGAATGTAAAACTAAAAGACGGGGTGCGCAAGATGATGGTCCACAAGTTTTTGCACTGTCGGTACTGTAGTCATAAATTATCAGTGATGTAGCTGGGGATATGACGAGTACTTAAATTTGTCAAAGGTCATACAATTTGGAATTACAATTTCAATGTCTTGCATTGCTTCTTCTACATAAATTTGATTTTTTCAAGACATTAATTTTGTCCTTGACTAGTTCCCCCCCCCCCCACCCCTTTTCCCAGAGAGACTCAAAGAGGTTAGAGTGTAAGTTACACATTTCAACAAAGACATGACTCCTGTCCCTTGTAACCAATGACTATTAAGTTAGTGTCAGTAAAACATGCTGAGTCGCCATCTGTCTCTGCCTGTCAGTCCAAAGCCGGAGACTCCAGAGAGAGCTCTAATCTTCATTATCTCGGATTTGAATTTGAGGGCCAGGGTCCTCATCAGCCCAAGATCTTCCGTTTACATAAGCAGCCCATGGGGATACGGCCCTCGGGGGCTCTCAGACACCATCCTTGCCTCAGGCTAAGAAGCCGCCTACTGTTTGTTTCATGGTCTCGGCGACTTTCATCGAGTCATGAGAACGTCTAGAGCTTGGAGGCGATGGAGGCTGATTTTACCCACGGGTTTCGGCTGCTTCTGCGGCTGTTCGGTTTACCGCGTCCGATGTCGATGCTTTCGCGTACTCTGAGTCGAATCCTTTGTTGTTAGCTCGACGGTAAACCCCAGTACTCTGTCACTAAGGGCTCTCTACTGGTCAGACACTTGTTGAGAGGGACTTTGTCCTGGGTGTTGACTGGAGTCGAATGACGGTTGTGTGAAGTAAACATAATCCCTGTCAGATAGGACCTTAGAAGGTTTTTTTTGTTTTTTGTTCACCCACCTAAAGTTTCAGTTGCTTCAAGAAGGCAGTGACTGAATGAGAGGCCCATTTTACTGATGGGGGTTGTGTCTGCTTCGGCTGCATTTAGTGTAGCGAGTCTGATGGCGATGTTTTTCGAGGGTCTAAACTTTCTTAATTCTAAACACTTGACCCATTGTTGCGGGGCTCTTGTTGCTAACCACTTGTTAACACAGGTGGATTTCGCCGAACTCGATTAAAGGTGCTAATGCTGCCATTTTCCTGCTCACGGGTTTGTTGGCTATTATCACACCACTTAGACACCTGGACAGTGACAGCTTCTGTAATGCTGGCTCTGAGTCAGCAGAAGCGAATTCGACGAGGCGCCGACCACACTGAGTGCTCAGTAGTGTAAACAACAATCGTAGAATAATTTGCAAGTGTTCGACCGTGACCGCTCGCGCAAAGTGTGAACAACTTTGCATTAAGAGCTCAGGTTGTGCTTATCGTCAAGCATTTCGAGCGTACACGCGCACGCACGATCAAAACTCGTCCAGAACAGAAATTGGCCAAGCAAAGATGTAATTAGCCCGTTTAAGGTTACAAAAAACGGCTGACTGAGTTAAGTAGAACTAATGGGAGTAATGCGCATGGTATCTATAGAGCTTTCGTTTTTCGTTCATCCGCGTGCTCGTTAGATGGATCTCAAGACTAAGAGATGGAATAGGCGCTGCTGAAAACTTTTTTTTTTTTTTTTTTAAACAATTACACACCTTTGTTCGCCGTACGTCGTGGGTACAGTTGCACCCACACGTTCGTTCAAACGTGCAAGCTCAGACAATTTTCATGCCAGATCCACGAAACATCGTGACTTTGCTAATAAAGGTATTGGGGAGGTGCATACCAAAACACGTTTGATTTTGTTGGTAAAGAAATAACTAAATAAGAAAAACATTGTATAATCACACTTTTTTCCTTCTTCTTAAAAAGCTTGGGTATGTTTGCACCCAAGTTTTCAGGCGACGTACGGCAAAGGTTAAGACCGGCGATTAGCCTGTGCAGACCTTGATTTGCGAAGGTGCGAAGAAGATTCCATTTTTCTGGCCGACTCCCGTCGCTTGAGTATGACTGAATAATCTCACGGAAGGCCAGTGTTTACTTTGTGCGCACCGCCAAGGTGGTCTCCTACTGTCCTGACTGCAGAATTCGCTTGTTTTGCTATCACCAGTGGGGTCTACTATCGAGGGCTATTGTCTCTTGACACGAGCAGCTCTCATTTCCGATCTCGACACAAAGGCAAACCCTTCTCCGTTCAAACAGACTTTATTAGTTTATCGGTTTATTGAGCACTACACATGAAGTCCAGCGTGTGTACGTGTCCGCTCCGCCTTTGACTTAGTCACTAAGTAAGTTAGTGGAGACATTTTGTCGATGTGGCACACAGTTCGGCGTCTTGACAGATTCGTGACTGGAGTTTTACATTTTATTTTGCTGTGGTGTCGCTGGTTGAGCGCCCGTATCTTCGGAAACAATATGTTAGAGGCGGCGTGTTCAGAGTGCATGGTAACGTCTATATTTGCATTATATGCTGGAGATTTACAGTGTGATAGAGTACATGCTTGGCAGTCATACATGTGCATTGAATCTCATTCTGCGGCGACTTCGGATTAGGGCGTCAGTTGGACACGAGACGGTTGTTTCACTTTATTTCCATAGTAACTGATAAACGACTAGACAGCCATCTGTAGTTTAGGAGACAAATCCCTTGGACAAACAGGTATTGATTTTATTCTGGCCTACTGTTGACAGCTTTTAAGCCGACTAGTTGATAGGTTTGTTTGCTTGTTTCGTGTGTATGCGTGTTTGTGTGTCAGATTATTTGGAAGGGAATATATTGTTTGTTTTGTGTTTGGACGTTTTGTTTATGTGAAGTGTTTTGTGTTTGGATTATTGTTTGGTTGATTGTGATTGATTGTCTTTATTCTTGGGGGGGGGGGGGGGGGGATGGTGCACCTGTCGCATCAGCACGTGTGTAGACATGTGCAGATGTCGGCATGCTGAAATTTTATTTAGAATTCATAATTGATGTGTTTTTTTCCTTTCTGTCAGCATCGAAAGAGGAAGAGAAAGAAGGACGAGGACACAGTCAGCATCCAGAGCTATGACAGCAACAAATCCAACACAAAGGTAACGTCAGCACGTCCATCCTGGACATGTTATTTTTATGTGTTTTTGTTGTTTTGGTGTTTTTTTTAAGGCCCAGCTTCTGACACACAGATCAGCTGCACCCACAAATCGTTCTGAGAATATATATTTAGAGATGTTTTGGAGGTGTCTAAAATTTTACCATTCAGACACCTGCGCTGCACAGTTATGACCTTGCATCGGCTGGCACTGAACAGTATTTAAAGCAACTGCCAAAAGCAAGGCTTCTGTGAACAGATGAATTTTCGTTCGCGCAGCCTGTAGACGGCAGTATGTTGCATTTGCCAGGGGTTAAAATCTTCCACCTTCGGCTGAACATTTTGAGCATGCACCCAGACACCCTTTAGCATCACGCGTCTGCTCCAGGCGTTGCCTCTTTGTCATTGAATGCTTCACAATTTTCCTCCTTTTGGGTGATGATGATGATAATAAATATAATATGTGTACTTACGGGGCGCCCTCCCTCTCACGGGAGCTCAGGGCGCTTACAGTGAACACACACTCACTCTCATCAGAAACGCATACAACATGCCTCCACGCATACATTTAACAACAACACGTACAATATATGCAGCATCATACACGGGCTGCTCTGGCTTGTACACACACACACACACACACACACACCACCACACACACACACACACACACACCACACACACACACACACACACGAGCAGCAAGATGATGATCTTGGACCATTCTAAGTTCAGGCTTACAGCTCGTCTGTTAGAATTTAGATAATGTGTTTCAACATTTCCGAGCGTACAGCGGAGTCACAAGCGCAAGTTCTCTCTCCCCCCCCCCCCCCTCCCCCTTGGAAACAAACGTCGTCTTCAATGAGGCCTAGACATGTATGTCGGAAGGTGGGCGTTTACTTTAGTTTACAAGCCTAATTGCTTTGAAACGGCAACCAAGGCGGACAAACACATTAGTTTACTTTTTGACGCTCACTGCAGTGTACCGGGGGGAATCGTCATTGTCACGCGCACTTTTGTCTCTGAAGTCCATAACGCTATTACCAAGAGTGCAGTGTCATTTGGTATTCACACGTGACGAAAAGCAGCAGGGCCAGACAGCGCGTCACGAAGGTGTATAATTATAGTCTGGAATAGAGTCGCTGGTCGTTATAAATGATATTATTGTCTTATCGCTGTGGTTGTTCTGGTGTCGGCCATACATGTATGTTTTGTGTTCATGCAAAACATACATGGCCGACACCAGAACAACCACAGAGATAAGACAATAATACCATTTATTGTATGAATTAAAGATGAGGGAATTCGTTGTCCGGCAGGGATAAAAATGACCCATTGGAAGGGCCCTGCATCCGTTCGAAAAAGTGCTTCATCAATAATTCCTTAGGTTCGCGGTTTCCGTTTTCAGCCAGTTCCATTACACTTATTCAGTTATTGCGCGTGGGAGTTGAAATTTGAAACCACCTGTACCACAACCACGCCCCCCACCCCCCTTCCTGGAATTTTTTCAGTAGGCGCTCTCTACCGCTTCCACCATTTGTTCGTCGCTGTCCTTGAAGCCTTATGATCGCCTCCATCGTAACAAATTCAAGCGAATAATCAAGTACGTTATACTGATTCAGCAGAGAGAGAGAGAGGTAGCTTATACGTACGGACTGCTCCCATTTGAGAGCTCTGTGAGAGAGAGAGAGAGAGAAGGTCCGAGTATGTCCGTAGGCGGAGTCTTTGGTGTTTTGGAGTCGCCTCGCATCTTTGAAAAAAAAAATCAACCGTATTACCTGAAATTGATTCTGCAAGGAGAGAGAGGGAGGGGGAGAATGTTAAAGTGTAAGTGAAATACGAACTCTGAGTAACAAGTGGAGGCGGAGGAGGGAAAACAGATATTGATTGACCTGAAACCGATTCACGGCAGCAAAAGAAGGAAAACGAAAAAGTGAAGTGAATCTCCAGTTCTGACTATAAGCCTAGAAACTGGAAGGCGGAGGAGGGGAACCATGTATTTGAAAGTAAACGATGCTGTAACGGGCAACGGGCAAATTAAGGGTTTCCCCGTCATACCAACACCCACGCTGTGAAGCAATTACCACCCAGGCGCTATCTCCGCCGGTAATGTTATTCTTGGAACATTGGGATCGAATGGAGCCTGATCCCTTTGGGAATCGGGTTGTTTGTTTGATTGCTTGGCGCGGGGTTTGCTGGGGGGGGGGGGGGGGGGAGCTTGCCTGCCTGCTGAATGGACACCTCGGGGTCCCCAGATGGTGCCGGAATAGGATCGGTGTCTCAAGTGGGTGGCGGAGTGGAGTTTCCAGTTTGTACGTGCGGTCTCGTTCCCAGGTTCTCACTGCTGGAATAATTGATTTTGTAGATGGCATGTATCCTTGGCTGGGGTGGTCGTAAAATCTCGTTTCAGTTCCCACCGACCCCCAGCTCACTACTACCCCACCTCTCTCTCTCTCTCTCTCGCTGCCTTTTATGGTACGTGGTTGTAGAACACAAAGCAGGCGTCAATGGAAGGACAACATTCCACAAACAACACGGCTAACCTGTGTCTTGACCTCGGTACTTTCCATTTTGCACGTGCTGTCTTGTTCCCAGGGGCCGCATGTGAAAGTCGAGGTTAGGGATTTTAGCACAGGGTTAGAGTCTAACCTCGAACTAAACTAGCTCTAGGGTTTTTTTTTTTTTTTTAAAACCAGGAAGCGGGTCCATTCCACCGTGGTGCATAAGCCGTTAGAGAATGATTTTTTCCTACCTTTCTTCGCTTCCTTTTTTTTTTTTTAATTTAATTTTGTTTTGGGGTTTATTTTGTCCTAGTCTGGGTTAGGCCCGTAGCCGTGGGTTAAATTAACCCAGGGCCCAGGTTAACAGAAGAATTGACTTTTAGACTCAGTTGTTGCCCCCCCCCCCCTCTCTCTCTCTCTTTGATTTGCCTGTTTTGGGGAGCCTTAGTGTCGTGAGTGCGCTCATCTCGTGTCGTCTAGACGTCTACACAGCAAAATTCTTTCAGATCTACATGATGCTCAGTGCCGATGTCTCAGACCTGAGTGATCTCTCTCTCTCTCTCTCTCTCTCTGCTTTTTTTTTTTGGGGGGGGGGGGAGGGCCACGTCTTACAATGCGACCAACCCATGCCGTGATCTCAGGATGCGTACTGTACCTATCTCTTTCCGTTTGTTGTGTTCATAATTGCCTGCGGGAGTCCGGAGAGAAAGAGAGAGAGACAGTTGGCGTACTCGTGGGATCGGGCGAGTGAATGGAAAGTAGTGACGCAGGGAGGAAATTGGAGGGTGGGCGCGGAAATGTAGTATTCTTTTGTGGAGACGTTTCCTGTTTTTGTTTTTGTTTGGTTTTTTATTTCTTTTTTCTTTTGTGTGTGAATGTTTGTTTGTTGTTTCGTGTCTTTCAGCTTTAAAAAAAATTGCTTTTCAGGTCTAGTAAGGAGAAGCGTCTTTTCTTTGCTTCCTACCACCACCGCTCCCCCCCCCCTCCCCCTTACCGCCCCCGTTCCCCCACGCCCCACCCCCCAAAAAAGAAGCACCAAGTATACACGCCTGCCTTCGGGCGTGCCTTGTTTGAGCTTGTCGGTCGCATTAGTATTTTCAAGAGAAATTCAGCCACCCATCTTTCTAATTTATGTATTCCATTAAACTGTTAGTTCGTCCTTCCTTTTTCGCCCCGATGGCAATATCTGGTGATATTTCTGAATTTGACAAATCGTCGTGGACGGATATTGCCGATACTGGCAGATTTTCAGTTTCAGTGGTCTGGCTGCGTCTTGATTGGAGTCCGTCTGCTTTATTTTTAGCACGGGTAGGTCTTATCCCTCAACATGGGAGCTCTGAGTGAGTTTTAGGCATTTTACACATTATTTGCCCCCAAGGAACTGTAGTAATTTTTTTTTTTTTTTTTTTGGCATGACAGTACGGTTATCTTTGCTTTTCTTTTTCCTTTCTTTTCTCCGCAGTTTCCAAGTACTTTGCCGGTTTGCACCTGTGAGATTACGGACGATTTTTTTTGCATAGGTTTGCGAAGTATCGAAAAGAAATCAGCCGGACCCCCCCCCCCCTTCCCCGCCAAAAAAGAAAAAAAAAAGAAAAATAAAATAAATAAATAAACACAAAAAACAAACAAAAAAGAAAACAAAAACAAGCCCCCCAAAACAACAACCACCAATGCGTTTCTTCCACTGATTGATTTGATTTGATTTATCAGGCATGCTACTCTTCCGTGAATTCGCGGAATTCCGCGAAAATGAAAATTTGAAAATTGTAATTTCCGTGAAGTCCGAGAAAATCCGTGAAGTAAAAAAAATCCGGGTCCGATTGAATTCCAGGATTGCTTTCCGTGATCCGAGTTCTGCGAGCGAAAAAATCGTCTGCTACTTCTCCCATTTTAGCCTCTTCCGGTACATTGGACAAAGCTGCTTGCTGATTGGCCGCCGATTGCCGTTTCCGTCCAATGAAACTACGCGAACCATTTCTTCTTCGGGTTTTGCCGCCATTTAGGCATACCGCATGCCATTTAGGCAAAACTTGTGTGAATCGAATATCTGTGAAGGGCCTTTCAAGTTTTGTGAATCTATCCAGTGCTTGTAGATCCCGTGAAAGCCATCAGTCGGGATGTTTCGAAGCGACATAGTGGAACGAAACAAAGCTGGTGACTGGGACAAAGGGCTGAAAAACAAATGGAGGTGGGATTGGCAGAGCCGATCGTTTGAAGTGAAAGACGACAAAGGGAAATTGAAGTACATGATTTTCTTCTTAGTAAACTTTTTTTTTATCCTGGAAAAAGTACTCAGAATGCGCCAGATTGCACAGATTTTAACGATTTTTTTCAAAAATTTTCCGGGGGGGGCATGCCCCCGGACCCCCCTAGCAGACTCGCCGGCTACGCCGGCTCGATTGCTGCGCGCCAGATTTTCAGTGAAAACTCTTTTTTGGGAGTAGCATGCCTGTTTATACTCCGTCTTTATTCAGTGTTGTCCCATTGCTGGGAAATTCGGGCTGTTCCCCTCGGGATGAATTCGTGGTCACAGTATAGCGCCTCCATTTCCTCTCCCATTCCCCCCCCCCCCCCCCTTTTTCTGTCTTTTTTAATTCCCCAGCGTGCATGATGTGTGCTGTTTTGATCTTAATCAGCGCCGTACGTTACTCACTGGCTCAGTCATCATAACAACCGGTTCAGTCAGAATTATGCCCGCTCCCTCCGGCAACGCTGGCCGTCTCATATTTACCCGGAATTTGTCTTTCAGACCGGATATTTTACCACCCACCGTCGATTTTACGGCGACCCTCGAGTCTGTTGACGTGTGCTGAAAAGTGGGCTCTGACTCTGAGGGAAGATACAATGTACACTGTCCACGCAAACAACTTGCAAATCACCGGCCCCCAGAGTGTACGGAACGGTACAGCGTGTCGCCGCTTATTTCCGCCTACGCGCGCACACACACACACAACACACCCACACACACACACACACACACACACACACACACCACACACAGAAACTGTTGCTGCACTCTGACACTGCCGAACATGTTTTAACAGGATGAGAACTGGCGGAGGGGGGGGGGGTCTTTCAAAGCAAGTCTAACTCGGCGAATTGCGTGATACTATCGCATTTGGATAGCACATCGCTACCGTTTTAGTAACTTTGCGGCCTGATACTGACGAAAAAAAAAAAAGAAAAAAAAAACCCCAGGCGTCTGGAAGCTATGAGCTACTTTTCTTGGCGTGCCGTCCAGGACACTCGGGTTGTACATGAAACAAGCGCACGCCTGCACGCTTTTATCGACCCGCTCTGACCCCAGATTCAGACCTGTGATGTTTTGACACGATATATGGCACATTTTCAATCATTGTGCAAGCTTTGCTGTATGCCAGACGTATATTTCTGCCATTGTATTTGTAGTGAAATGCACTCGCACGAGAAATAGTCACCTCTCCACGCGGAAAGAAACAGTCGTTGCTTGCGCTGCGTTAAGCCCGAAATAACTAACTCACTCCTACTTCCCTGCATGGAAAGCGTTTCTTCTTCGGCTGTGTTATGTACTCTCTAGGTACCTGTATTATACCCGTGAGTATAATCTAACCGGCAACCATCAACCCTGAAGTATCGCTGACACTGTAATTTCAGCCACTGTCTCAATCACAGAGTAAAATTTACAGACATTCAAATTTCAATACTGCACAGTAAGAAAAGTAAAAAATAAATCCAGTTATTAAAAAAAACAAAAAAAAAACAACAACAACAACAACAAAAAACACCACTGCCTCTCCACAGGAACGGTTACTGGCTGTTTTCTGTAGTTTCTGGGCACCCGTGGTATTAGCTTGCGCGTAAAGTAGCCTGATGAGAAAGAGGACCCTGGTAAACAGCCTCTCTCGTCATGTCCTCGGGTGGAAGCCCTCCAGTGACAAGCTCTCCAGAAGCCTTGACGGAGAATGTTCTCGAAACCCAGTATTGCCTGGCTTCCTTCTTCGCATATAATCTTTTGACGAACTCGACATCGTTTCTAACGGCCTGGCCTTGGCCGCGTGACGGTCACACTTCTGTTTTCCAGGTCACCGGAGCAGAAGTCTGGGCACTTGAAGTGATATAACTAGTGTTACCATTTGTGCTCTGTAAATGTTTCGGCACAAGACTTAACGTGCGTCGACAGCGGTACACATCTGTATAATTATTGTCGCTACTGATTTACATGCAGCGCCCATCAGTCGCTCCCTCACTCATGTTTCCAACGTATAAACGGGGAGTCGGCGTGGGGGGGGGGGGGGGGGGGGGGGGGGGGGTTGACCGGTTGGGCGTCAGACTCGAGCCAGTCGAGGTCGACGGTTCCGAATCCTCACGGGGCCAAAAGCTGTACAGTTCCAGTGCCCTGGTCGTTGAAACACGATCGCGGCTGACAGAAGACGTTAAATCTCAAAGCAGTCAACACATGGTAATATCGAGAAGAACAACAACTTTCACTGTTCTAACTTTCTTTAATCTGTACTACTTGCATGTCTGTGCCGTGTATTCCTGAAAGTGAGTGTCACTGTCAGTGCTCGGGGCTTGAGTTCGAATCCCGGATTAGACAGGTCAGCACCCAGCGCAGCGAAGAATTACGTGCCCTTGGATTATTCGGACTGAGTTTTGACCTGAGGAGTCGAAACCTTTGCTGGCGTATTTCCTTCGTTGTTTCCGTCTTAGATATCACCCTCCAGAAAAAAAAAACAAAAACGAGAACCGTCATCGTGTACACAAAAAACAACAACAATAACTAAAAACAAAAAACAGAAAACCCAAACTTGAACTAACCAACCAGAAAAGTCCTAGTTCTCAGGAAGTTCAACTGAAACCGTGGACACGTGATTTTGAACACGCGGCATCCGCAGTTTTCTTGGCATTGACCCCGCAGACATTGTCGTGGTGTACGTGTTGTCTGCTAGACGGTAGACCTCGGCCTGAAGGCAGCGAATAAGTAGAGTCAGTTTAATTATGTCGTGCAGACGGTCCCAGGCTGTTTCGCAAAAGAGTACAGTCTACGTATACTGTCTGCTCTTTAGACCTCGACCTTAATTAGCCAGGGCCGAGAATAAACAATGCAGTTCAGTATTGAGCGGCAGATGGCCCCAGGCGGTTCCGCAGACTGCAGAGAGTACACTATAGTTAGCATAAAGCAGCCAAGCCTTGGATCCTTGAGCGGTCTGAAGTCAATACCGTCGCTTCGGTTGTCGTCATAAGCGGGTTTAGTCAGCTGGGACGCAGGCGGCACGTGTCCCATCCCAGCACGTGACGACTCCTCACGTGACTCACGTGTCTGACCCACTTTTTTCCGGAACCGTTCAATTCATCTACAGAGAGCTAAGCCCTATCTGTGTCATATCAGTTGTGTGTCAGGCTTCTGCTGAAACTCAGTACCGGATTGCTTTCTCCTGGGACGAAAGGTGTGGATTTATTCGCGTGTTCACGTGATCTGCCATCGAATGCCTTTGCCGATAGGCTTTTCAGTTGAGTCATCCATCTTGCCGGCAACGTAATCCGCTAGGGGGAGGCTACTTCGTGTCCACAACACTGAGGAGGCTAATAATGGGACCGGGGGGGGGGGGGGAGGGTAGCCGATTTGGGGCATATAGAGAGTGTTGGGCTTCCAATGCTCTGATCGTGAGTTCATATCCCGGCTGGGACCCCCCCCCCCACCACCACCACCACCACCACCACCATCGACCCCCCCCCCCCCCCTCCAAAAAAAAAATATATAAATAAAAAAAAAAATAAATGGTTGTAGGGGAGCCGGACGGACGTTCAACCCGCAGGGGTGCGGCGGAGAAGGTGGGGGCGTCATTTCTCCTCTACCAACTTTCTCCGTGTTTGGGCCGTACTGATGAGACCCAGGGGACCCTGAGTTGGTTGTGGGTTTGCATGTGCCAACAGGAATCGTAGTAGTGTAGTGGTAGGTAGTGTAGTGGTTACCACTTCGGACCATGGACCGGGAGACCCGGGTTCGAGTCCCAGCCGAGGCAAGCGGGATTTTTCCAATCTAAGTCGGCTCCTACCCAGAGCGGGTGTGCTATGGGCCCAATGGGGAGGCTGTTGCCACACAGGCGAGATTCACCCACTTCACGGGTGCGACTCTGGGGGTGCTTCCCTTAGTATGACACGTCTTAGGATGTGGATGATTACACGGCCGGCACCGCAGGTTCCGTAGTTCCCGGGCCTGGTTAATGTCGGGATATTTATGACAGGAAGCGTGGAATGCGGCCCTGTCCCGCAGTCCGAAACCACAGGGACCTCATCAAGCATCATCTTACCATCATCCTCATCCCCATCATCATGCATAATATTAATAATAATAAAATGCCCCAGATTCCGAGCCCTCCGTGGATTCCACCCATTACCTGGGAGGAACACCACTGGAACTAGCAAAGAGTTGGGGCAGCCAAAAAAAAAAAAAAAAAATTGTCCGCCGCCAGTAAGGTCACCGAGAAAACTATAGCCAAAGGGTTTACTTGTTGCGGGCCCGGGTCGGGTGGGGTGGGGTGGGGTGGGGTAGGGGCAGGGTTGTCGTCTTGTTTGTGTTTCCAGGACGTTAGGTATTAGGCTTGTACACATTTTGACTTTACCGAGATTCGAACCACCCCAGCCTTCAAATTCCAGCCCTCCCTCCCCCCCCCCACGCCCACCCCCTCCCCCTTCCCTGCACGCCCCAGTCCGATTTAGAAGCTTATGTACCTATGTTGTCTTCCCCACCCTCTTTGAAAGGGAGAGAGAATGACAGTTCCATGTTTTCTTTGACAACAGTAGAAGCTGTAGACACAAAGGGAGAGACAGACACTGACAACAAAAGAGATTTATGCTCTGAACCTCGGGCTGGAAAGCATATTTACTTTGATT
The DNA here is from genome assembly GCA_018292915.2 of Batillaria attramentaria. NCBI lineage: Eukaryota > Metazoa > Mollusca > Gastropoda > Batillariidae > Batillaria > Batillaria attramentaria. The sequence goes on along the minus strand of JACVVK020000427.1, from coordinate 468,933 downwards.
TCTAGCGGCTGGGGATGTCACGCTTGTTTACCTGTCGAAGCAGGGGGAAAAAAATGGAGCTGACCCTGGTTGGCGACTTTTTGTTTTGTTCGATGTTTACGAGAGAAACTCGGAAAGACAATACTTTGTCGTGAGCAAAATTAGCCGGGCGCCAGCTTAGAGACAGAGCTGGTGTCGTCATGTGACGTAAATTGGTGGCAGCTGGCGGGAAGCTGTCACAGGCAGACAGACTATGGCACGTAGGTGGGCTTCTGGTGGGTTTTTATTTTTTTTTTTGCACACGAATTAGAAAGAAGAAAAAAAGGGGGGGGGGGGTAAGAAAGAAGACGCTTGGTGATGGTATTGAATCGTGTGTTTTTTTTTTTCTTCTTCTTCTTCTTTTCATGTCTTTACATTGATCTGTATTTTCCGGTGCTGTTGCGCTTTTGAATTTGGAAAAACGCGGTGCTGGCGCGTGGGAACCGGTTGACTGATGGTGCATTTGCTGTGGAGCGGTACAGCACCGGAAAAACGCCCGTCCGTTTTGTTTCACCCCCGTGTTCATGGTTGTTGTTTTTGTGGGGTTTGGGTTTGTTTTTTGTTGTCGTTGGTTTTTTTGTTGTTGTTTTTTTTGGTCAGAACGGAAACCCAAGTACGAGAACAAACACATTGTGCCCACGCGTGTGTCCTAAAAATAGTAAAACAAAAACTAACGAAAATATCCTTTGGAAAATGCCCTATATTAGCTCAGGTTCAATGTACTGTCCCCCAAAAAGGGAGAAAAAATTGTAATTTTAGAGGGTTAGGCTGACTGATGTAATCTTGTCTCCGTTTTCTCGGGAACTTTACATAACACAAGACTAGATGAGGGGGGTGCGAGACTCCCGGGTTTAGGCTGCTTTCAGAATAAATAATAATGGTTTTCGGTATTCTCAGAAATGGTGCAAAATTCGACAGAACTACGCGCTTTAGGACGTAATCGTGTCTCACCTCTTTCGAATAATCTAATTAACACAAGTTGGTGGTGGTGGTGGTGTGTGTGTGTGGGGGGGGGGGGGGGTGGGGGGGGACTTTCAGCCACAACTCCGGTTTCGGCTGTTTTCGTTTGAAAGAGGAACGGAAAAAAAAACAACAACAAACAAACAGAAAGATGGCATCAATTCTAATGTCAACAGAGAACGATAAACAGACATTGGTGATTATTATATCGATTTGTATTTGCGTAGAAATGGCCATTCGTATTCGTTGGCGTTGGCTTGGCTGGAATTTTTTTTTTTTTAATGAAAAAGATTAAATTGCAGACACTGATGTATGGGCGGGAAACGGTCGCTGCGAAAAATTGATCAGCTAGGATCACCGCGATTTCGCCGGGGCTGAGTGTCAGGATTTTTTCCTAAATACTTTGTGTATTCAAAACCTCTCTGACTTTGAGACTTTTCCCTTCTCGAACCCCTCCTCCCCCTTTCCGACCACCACCATCCCCCGTCGAACGCCCCCGACCAACCCGTATCCTCCCTCTCTCTCTCTCTCTCACGGAGAGCCGGGATAGCCGAATGGTGGAGCGTTTGTACTCTCAGTGCTCGGGTCGTGAGTTCGAATCCCGGCTGGGGCCAAATATTTGTACTGGCCTTTTTCTCGTTGACCCGTCTTTGATATCACCCGTATGTGGTGGAAAAGGACGATAAACTCCCAAACACCCACCCACCTACCCGCTCCCCCCCCCCTCTCTCTCTCTCTCTCTCGCTCTTGCTTTCTCTGGGACTATGTTAGGATTCCGCTAATACTGTTTTAATGCAATAACACGTCGGGTTTCTATTATTGAAGCGCGGGGAAGCCTTTGCACGCGCTACATACGTCACAGACGCCCTCCTTCTCGTTCTCCACCCCCACCCCGCGGACTGCTCAGCGATTCTCCCAGCCTCTCGACTCGGCTCCAGAGAGATTTGTCGCGCTGTATGCTAGACAAACAGCTGTCGTACATATCATTATCCGGCCCTCGCCTACACTCAGCAGTTCGATCAGTCGAACTAGCCAGCTCGTCTTGTGCAGGCGGTGCTTTTGTGGACGCTTGTTTCTTGCTGCTGGCTTGTCATTTGCTGTGCGGCAGTAGTCCCACTCGGTCATAGAAACATTACCTTCTGCTGTATGAAGCCGTCAGCGGCGCTAGGCTAACTGAGTGCATCCGACAAGATTGATCTGATCAACAAAACACTAGCAGTTGCCGTGAAGTGGAGCTGGATTTGTTGAAAATCACGTCAAAGATGAGCAGATAACGTCAAGTGTCTATGAAACCAATGTAACGTGCATCATCCAAGATTGATCTGTATCAAACAAAACAAGTATTGACGTGAACGGCAACTGAATTTGCTTAAACTCACGTCAAAAAAATGAGCAAATAAGTTTCTTTATTTAAAAAAAAAAAAAAATCTTCCCCATCTATTGGTGTGAATGAACCTTGCACCCAGCCGGAACCCGCGGCGACAGATGAAATTTTCCTGACGGAAAAAAATTTGTGTGTGTGCGTGCGTAAAACAGAAATCGACCCGGTAGTTTTTGGCAGGGGTGTGAGATATTAGTCAGAATATATTGATCACTATGTGCACGGTCGATGTGATGTGTGGGGGAGGAGTGAACGCTGGGAACTGGCACCAACTGCTGCGTTTGAGGCAGACGGAGGAGAAACTGGTGTCGGCCGTGTGGAACTGGAAGTTACATGTACCGGTATGCGGCCGGAGTTTCTCTCTGCGAATGCGATGCCGGTCAGGCCGTTCCGCTGTTTCAATGGACTCGGGAGCGTCAGAAGTGAAATTGTTACGTGCTTCTTGTGATTCGTTATCCCCAGCCTGCGAGGTAATTTATTACGATCCTCGATTAGAAACGAAGAGGGGGGAAAAAATATCGTGCGGATTAGGTTCTGGTTGAGGGCATAATTATGTTGTATGATATGATATTGCCTGTCCAACAAATCTAATGGCCCCACCGGCGGTGATTCAGTTTTTTTGTTTGTTGTTTTAACTGAATCAAATTTGGGGTTGTCCGTGGGCCTTATTTAATGAAGCGCAACCCTTAAAGTTCAGGTTACAGTTTATGTAAAAAGAGAAATCCAGTGTGCTCATTATAATACGTTTCCACACTGGACTGAGGCGGTTCCAAAGGGATCAAAATCTGCATTAGAAAGGCTTGGCTTCACTCCCTCCCCCTCCCCCCCCCCCCTTTTTGTGTTTTTGGTGTGTGTGTGACTATGGAGTAAACCTCATGTGAATTGTTTTATTTTTATTTTTTACACTGTATTGCTTCTTACAGTTTACGTGCACTTGCTGTTGTTTTCTCATGAACCTTTCACAATATTACGCTGAGCAAATGACTCTCTCTCTCTCTCTCCTCCCCCCCCCCCCCTCTCTCTCTCTCTCTCTCTGTGGAAACTTTGTTATTTACACTAACCATTGGAAAACATCTTTTTTACATACATGTATTAATATTCTCTCCCTCTTTCTCTCTTTTATCCTCATTCTTACTGTACAAAACACATTAATAAATTTGGGTGATCTTATGTATGTTGCAGAGCACGAAGTCAAAGCGCTCTATTCTGCGAGTATCCTCCCTCGTCAACCTGCTCTCCCCCAGCAAACCACAAAAACAAAAGGTATGTCAGCCTTTGTTACCTTCTGCTGCTTATACTTTATTCATGTGCACACCAAAATAGTTTTTTTTTTTTTTTCAGCCTTTCTGACATTAAAGGGATTTGTCTTAGCATTTCAAGGCTCACAGTTTGTTGGCAACTGTTCAGGTGATGTTTAGCATCATAAAGCATAGGCCCATTTGCATAGTTCAGCCTTGCCGAGGCTGGCAGTGAGCGGACAGAAGCTGAAATGCACACACTGCTAGTGCTAAAACAATTCAGTCACTACAGTGACAAGGAGAAGTTGCTTGATCATCCGCTCACATTGCCAGCAAACTTCATGTTACTGTACTGCATTTAGAGCCATAGGAGCAACAATTCTGAGTGTATGGACACATGCATGTATTCCAAACTATAAGATTCCTTATGTAAAGCCTAGCAACATGAAATTATGCATCTTTATTCACTCACTATTTGCGTGCGTCGTTTTGCAGGAGAGGCGGTCTAGCTTCAAAATCCCCAGCTCACCGGCACCAAGGCAGTGTGTGTCACCGTACAAGACACCCTCACCGTCACCAGCAAAACGCCGCATGACTCGCACGTGGAGCGACATGATGGCTGGTGACAGCAGCGTGTCCAGAATGACACATCAGGACATTAAGAGACAAGAGGTGAGTAACTCGTCTGATGAGATCCTGGTTTGTTAGTCTAAAGGAATTGGTAGTTGGAGAAATTTCAGCACAAATCTCACCATGCAAGCTCTGTGGGAACTGACTCTCCTGTCCAACAATGGTCAGTATTTGTGTTCTCCACCTGGGGAACCATGAAAAGTTTCAGATCTATCCAACAGTGCATGTAGACAGTGTTCTCCCTTGAAAAAACATTAACCCCCCCCCCCCCCCAATCACTAAAGAGTCGTTAATCTTGCTGGGTTCTCACTTGCACTGTACAGCATCCCAAACTGAAAGTGCCGTGTGTTGACTTGGTGTTATTTCCTTGTCTAGGCGATCTACGAACTGTACCAAGGGGAGGCGGACCTGGTAGAGGATCTCCAGAATGTCAAAAAGGTATTTCAACAATTTTTTTTAATAAAAAAGTTATTTTACTGCTTGCTAATATGATTTTTTTTTTAAAACCAACACCACCACCCATTTGCAACTGGGATGCCCCTAAAAGGTCAAGGCATTACTGGATTTTAGTGAACTTTTTTTCCTGCCCCAACTCTTTTCCAGCTCCAGTGGTAATCCCTCCCAGGTCATGGATGGAACCCACATAGGGCTTGGAAGCTGGGGCAATTTTTATTATGCATGATGATGAGGTTGATGGTATTATTATTATGCTGGAGGTCCATGTGGTTTGAGACTGCGGGACAGGGCCGCATTTCGCACTTCCTGTTAATGCTATAAATATCCTGGTGTCAACCAGGCTTGGGAACTACGGCTCCTGTGGTGCCACCTGTGTAATCATCCACATGATATATGATCAACTTACAGTCAGTTACTTTTGTTTTTGGACTTTTATGGGGACAAAGGATCAGCTTCTTAACAGTATGCCCTGTGTTTGCTGCAGCTGTACCGAGACAGTATGCTGACCCTTCACCTGTGTTCAGCGGGGGAGCTGGAGCAGATCTTCGGCCCCATCGATGACTTGATACCTGTCCATGAGGATTTGGCCTCCAGGTTACAACAACAGAGGCAGACAGATGGCACAACACAAGGCGTTGGGCAGCAGCTTTTGGACTGGGTATGTTGTTTTGGCATCATATCACGCCAGTGTATACTAGCACCAGAACAAAACCTGTGCTGTAAGATGCGGTGCGAGGAGAATCGGAGAAATGCAGAATTTTTGTGCACAAACCTTTTTTTTATTTTTATTACCTGCTTCTTTTTTTTTTCTTTTCTTCCTTTTCCCCCCTCATAAATTATATTTATTTTGTCTCTCCTTATTTGTCTCTGAACCAAATGCAGTATTGTTGAATATTGTGTTTTGTTACAGGTGCCTCAGTTGAAGGTGTACATAGATTTCTGCGCAAACCAGGTGTTTGGAAAGGCGTTGCTGGATGAGAAACGTAACGACCCAGCTGTGGACGACTTCCTGCAGCGTTGCCAAGAGTCTCCGTTCAGCAGGAAACTGGACTTGTGGGGCCTTCTTGGTTAGTAAATGTCTTCTTGCATCTGTAGTATGACATAAGGTGGTTGGCATGTCCAGGTTAGACATGTTTAACTTGTCAAGATTTTTTTTTTTTTTTTTTAACAGAATTTCAGCACCTTTGAATCAAGGGGGAGGGTGGGGGGGGGGGATGTATCTTGTGCAAATGATTGTGCCATTTATATGTCTTCTGTGAGTGTGAGTTTCATTGATTTGTAGGATGAACCCAAACAAGTTAGATTTCATACACTGGGTAATTTGATGCTGAATAATCAGTGATGATGTTTTTGGTTTTTTGGCTCCCTTGTGTAACAATGGGAGTCTATGTAATAACCCTCCGTCGTCTGTCTGTCTGTCTGTCTGTGTGTGTGTGTGTGTGTGTGTGTGTGTCCAGAAAACTTTAACGTTGTCGTTTTCTCAGCAACTACAAACAGCAGAGACACCAAACTTGGCATGCTGATAGACAACCATAAGACCTTTCAAAACATATCATGTTGAATGACCTTGACTCAAGGTCAAGGTCACTAACACTGTCTGTTTGAAAATTTTACATTGGCATTTTCACGGAATCTACAAAGACCAGAGGTTTGAAACTTTGCATGATGATAGACATTGATAAGAACTTTACAGATATACATGTATTCAATGGCCTTGTGTCAAGGTCAAGGTCATACAAGCTATTTATGTGAAACCTTAACATTGGCATTTTCTCAGAAATAACAAACAGCAGAGGCGCCAAACTTGGCCTTCTAATAGACAGTGAAAAGACCTATGCACACAAACCACTTTAAATGACCTTGACCCAAGGTCAAGGTCATTAAAGCAGTCTGTTTGGAAATTTGTACATTTGCATTTTTTCGGAATCTAGAAGAACCAGAAGCATCAAACTTTGCATGATGATAGTTATTGGCAACACCTTCACTGACATACCTGTGTTCAATCACTTTTAGTCAAGGTCAAGGCCATGCAGGCTGTTTTTGGGAAACTGTAACCTTGGCATTTTCTCTGAAACAACAAACAGTTGAGGCACCAAACAAGGCATGATGATGGACCGCAATGAGACCTACCTTTTTGAATGACCTTGACTGAAGGTCAAGGTCATTAAAGCTGTCTGTTGTGAATTTTAACATTACCGTTTTCAGAGGAACTACAAATACTAGAGGCGTCAAACTTGGCATAATAACAGACATTGAGGTGAACTTATTTTAATGACCTTGACCCAAGGTCAAGGCCATACAAACTGTTTGGGGGAAAATTGTAATATTGCCAGGAACTCGGAACGCCAGAGACACTTTACTTGCCATGATGATAGATAGTGATAAGAGTTTTACAAACATACACTTGTGAATGACCTTGACGCTTGTCACAAGGGAGCCATGTTTTTTTTTGCTGCAGATGGTGCTAGAGGACGGTTTGTGAAGTACCCACTGCTGATCAAGGCCATTCTCAAACAGGTCAGTTCACTTTGCAGTATAGTCCACTGAGGTACTTGAGGAAATTCAGAAGACTCTCATTCGGACGTTTTCGCCTGAAACCTTCCTCCTTGAATTACAGATACATAATAAATTTATGTACTTTACTGTGTCTCACTGATGCTGAGTCTAGCGAGATCTGCCTAGTTCTGTTGGTAATCCATAGCACGGTAGAGGACGGCTATGGGAAAACATCCTTTTTTCCCCTTTTCATTCATTGTTTCCAATAGCTTTCACACCAAAGGGTCCCTCTGGCACTGGGTTCACATTTTCAACACACTTGGACTTGGCCGTCTCTTTTTCTGGCCAGTTGTTGCATTTCAAGTTGAATCATAACTCGTTACAACTCATGCAACTATTCTGCTGTCAATTCTGAGCAAAGATCGTTTGATTGGGCAGGGCAGTACCAGAAAAACGTGTGCGTCCCTGGAGCGTAGTGGCTTACATTATTCGCGTCAGTTTCGTATTTCTGTCCATATTTTACACATTACCGTGCGTAATTGGAATGACTGTGTTTACAGAAAAAAAAATTTCTGTGTATTTTTCAGACTCCACCTGATCATGAGGATGCAACATTGCTGGAAAGCGCTGTAAGTTTTCCACTTATTTCTACTTCCTTACTTCCAGCACAGACCTGTTGTTTGTCCCTGAATGATAAGTCTGATGATTCCTGCATGGATCATTTGAAAAACGGAGGACAGGGATAACACAGACTTAGCTCTTTTCACCTTACTCTGCTATCTTAATTTTTTTTTTTAAAGAAAAAAAAAACAAAAACAAACAAGTTCCTTGCTCTCCAAATCACCAAAGCCTGTGTGCAGGCCTTCTCTTTGTGTGTGACCTGTTGTTTGTCCCTGAATGATAAGTCTGATGATTCCTGCATGGATCATTTGAAAAACGGAGGACAGGGATAACACAGACTTAGCTCTTTTCACCTTACTCTGCTATCTTAATTTTTTTTTTTAAAGAAAAAAAAAACAAAAACAAACAAGTTCCTTGCTCTCCAAATCACCAAAGCCTGTGTGCAGGCCTTCTCTTTGTGTGTGACTTTGAATTGCTTAGCTGTATAAAGCTGTATTTATATATGTATAATGATACATGACCTGTCTTCTGTCCCTGTAGCTTGAGCAGTTGGACAAGGTGATACAGATGGCAGACAAACAGGCCGGCAGATCAGAGTGCCTCTTCTACAAGTCCAGGCTCACGTACATCTACGATGAACAGGTCAGTTTCCATAAAAAGACTAGAACATTATTTGAAAATCAGTGTTACAATGCATGAAATGAATGAAATGTGTATGTGAGAGTTATTGTTCTTTATTAAATAGAAAAAAAAAAACCCACACGACAATAGTAAAACCTGTGCTGTGAGCACAAATTGAATGCTCTCTGTCCACACCCTGTAGGATATATATATATGTGTAATTATGCATGCGCATAATGCGAGTAATGACTGTTGCGCAGAGGCCTTTGGAGGAACGTCTCCTGATGAATGGTTTTGCATGTGTTTCAGAGGATACCTGAAATAGAAGAATCACAGGCCCTCATCTGCCGTGGCACCGTCAAGAACAACAAAGGCAGCGTAAGTACTGAGACAATATGATTATGTACATTTACAGTGGTTTTCAGTTTCAGGTGTATCCCACGCTTCGTCACATCCAAGCTTATCTGTACTGTTTAGTGATCAGTGGTGCTAGAAGCATTTTTGTTTGAACCTCAGTACATCTCATACACATGACCAGCAAAACATTGATACGTCCTTGGACACCACTGGAAGGGTGCAAAACTGGACTCTGATTCAGAAAATACTTTCCTCTGTTTTTTCCTTCATCAGTTCTGATCCCTGCAGATTACATAACTCCAGCTTCACTCACAATGTGTCAACAGTCCACGGCTTATATACATGTACCATTAACACTGGCCTGATTCGTGTGCAGAAACTGCAGCTGTTCCTATTTGAGCGTGCAGCAGTGGTGGCCAGGTCGACGAGTCAAGGTCTTCAGGTTTACAGGCAGCCCATCCCCGTCTCACAGCTAGTTGTTGAGGACTTGCCTGATGGGGAGATCAGAATCGGATCCTTCCGCAGCGCTTTCGGACAGGGACAAACAGGTAAGGTTTCAGAGAATTTTGCAGTTTAGTTCAGGGTTTGCTCAAATATGCTCAGGTGGTTTTACATGATGTCTGAATTACATGGTTTGTAGACATGTGATTATCAAACATGGCAGCGGACCCTACTACCTTGGCAGGGATGCTGATAAAATAAGTGATATTATTCTGTTAGGCATTCCTGTATCATATTCAACTTCTTTGCCAAATGCAAAAGAATTTTTTACCTTACCACTGCTTTTCAGATGTGTTACAAGTAATCTTCACTTTTACGTGTGTCCATCATGCATTTGACTGCAGGTGTAAAGCAGATTGACACTGACCCAGCCTTAGCAAGCACTGAAATGATAAATTACTTTCATCATCATCCCCCACCAGAGCTTTTTGTACGATGACATAATTTGTGTTTTTGTTGCAGCTCGTAACGTGTTCCGGATATCCTTCACAGACAGCTCACTCGGTCAGGCCCACACTCTGATGGCAAACGACGAACACGATAAACGACAGTGGATGCAGAGCTGTCAGTCGGTCACGTCACATATCATCAGGGTGGGACCCAGTGTTGACAAAAACAGCGACAAGAAATGATTTTGTACATGTATACATATACCTGAACTATCTGGGTTTTTTGGTTGTTGTTGTCTGGGTTTTTGTTGTTGTTGTTGGTTTCCACTCAGAAACGCAAGTTGTCTGACAACAGATAAAAAAAAGTTTCGAAGGAGTAGTTTTCTGATGAATACTTTCAAAACCAATATTGAACAGGACATTTTCCAGCATATGTAAATACTTTAAAAAAAACCCATATTGAACAGAGTTCTATAATGTATAAATATATGACGTTGAGCTTGCTTGCTCGGTTTCTCTCTCTCCCCCTACCTCCCATCTCCCCACCTCCCTGTGTCCATTCGCACTCTCTCTCTCTCTCTCTCTCTCACTCTCTCTCTCTCTCTCGCTCTCCATTTTCTCTCTCTCTCCCTCTCTTTGTATGTGTGTATACTTTTTTTGCGATGCAATATTTTGCAAACTATGCAATACTCAAAGTGAAGTTTTAACGTTTGGACCAAAGTATGCCAAAGAAGAGATTGTGGAAGTGCGATTTGTTTTAGCTGTGTGATATGACAATGTCCTTGTACGAGTGCCAAGCATTCAAGAATTGGGTTTATTTGGACTTGATGCATGTGTGTACTGTAAAATCCGCCTCAAATTTCAGTTCTTTCCCTATGTGTGTACTGTAAAATCCGCCTCAAGTTTCAGTTCTTTCCCTATGTGTGTACTGTAAAATCCGCCTCAAGTTTCAGTTCTTTCCCTATGTGTGTACTGTAAAATCCGCCTCAAATTTCAGTTCTTTCCCTATGTGTGTACTGTAAAATCCGCCTCAAGTTTCAGTTCTTTCCCTATGTGTGTACTGTAAAATCCGCCTCAAGTTTCAGTTCTTTCCCTATGTGTGTACTGTAAAATCCGCCTCAAATTTCAGTTCTTTCCCTACACTTACCAGTCCTACACATATATATGTAGTCTGCTCACTTCCAGCAATTGATGTACAAGTACTTTTTTGTCTGGTTTATTTGGGGCCTCAGTTTCTTTTCTGGAAAAAAAACCCACCAAAAACAATTGTTCAGAAACCTGACATCAACTTCTTCTTTTCCATATCGGACAGTTATTTTGCTCATTTGACTACAGCAGCGAAATACTTACTCATTAAGTTCTGTCTACACGGTTTGAATTTTTCTTAGATCTCAGATCCTCTACCTTTGGGCTAGAGCAAGCACAATGCTCAAAGGTAACTGTGCAGTAGCGTAGTAGAGAGAGGGGAGACCTTTTACTACCATGCTGTCCTTGAATCTCTGTTGGGATTCAGCTGGACTTTGAGTCTGTCTTTTGCTGGTGTGGGTTTGTGTGACAAAACAGTATGTGGGACTACAGACTACAGTGCCAGGGTGAAAATCACTGTCGCTTCCAAGCATTCCATTTTCTGCCACGAATTCCACTGTATGGTTCTGCTGTGTGTGGGAGGTTGTCATTCTTCCATTGTCATGTTCAGCAGTGTGCAGACAGGTGATTCGGTTTAGTAGTGCTGCTGTTATTTTTGGTCTAAATTCACTGTCAATATTCCTGCTTATGGTTCTTTGCCATGGGTTTCCTGAACTTCCACAATGCCATAAAACTGTACCAACAATATACATGTACCTCGTAATGCTTTGTAGCATTTTTTTACACAGAGGTAGAATGTACGGCTTCAGTTAGCTGTATCCGTGTAATGTACTCAAAGCACAAATTTTACTACAAGTGTGCCATACTTAACTTTATACTTTTTGATGAAATGTGCTGTACTCATACTGATGTCATAACGCACAAGCTTGCATTGTCTGTCATCAAGTTCATTGTGCATCGTTCATCTAATGTGCATACTAAAGGCGCGTCTTAACTATAGCCGATCAACCCCGAAGAGCGAAGCAAAAATGCTTCGCTGGAAACATTTTGGGGCCTCGCAAAGAGAGTTTGGACTTGTTCGGGCTTTGCTCAACATGCAATGCGATGTAGCCCGATCAACCGCGAATGATTTCGCAGATGCTATCTGATTGGCTGGTCCGATTCGACCAGCTATCTGATTTCAAGATGGCGGAGGGGTCGCGCATCGTACATGGCTGGTGTCGGTTCAAAGTTACAGCATAATATTTCGCAAATGAAGAAGTTTCTTGGTGCTGCTGGAATACATTGATTAGTAAGGATAGTGTACATTCGACTTACAATGCTACAGGTGAAGTAAGAATGCGAAATATCTGTAATTACGGGTCGTTTTTGCTTCGCATGCTAATGCCGTCCTGCTCGCGTGGTGGTGGGTGTGCGACAGTCCGGCTCGCCGCATCTGAGTACCGAGTCAACGTCAAGTTCTAGTCGCTGATATTTCAGGCATCTATAACTTTCATAGCTCACTTGCGTCACTCTGATTACTGAGGTATGTAGAATTTTGATTTTGTTTGCTAAAATTGATGCAACACCGCGACGTTGTTGGTATGACGTTTTTCTTCCGCCGTGTGCTGGTGACCGTCTGCTACGCTGGTGTACCGGCTCGTAAATGTCTGTCCGGTTCAGTGGTTTCGTTGGTGATTATTTCGGTTTTTAATGCAATTCATGGGTGCAGTTGGGTCACATTGATTAGTTCAGATAGTGCCCTTTTGAGTGCGTAAAGCCATATTGTCGTGTAACCCCTTGATTTCCCTCAAAAGCTACAGTTGCTACGAAACGCACTTCACTGGTAAGCTCACAATCGGCGCCATTGACATTTTCCTTTGGTCACATGTCACGGATGCTTGACCGCCGAGTTAGTACGTAGAGGCCACGCGGAACAAAGGCGAAGAATTCGGATGTCTTCGGCGAGGACCTCTTCGGGCATAGTTAAGAGGCGCCTTAAGCTCATGAAAATCACCACCCCATTCCTGTGCTTCACATTTTGTTTTCCTCTACATAAATTTGTTCAGTTTTTCAGTGCTGCTTGAGGCCAAAACAGATTATTGCAAGACCTTTCTCATTTTTTTGTAGACCTTGGCCCTGAATTTTAGGGATGAGAGCATTTAACAACGAATAAAACATCATAAATTTACAATCTGCAGCAAAATCTAGATCTTCAAACACTGACAAATGGCTTTTGAACTGAAACTTTGTGGAGAACTTTCTCAGTGTCAGGATTTTTTACAAAAAACAAATGATGTGGCCAAGTAAGCCTGCAGATTTTTAGGAGATCTCTGTCAGATCATGAGTCATAAATTGCTTTTTGAACCAAATCTAGCAACAGTCTTTACATATCTCCGTTTCTTGTCAATCATACTGTAATCGTCGTCACAGGGCTACATGTCTGTGGGAACTAATCAGACAGAATGATCTGGTTGACAATACATCGGGCATTTGTCCTGAATATTGTCTGCCTGGGCTCAGAAATAATAAGACAACTGTCTGACTTTGTAAAAAGGTAGTCAGACTTTTTGAAAAATGAACTGGTCTAGGACCAATGTCCAACACAAATAGCCCCCAGTGTCACACTTTGCCTTACCATACGATTACACTGCCAGCTTTGTGACAGCCAGGTTGACTACTTCCTGGAATGTAATCACTGTAATAAATAGGACTAAAGGCCAGTACTCCAGAAGCATCAGTGTAAACCACAAGTGACTGTTCCGCTGTCACGCTATTTTGTTTCATCTCAGTCTGTATGCAGTGCTTGTGTTCCTGGATTGTCCTTGGTTTTTGCTCAAAGCAGTAACTGCACTGAAATGTGCTCGAACTGAAACCCTGCAACCAGTTTCTGTGGCTTAGCTGCACAGCAAGTCATTTTTCTGTCAGTGCGTGGAAGCAGTTAATCTTGTTTCCTCTTTCCTACATTGTATCACCGTATCATTGTCTTTACCATTGTTCGTTCACTTCTTGTTTTCTGGAAACAGTTGTAAACCAGCACATACCATGTTCATGTATTGCCGAATAAACCCATGTTATCAAAAGCAAATATTTTGAGTGTTACAACTGATTTGTGTGAGAAATGTGGTTGACAGTCCATTGCATGCATGTTTTGTTTCTGTTAGAAAATGTTTGTGTCATTGCCAAAACCTTTGAAATGCAATTTTATCATAGAGCACAAACTAAGTCCTGCAAGGACATCAACAATATACATGTGATGCATGTTGCCATTCCCTTCTGTGAAACGGTACAGATACAAACAAACAAAACTTCACCACCATCTAAGTGCAGTAAAATTTTTAATTCACAAAATTTCTGGAAACGTCATGCATTGTGCTGTGAGCATTCATTTCTTGATTTAATGATCTACATGATTGGCACCTTTTTTTCTTGACAGGAAAATAAAAGTAAAATCACGAGACACGCGTAACACACACATGCTAAACACAACAGTGACTCGTACACCTCTCATATTAAATCAATAGTGATTAAAACTGATCAGATACGTGCTGCCTGATTCGTAGCAGTGAACAGGAAGACTGGACTACTGCGAAGGCTTTTAACCTTACCAGGCTCTACACTACACTGCATGAACTTCTTCGTGGGTATCCTTGTACCAAAATCATAGATTTTCGTTGGTATGTGTCCAGTGTACTCATGTACCCAGGCTTTCAGCCAGTATTCCTATCATGTCTTCCATGCAACTACACTCACTATTCATATGTAACAGGACGGACAAAGATATTTACCCTTACATCAATATTTCAAAATTATTGTCATAACATTTTGATATCTAATACTGAATCAAAGTTTCAATGAAATATTTGCAAAATTATGGTCCGACGGTTATGTATCGTACACCTCTGAAGAATGGTGAAGGATAACTTGGAGATCATTTTGTTCATCTGGCTTGTTAGCATGAACATAATTATGAACCCGCTCCAACATATTCTATCAAAAGCTAGTGCGCAACGAGCTTCTTGAAGGTTAGGTGTTGGGAGGGCAAAATGGGATGGACTTGACATCTGATGTTTTCTTGAACGAATACAAAAACAATTTTTTTCTAAAATTCCAAACTCCTTTTAAGTCAAGACTCAAGGCAAATGCATGTAATGTGTACCTGCAAAATGACCTGTGCAGACTAGCCATGGCAATACATTCCACAGGTGACAGACGCTGAACTGTCCAACGAAGTGCAGAAAGAGGAAACCTCCAGCACAACCATCATACACACAATACTACATCCACACTACCACAACAATAAATTACCGGGGCTATTTTCACCACACAAATTTCTTGTGCGTACAATCTCACCTGTGCATGAATCATTGGCGACAAACACTGAAATTTACACCCGTGAGCAATTACTCAAAAAAAAAAAAAAAAATGTGCCCCCCCCCCCCCCCCCCCCAAAAAAAGGCATGGTTTAAAATGATACAAACCACAGAAAAAAGCTAAAGCCTGTACACAAGATACATAAAAGTGAGAAACGCTGAATAGGTAAGTGCTAAACAAGAAAGTTGCAAGAAATGGTCACGCTGGTAGTCAATTCTCCATAAGCCAGGCAGATTTCCCCTCCAGAACATGGGCAACAGATATCTGGTCACCTTGTCAGTACCCACAATACGGTCATGTAGTAGCCAGCATGGGGGAAAAGTGAAAAGGAGAGGAGAGGATTGGTTTGGGGTGGAGGAGGTTATTGGCCATCATCTAGACCCATGTGATGCCGAGCTGTTCATCCGGATGCAGGAATCCACTGAGCCATCAGGGCCAGTCGTCATCGAGAAGAGGAATTGAGCACATCGGACCTGTTTCCAAAGAAAACAATTTTACTCTTCACTGCCTTTGGCTGTCTCCCAGATTAAGTCTTTCGGAGATTTGTCTGTTCATGGCTCCTTCACAACTTCCAGGACACAACCATGGCCACTTGAAACAGATACAGACTGAAATATTTCCTTGTGTATTTCAGGCTGGGGAATTGCCGAGGGGAAAAACAAGACTGAAACCTAGGCCGGGGTACAGAGGCAGCACCCTGCTAGGGGTCTACGGGGTAAACAACCCACTTAAGGAAACAAATTTTAGCATTTTTAAAGGCATTTAGTTGCCTCTCCTTGCACCCAAAAGTAAAATACTACCATGGCACTGACATGTACCGGTATGTCTTCAAAAATGAAGTTCGACTGTCCCATATGGCATTACATGTATCATGATATATGACAGTGTGTGCAACTTTTTTCCTGCTTCCTTTTCTTTGGCTGAAACTCAGATTTTTTTTTTACTGAAAGAGCAGAAAATTTGGCTGTAAATCACCAATTGACCGAAATTCCCCAGCCTGGTATTTCCACGGCTTTCCAGTGTGTATTTGCGTGCATGCAGGTGATTTTCAAATTAAACAGCCGCAAATCAAAACATGGACAGGAACCGGAACCGGAACCACAACCCATGCTGAGAGAGGAGTTAAACCAACGAAAAGGTGCTACAACTGCATGTACACGAAAAGAGAAAACCCCTTTGTATGCAAAAGACAAAGAGAAAAAAAGTTGAAAGATTGTGTGAAAAACCTTTTACAATAGGTGTGCAAGAAAAGATGGAAGAAAAGATGGTGACCATCGCAAGAGCATAGTTTTGCAACAGAGAGGCGCATGTAACACCACTGCCAGCATAGTTCTCAAGTGATGCAGAGTCACAGATGAGCAAATGATCGTGAACATGACAGACACAAAAGAAACTTCACATTCTGCAGCGCTGCCAAGAGTTCAGATCAGCCTGGCTTCATAGCACAATGGACAAAGCAAGACTTTCCTCTGATCCCTTTATGCTCAGCCAGAGCCGACGCTGAAAACTCCATTAGTGTATTCACAGTATTCTGTGACAGCTCGATACATGTTAAACGTGGTAATCAGAGGAAGGGGATGGATAAGGACAGCAGTACAGGAAGACTGACACATTACAAACTAACAGGATGAAAAGAAACAGCAATTGCAATCAAAAAGTTTCAACAGTCCCCCAAAGATTGTGTCACACTTGCAGTAAACAATCACATCATAATCACATCAGTAACACCATCTTTTCTTAACAACAGAAAAATTTGCAGTTGGGGAGGGGGGGGGGGGGGGGGGGGGGGGGGGGGAGGGGGGGGGGGGGGGGGGGGGGGGGGGGGGGGGGGGGGGGGGAGGGGGGGGGGAGGGGGAGAGGGATACATGGGGGAGGGTTTACAACAGTTGCCATATGCAAAGATGTAAAACATTTGCACTTTAAGTAGTGAACTAGTTAAGTCAACTCAACAATAAGAACCTGACAACAAGAAGGAATAACTTGCCAACCAAATCAATAAATCATATCCAACTGCCCGAGACAGAGACAAGACAAACTTATTTTTCAAAACAACAACCAAAAAACCAATAAGAAGAAACCTCTTGCCTTCCCCACTATTCTTTAGCAAAAGAAGATGACAAACCTTACACTACACCAAAAAATGACAAGTGAATTTCTTCTGTGCCGAGAAACTACATGTACATATACCCATGATGTGTAACAAACAGTGCAATGCAGTTTACACCACGACTATCTGTCTTTCGAAACAATATCAAATTCTTTTCTGTAAAACTGCTCCTCTTGTTTTATTCAAAACAGAAACTACTGTTTCACTGCATAATCTGCCTAACATGGCTTGGTTGTCGGAGAAGGACAGAACACAGTGATGTACAAATTCTACTTGAACAGGATTCAGGGAATGTAAGAATTAATACATTTAACAAAAATGTAAATTCATCCATAACAATAAACCATATAACAATCATGGTACATGCACCACCCTTTCTCTGTTGGCAAGACGTCAGAAAAAAAAAAGAAAAAAAAAGAGCCCCCCCCCCCCCCCAAACACACACAAACAAAACCCAAATAAAACTCACTATATTTCCCATAAATTACTTCCATTAGTCAATGGTTATCACCATATATGAACTGAGCAGAGACTACTAATGTCCTTGAAGGAAAAAAATTAAACAAGAGAGAAGTGGAGACTCGAAGGAAATGTGTACATCTGGGAAGAACAGCAGAAAACATGCAAAAATGCCGAACACACTCCTTTCACAAACTAAGATCGGTGTCCTGTTTGTCTAGCAAGTGCATGAGCCCCAACCACTACATCTGAAATGCTTGGTATAGAAAACACAGGAAAGGACCACCCAGGGTTTAACGCCAAACAAAAGTACATGCAAGGAACAACATTTTCGTTGTATGCTGTGTTTGAACTGCAAACAGCAGTTTTTGAACGGCAGTGAGATAAAAGACTAGATGCGAGCATTATGATCATGGCCTTTTTTTCCTTCTTTTTCTTAAAGCCACCTACACTGTCTTTATCTTGATCTCCTTGTTTTACGATATCTCCACTTAGTCTGTGTTACTCAAAAATCTACTGCAAAACAATGTCATGGCATTTGCCGCAATCTCCATTAAAATGCTATCATACATAAAATGTACAGTACAAGAAACTGGTACTCCCTGACCCAACATTTTATCACCGTCCTCACTAATCCTCGTAAGTGCCGAGATAGTCATGTGGCATGTATGAGGTTCTGCAAATAGGATGATTTTATGCTTTCTAAGATCTGGACCGGGACCTATCTGCAAAATCCTAAAGCATTTGCTTCCCTGATGTTACACTTGTTCAAATTGTAAGTCATGGTTCATCGTTTTCTTTTTTGTATGTATTGTACCCCTCTGTGCCTATATCTGCAGACTGCTCCATACCCCATTCCCAGTATGCTGTAAAGTGCTGTACTAAAAGTACATGTAAATTGTACCTACCCCCCCCCCCCCCCCCCCCAACAACAACAACAAAAATCTTGCTAGAATCTCCCCCCTGTATTGTGTGTAGCTCTTGAACTTTTATCAACAACTTTACAAATCCCCATGCCCTGGCAAGCTTCAAAACCCTAGGAGCACCGAAAAACAAACATTGCACATTCTGACTAGCTCGGCCAAACAAAAACGCACCCCAGTCGCGACCACAGTGAACAAGAAACAATAAGGAAAAACTAGCCACAGGTTAACTGCTATAGGCCAGGGTTCGCTTGAGTGGACTGTCCTGTGTTGGCCCAGTCCCACTTCCAGTTACCATGACCAGGAAATCCCAATGATCAGGGTTTATCAGTCAAACTTGACAAGACTTTTTACAGTGTGGCCAGTTTCCATCATGCTGTGCTGAGTAACCAGCGGGTCTATGACTGTCCCAGAACTGTTCAAGCTGCAACACAATCTTGCTCCACGCAGCAAATACCCTCAGCAGGGTTCTATCAAGGTAAACCTGACCTTAGGGGGTGAGCAGTGGCTCAGTGGGCAGCACGTCTGACCAACAGGTGCATTACTGAACAGCCACAATCACAGTCATGCTGAGCGTGGGTCTGACCCCACGTGATATGTGACACTGATTTTTCCTGGTTCCCAGGCTGCTCATCAGGGGTTTCTCTCCGGGTCCTTCGGTTTTCTTACCCAAGTAAAATTTGAAGATAGGTGGGTGAATGACGATGCACTGCAGCGATGTGCTTCACCCTAAGAAAAGCAACCCAATTTTCCCCAAAGGAATATTAAAGTACTTTACCAAAAAAAAAAAAAAAAAAAAAAATGTGGCTAGCTCTTTCTTATTAGCTCTTGCCGTGAACTACAGGAAACGATCATTGTGACTCCGACGAGTCCTGCAGGACCTCAAGATCTGCCATGCTCTCCACGGAGTGCAGCAAGACAGAGTCATCCCCTAAAACTGAACACAGTTCTTGAAGGCGCTCCTGCATCTTCGGCATGCCGGCGAGCTGAGCCTCTAGTCTTTGCTTCTCGTCGTTTAGTGAGAGTCGGGTGGTTGTGTCGAGCACCTCCATACGCCAGCCACCCTCCCCGTCAAACTGGAGTAGGTGAGTGTGGAACTTCCTGTAAAACCATGACAAAACTGTGTTATCATTGCCAGTTGTGTTATAATATTGGTTCTAATATTTGTAATAATGCTCACTCACAGTGACAGAAATGTATCTCTTTGAGAAGCACACAGTGCCCTCATGAAATGTTTTGACTGCAAAAAATAAAATTTCCAGGTGCCATTTCAAAAGGTTGATATGGGCATATGGAAAAAAAAATGGATGGAATATAATCCAAGTAATTGCCCCCCCCCCCCCCCCCCCACACACACACACACACAGAGGGCGCGCAACAAAGAGAAATAATTTACCACAGTGTTGGGCGGTGAGTGATTGTCAGTAGCGTGATGCCGCAGTCCTTCAGGCTCTGATAAATCTTGCTCTCCACGTCTATAGATACAGCACTCGTGCACTCGTCAAGCAGGGCAAACAGGGGCCTGAACAAAATAAGCATGACTTCAAATTTATTGTTGCTATTCGAGATTTATTTGGGGTTTTTTTGTGGGGTTGCTTTTTCTGTTTGTTTGTTGTTAAATGTGCATATTGGACTTACATTCATCAAAAGCCTGATCACAAGGCGACATCCTCGAGAAACCAAGGCCAGGAACAAAGAAATGATCAATGCTGGGACCAACCTGTGGTAGAAAGTGCGAGCCATTCCCATGCGCTGCTTCTCTCCCCCTGACAGTACATCTTTCCAGTCACTGACAGCACCCCAGCCTGTTGCAAAGAGTGCCACACTCAACAATCAAGATTTATGCTTCTTTTTTTTTCTTTTCTCCAGTCTGTATCACTACACAGTATTGTTTCATAAAAAAGAGACACTCTCCAGCTTCACTTTCCATATGTAGCAACTTCATTTTTCAGTTGACAAGTCAACCTTTTGCTAAAGTTTGACACAAAGTGCTTGTTACTTTTCCACAAAGAATGCCGATTATATGTTATCACCCTTCTCCGTAAACCCTTCCTGCACTGACGCTACCATCATACATCTGGCACCAGCTGCCTGGGTCATGTGGTGACATTGCAACTTAACCCTGTGAGCCAAATAATTTAAGGGAAGAGTTGCTCAGATGTTGTATTTTACTTTTGACAGCACCTTCAGCAGGTTGCCAAGGAAACCTGACAGCAGATATGTCGGAAAGAGAGGTAAAATGCCAAACCCCCCCCCCCCCCCCCCCCCCCAAAAAAAAAACAAAAACGGTTAGAGTTACTGTCATAGCTAGGGTAGACTGAGTGAAATAATACTTTATTGTCCCAGTGATTTAAAGATGGTAAGTGTACAGACAATCAAACATCACAGTCATACATTACACATGGTCAAAACAATGAGTAGGTGCTAAATAGTGGACTCACCCCCTTCTCTGGTAACGATGTGTTGAAGGTGCACGGTATTGAGTATCTGCTCCAGGTCGGTGTCGGTGATGCCCTTGGCCTGCATGTCTTCCACAGTGTCTGGGTAGATCACCTGGTCACGCAGCGTGCCAATCGACATGTACGGTCTGATCCACAAACACAACACGTCTGTCAGATCAGTTCAACAACTTACCAAGAACATATTTCGTACATTTTTTTTCCTTCACATCCATCAGCCTACTGATGTCAACATTGCCTGATCTGACCAACTTCTGACATCTTTGCTTTCTACAGAAAACAAGAAGGTAAAGATACATTTAATAAGATAAGGACAAGCTTATTCATCCCACTGAAAATTCTTGTGGTCAAGGCTCTCATATAATAAAGACAGTCAGTGGTGTAAAATTTTACGACTGCATAAGTGTGTCATTTTTCATGCTACATATTATTACCACGCATCTAGACTGTACACGAACACACCGCTAACCTCTGAGGAATGTAGAACATGGAAGACGGAGGCGGCTTACACAAACGACCCCCATACACAGGCCAGAGACCACTGAGGATACGGAAGAGCGAGGACTTGCCACAGCCATTAGGACCGGTGATCAACAGGTGCATGCCTTTCTCCATCTGCAGACATTTAAAGACCCTAATTTTAAGATCTTTAAGATGACAAATCGTTCTGAGCTATACTGGTGCAGAGGTGCCAAACCCCAAAAGTGTTTGTCAGTGTATGTACTATTTTACAGGAATGTCAGTGTTTTTTAGCACTTGTCAGTATACTGCCATACACAGAAATAAAACACATGTATAAACAGAAAGTACATATATATATATCGCTTATAGTTTCAGCGCTAAGGTGTGAGTGTGCATACACGCACATGCACATTAAGCCGTCTAAGTCAGAACTAAAAGGTGGTACACTCACACTTATTCTGTTGTTTTCGATTCATGCACAGCTGCACTTCCTATTGATTCTTTTGAAATATTCGAAATTTGCCTGATAAGTATTTTTAGCGACTAAACCGTTCTTAACTAAGTGGAAAATAATACGGAGCTGGCACCTCTGTTTGTGATGTCTAGCATCACAGCACTTAGATAGCTGCATGTTCACAGCCTCTCACGCTGGCACTAAGCCAACAGAATACTTTACACAACGCGAATCAGCATCAGGTCAGCTAATCGTGTCAGCAATGCTAACGGCTGAGTAGGAGAACTTGAATTTTTGTCGATTCACAGAGCCTAGATATGGCACTGTTCTGCATTCAGAGCTCTAGTAATGATTAAGATAGACTGCCGCGAGGGCACAGGTGCAGCACTCACAAGCAAAAATGTTCCAAATCATAAGCTGGTTTCTCTGAGGCCTAATAAACATGGAAGTAGCAGATTTTAACATTACATAGTATATAAACTCTGGTCTCTAATGAAACCATATCCCTTCCCACTGCATAATAAGGCTATGTGACACTGAAAGTGACCAGAGGCCACTTGTGGAATGGTATTTCAGCAACCAGACTGCAACAGGAGCACCCTCTCAAAAACTATTTTACCGAACACGCACCAGTATGTGCCTACACACACCAGCAAATAAAAAAAAAGTTGTTTTGTTCTTTATGCAATTCTTCAGACACCCCAGATTTCCACTTCCCAGACATCACCCATACATGTTACACAGATTTAAATTCAGGCTGTGAAGAAAAAGATTTATCACACATACACACACACACACACACACACACACAACTCAAGCAAACATAACCAAGCTAAAATTAGACCCTAAGTTTTACACACAAAACTGTCAGTAACATGAGATACCTTGAGAGTGAGTTTTGGCACAATGATGTCACCATTTGGTGTGATGATGGGAACATCTTCACATTCGATGGTTGTCTCTGTGTCGACAACTTCACCTGCAACAGAAGAAAACACATCTGTAATGTAAAATAAACAAGGAAAGAACAGACAGTACGACCAACACAGTGAGCGGTGGTCTAATAGGTAATGTATCCGACGGCAGGTGTGGCACTGAACAACCATCACTGTCAATACTAAAGCTGAGGATAGAGAAATCTGACTATTTCTATAACATCACCTCAAAAAATTACACTCTAAGACTTTGTTGGAACTGAGCCTTATGGAACAAGAGACAGAGTAAGGTGCACGGACGTCATGACTTTGGAACCCAGTCACACAGTTTGGCACGTCGTCATCCCTTGTCACTGTTGTACTTAGGTCAATGATGTCATTAGTTTTGTTGTACTATTCCCTACTATATCAATGGCTTTGGTTCCTCTGAATCAGTCAGTGTACTGGAGACTGTCTCTACTGTTACTGGTTCCTCTTAATGCCAGTCTGATGCACGGTTTCATTAAAATACAAACACATGATTAGAAAACTTGCTTTAGACAGAAAGACAAATACAATTTTTCATTTAACGGTTTTTACCTGGAGAGTTTTACATAGTGTCACAACAACCCCCCCCCCCCCCCCCAACCCCTGCCACCCACCCCCTTCCCCCAAAAAAAGAAAAAAGAAGAAAAAGAAGAGAGGACACAAAAGACTTCAACGCTTTCTTACCAAAAGACCTGCTCCACTTACCCTTTTGAAGAAGCGGTCCCGCTATGCGCTCATGCGCGACCTTAGATTTGGACTTTGTGACAGTGTTGCGCTTGTAGCGGCCATTCTGCATGTCATCAAAAACTTCAAACATCTGGGAAACTCGCGATGTGTATCCAGCCAGCTCTGTAACCTGCAGAGACAGAGACACAGAAAAGTATATATCCAAATTCAGAAAAAAAGATGACTGCCAATTGGCTAATGACTCACCTGTAAATAGTGAAATCATAATCAAAATGTCTAATATGAAATGGTAAAAAGTGTGCTTTCAACAACAGTGCTTTCACATCATTTGTGACGAATGTGTAGCTTAGAAGTTAGATGCATAGCTAATGCCGACGTCACCATCGCATAAAAAGAAATATTTTATTTCCTTGTAGCAGTGGTAATGGGAAAGTCCATCATTCATACACACATATATCGATTTCAAGGTACATGTATGAACACCTAAGAGTGAGAGCTCACAGTACCTCTTTGTATGATGACATCATCCTTTCAAAGGCGTCTGCCGACTGGATCAACAAATTCCTGGCTGTAGTGAATGCCCTCGTTCTCTCGCTGACCCCTCCATCTGGGTCGTCATCCACTATGGTCCCTAATTAATACAGAATATCAGTCAGCTTTGCTGATGTTCTCACAAGTGTGGATCATCATTTTATGACAGCTTACGATAAATATAAAAGTCAGCAAGTGATTCTACTGCATCATATGTCTTTCAACCCCACCAAACCATCAGCTGCAGCCCAAAGGTTACTCACCATCAGACCTCATGCCAGTGGCCGTGAGAATGGGCACAGCTACCATGATGAGACCACTGGCGCTCCACACATACTTCATCAGGAACTGCTCCAGCATGATGTACCACAGTCGCTTCAGGTAGATGAGGTGCGACTGTGACGCTAGGCTGGCATAGCTCCGCTCCAGCTGT
This sequence comes from Batillaria attramentaria, assembly GCA_018292915.2. Lineage (NCBI taxonomy): Eukaryota > Metazoa > Mollusca > Gastropoda > Batillariidae > Batillaria > Batillaria attramentaria. The sequence continues at coordinate 444,349 of JACVVK020000427.1, read as the reverse complement.
CGTTTCTCTACCTGTGACACAAAGGATGGTTTGACTTTTATTAATCATTAATTTAAATCGTAATAAAATAATGTGTGTATTATATAGGCGCTTTACTTAACTGTTTGGCTCAAAGCACTGCAAGCTGAAAAGATGCACACACATGTGATTGTGAATTACATGTACACACTGACAGACACATTCTCTCACACAACATCTGCACATAAACACATTACATTTACAATCACACAGTGTGAGTGGTCAGCTCAGCTACTAGGTATTCAGGTTTCAGAATAAAAACTTGCACGCCATACATTGTGAGTTCAAACACACCCATGCTTTTGAAGAAGGAAAAAAAAGGTATTATCCCTCACGGTATATCGTGGGTGCAAATAAATAAATAAAATTCATATGAACAGACACACTCGTAAGCATGGCAGTTCTAAAACAAAAATGTTCTTCTGTGAAGCCTAGTAATCTCAGATTAGGTGTGCTTTAAGTTAATGTCAGCAACAAGTCACCATATCATTATCACCATTGTCAGTGTGAACCTGGTGTCCTGTTTCTACAGTGTGTTACTGTGTTTCTGGTACAAGACGTAGGAGAGGTCAATAAGTATGTAAGTACCTGGCTGTGTTATCTGCACCTCGACTCATGTGGAAGTGTGAGTGCTGACGGACCAAACAGGTCTACACACGTCTGCTTAGAAAAAACTTGTAATTGATATAAATAATACTGCAAACCTAAACATTTCATGGTCAAACATCCTTTAAATTTTCACCACAGTATGGGTTGTGTGCTAAATTTTCTTTCTTACTTTTTATAAGGCACTTGGCAGTTTGCCTTTGGTTAAAAAACTCTTAGTGCCGACTGTAGATGTCTATATTGTATACATAATGTATACATACATACACATGTACATGTTTATACTACAATACATGCATATTTCACTATCTGAGTGTACCAGACGCAGGAGAGGTCAATAAGTATGTGTGTACCTGGTTGTTATCTGCACCTCGACTCATGTGGAAGAGTGAGTGCTGACGGACCAAACCTACACGTGTCTGCTTAGAGAAACTTGTAATTGATATAAATATTGCAAACCCAAACATTTCATGGTCAAACATCCTTTAGATTTTCACCACAGTATGGGTTGTGTGATAAAGTTTCTTTTTTACTTTTATAAGGCACTTTGCAGTATGGGTAAAAAATAAAAAAAATTTAAACTCTTTAGTCTTAGTGCCGACTGTCGATACATACATGTAATATGTTTATAATACATGTATCTTTCACCACTTGAGTGTACCAGGAGCCACTACCAGGCCATATATAATTTTGCCCCCCCCCCCCCCCCCATTCCCGACTCTATACATAAAAAGTTGCATGACACAGCCTGGGTAAGGCATGTGCTGTGAACCTGTAGTATCCCTGGTATCAGTTATGCACAACAGTTCCAACAGTTCATTATGGGGGACACTGCCATTGAGAGTACATGGAGCGATGTTGCTCACGCCTTTCCCCATGAGCAGTTATTGATCTTTTTACAGGTACTCTTGTCTGCTGCACCCTAGCAACAGCAGATCCCCGCATGGCAGCCAGCATGGACTCTGTCAATATCAAATTGATGCGATTAACCTAATTAACACCTGGGTCGCAAGAATAACTCATTCACTATGTCCCTTGTGCTGGCAACTACATGTGCATGGTTGTGAGATCAAAGACAACTCAAATGACCTCTGGCGGGAGTTATAACTGGCACAGAATCCTTATAAATTCTTATGATAGCTTCTTTCCTCTGGCTGTGCAAACTAATCTGTCACACTCATAGTAATTTGTCTACCACATTTAAGGTTGTGGGGAGAGGGCCAGCTACCCCAGCCGAACAGTCCAGGTGAACACCATTCAATACCTACACTACAGACAGATCGACAGGTCAGCACTCTCCACCTGCAATCCCTTTTGGGGGAGAAACATCAATACAAACTAGCCATGAAATCAGTCAACCAAATTAAATAACACTGGACTGGGAGACATCAAACACCAACTAACCATCAAATCAGTCAGCCAAACCGGTTAATAGCAGACACCTGTTCTGACGGTGGTAACATCTGGCACAGAGTGGTTCATTTGTGAGGGTGGTCATCTGTACTGAACAAGCCCAAATCTCTCTAAGAATTTCCATGCCAAAGGCTTTTCTCTTTGCTTTTGTTACTTACTACAGTAATGGTGGGTGGAGTAGTGGTAACGACTGCTGCCACCAGTGTGAGAGTTTGGGGTTTGAGTCCTGCCTGGGACATCAAATGTTTTCACCACTAGTATGTGGCGATGTTTATTGTAGCCTATCGCTGTCATCTTGGACTGGGGAAAGGTTGGGGGAGGTGGGGGGTTCTACGGAGACTCAAGGATCCTATCACTATTTTCTTGGTCCTTAGGCCGCTAATCTTACCAGCGGTGTGCACAGCTGCCTAGTGTGAAGTCTCAATTTACAATATATATTCTGCACATTACACAATGTATGAACATCAGCTGTTCCGAAGCGTAAGGAAATTGATTCACACGATGTTTAACCCTTACACACAAAAAAACTCATTCTGGTTTATTCCGCCCATCTTTCACTTCCTTAATCCTAATAATGATTACAATGGTCAATAAGCATTTATGCAGGAAGCACCCAGATGAGGACAACTGGTGTCTATGCATGCCCGATCACCTGTCACGCATACATACATGTATACACACAGACACAAATGCGCGCGCGCGCACGCACGCACACACACACACACACACATCCACTACCTTGTGACCAGCATAGAATGCTATCTCCTCAGCATTAGTGATGATTCTGGAATGCATGAACCTCAACTCTCCCTTCCTCCTTGCCTCCTCTGCGACCAGTTTGCCAAATCTTGGTGACACTGCTCGGAGGATGTTCCCAGTGATGAATATGACTATCGTGCCAACTGCAGTAGGGATCTTGGAACTGGCGCCACGGCTGCTAGCCAAGCGGTACAAAGTGAAGGATATCAAAGCCACGTCCAGCAGGGGTTTGGTCAGGTGGGAATACAGATGGGCCAACTGCTGCGTGAACATGGAGATGTCCTCCGTCAGACACTGGTCAGCGTTTGACAAGCGACTGTCCAGGTTGCTGACTCTGTAATAAGTCTGATCACTGAAATACTTGGCGTACGCATGGTTAACTAGCCGTGTCCGGAACACAAGAGCCAACTGGTTCTCCAAAAAGCGGATGAGACTGTTGATGAATGTGGCTGGTACTGCCACCAACAGCCATTTCGTCAGCTGTAGGAGAAACTTGGTCACATCCCGTTGGACAATAGTTTTCACGATGCTGCCATCGAGTCTGGCTACATACACTGACAAAAACGTCCTTGCAAAAAGTGTCGCTGTGTGAAACGCTAAGGTGCCAAATTCTCTGGACCAGATTCCTGGGATGATGATCTTCAGTAGATGTTTCAGCTGTCTGTAGAACAGTTTGTTCACATTGGGCGACCGTTTCTTCCCATTCACATTCTCATCTTCTTGCGGTGCTTTTGATTGTGTTTGCTCTTCGCCTGCTTTCTGGCGCAACCTTGATTTGCCTTTTCTCTCATCACTGAAGACAGAAGCAACATTTGGGTAGTAACGGCGGACGCCATAGGCGGCTACGAGACAAATCGCAGCTCCTACTGCGACTTTTTCTTTTGTGACTTTGGCCTTTGCGGCCATGTCTAACATTTTCGACATCTCTGACAGTTTTGCTTTGAAAGTATCAGTGGAAGCAAGCTCGATTTATAACCATCATCGCATAGCATTCTCCTTGTCCACCATAATTATTCCGTCGCACGTGAACTCCTGTGTAGACTTTGTACACAGGGGTCACCGAGAATTTCCGACCAATGGTAGCTTGACTTCTCATCACGGAAGTTTCCGAAGATACCGGAATGCTACGAACGACGCATCGTCTGCTTCGGTGCTGCAGCTGTTCCCTGGAGATCTGCAGTAGCTTCAAATAGTCAGAGAAAACGATGAACTGGGTCGGTGGTGCGAGGAACAGAGTGAAATTTCAAGGAGATCGACGCCTTCAAAAGGTTAGCACTCGTATTTTTTGTAATTAGTTGCCTAATGCTTGATTTCCTGCAAGAAACTAACTTTTTGCACGTCATCAGCGTTTATGAAAAGCCCGCATATTGTATCGCTGTTGGTATTTAACTTTGCTTATAATGTTTTTATGTGTACAGGAATTTTTTGAAAGAAAGAAACTAGATCTCAAGTGTGAAAAACTTCACAGGCCAACTCTTTGCCATTCGAATGCAAGAAAGAAGAAGCACATAAGTCAAGATCTTGTGGCATTACGAACTGTTAGTGATGCAAGTGTGAAAGGTAAGGTGGGGGGGGGGGGGGGGGGGGGGGGCGCGCGCGCGCGCGCGCGCGTGTGTGTGTGTGTATGTGTGTGTGTGTGTGTGTGTGTGTGTGTGTGTGCATCAGCCCTCAATCACCCTTTACTTTTCTGCTTGCCTTCATTTCATCACATTTTTTTTTTTTAATTTTAGTTTACATGCTTGTGACAAGTTTCATTGAAATTCACCAACCTTCAATCATCTTAGCAGGTGGGAATACCATGCCACATGTGAAACAGGTGGATCTGGAAAGAAGATCATTACTCCATGCTGGGAAGTTTGGGAAAACTTCCGCTGGCAGATTTAACAAACCTGCTGATGTGCAATGTGGAAGAGTTGAGCTCCCATTTTCACCTGAGCTTGTCCCATCAAAGCTGGATTTGCTAGAAGCAGAAGCACCACGGTATAATTAACCATTGTATGGCTGTGTGTATGGTTTTCTTGTTGCTTTGTTTTTCTGTGTGTGGTTTTGGGGCACTTTTTTTAGCGGTTGTTTGGGGGTTTTTTGTTTGTTTGTTTTTTAAATTATTATTATTTCTTTTTGCTGGATACACTCTTTTAGAGGAATTTGTTTAAAGTGCAAGTTTCGTGATCAGGTTGGTGGGGCTTTTTTTTTCATCTTCTTTTTTGTTGTTTATTTGTTTTTTAACTGAAATAACTCTGTGTTGACATTTACAGGAATATTGCTGTACCCACATGTGCCAAGCTTCCAAAAGTGTCTAAGCCAAGAAGGGAATCGTCAGCAACAAGCCTGATCAGCTTAGCCTGTGGAAGCAAACAGTTCCTCAAGCATTCTTCTCCAGATATGTCCAGAGCACCACAAACACATCCTGAGGTTCTGTGTGTGTGTGTGTGTGTGTGTGTGTGTGTGTGTGTGTGTGTGTGTGTGTGTGTGTAAAAATGCAAGGTAAGATGAATTTCAGTGTACAAATCATGCAAGCAAAATTTTCAGACTTTCACGTACTGTGATTTGATTTACTGTGGTAGATAACCTACACCTGATTGTACAACTGTGACTGCCATGTATACATCCACATCCACAGAATGTATTCTTGGTTTACTTTGTTTAGAATTCCTTGGGGCGCAAAGAAACCTACACATGTTCTTCTGATCAGAGGCATTTCACCCATCATGACCATTCACATCACAAGTGGCCAAGTGTGCACCCCCTCTGGGTCACAGAAGATTTTCAGGCCAGCCCTATCATCCCTTCAGATACAGCAAAAGAGTCACTGGGCATTCCTGACCTTCCATTCCCTTCACAGAAGCCAGAATCTGCCAGATGCTTCACCGAGCGTTTTGAAGAGTACAAGGTTTCACAAGTGCTGCGCCTCAGCAGCTCCACCACCCCCTCACCAAACTTATGGAAGACGAATCCTAGAGGTGTGACGAGAAATGCAAACTCACAGTGCTGGTCAGCTTCCAAAATTCATGATCTGAGAGCATTATCACCTCAATTCCGACGGCCTTGGTCATTATCCGACTCAGAGACAATTTGCGAGAAGTTTGAAAGAACGCACAACTACAAGCGGCCTCCGGAAATTTTGTATGGCAACAGCCCTCTGTCTTCAAGATGGATACACGGAAGCTCCAATAACCTTGATGAGAGTACAGATTCTGAGAACATGATAAGGAGCAGAGAATCGCATAGGTGAATAGATGTGTGTTATTGCAGTTCAGGGGCTTGGTGCTGGTAAAAGGAGTCGCCTCCCTTGATGCACAAATTTTTAAGCCATGAGGGGTCATTTTGCATGCTGTTGCATCGCCTTCATCCCACACACATCTGGAAAAGTCCTACCGCCTGTCATTTGTCCTTAGCATCAAACGGCACGGATTCATTTCACAAAATCGTCGCAGTGGTTGAAATCCAATAATCTGCACGCCCATGTGCAGCGGTTGTCTCCCTTGATGCACAATTCCCATCTGCAGCTTCTCCCCTGCTGCAAAGATGTGTTAAGTTTTTTGCAAGCAAATGTGTGTTTAATTATGAATCTTTTCAATTTTAAACGCTTAGTGGTATCTCAAAACACATCAGGTATCTCCATCCTCTGTGTTTACAGTGGATTTTCAACACATCTCCAACATTTCTGATGCAGGGTTTCAGGTAGCCAACAGCCAATGGTTCGTGATGCAGACAGAAGATTTGGATGGGACAGTCTGTTTCTTTCACAGCCAGTTAGATCAGAAGCTTTACTGGATCGTTTTTCAGCTCATTCAGATAGACAGGATCATGGTAAGTCAAAGTGCTGATAAGCCTTTAGGCTAGCAGCAGAACTTTTTTTTTTGTCGGGGGTTCTCTCCGGGTACTCCGGCTTCCTCCCCCTCTGCTTTGGAAATGTTCAGCCCACCAAATTTGAAAAATACATGCAATTCTGAATTCCGAAATTTAAATAGCTGAGCTGACCCTTCGCACCACGTGATTGTAACGTGTTTATGTCCAGTGTGTGAGAGAATGCGTGTGATTCACGTGAGCGTGCGTGTTGGGTTCAGTTTGCGGCGCTTTGAGCCGATTCATGAAATTGGGTAAAGCGCCTATACAATACTCATCATTATTATTATTTTATAAAGCACAATCATACTGGGTGTTTATCAAGGTGAGTGCTTCAATATTTCCTCAGTAATTTTCATACCTTTTTATTGCTGTTGTTGTTTTGCATTTACTTTGTTTGTTTTTAATGCAGCTTTCAATCCATCACTCCATAAGAGTGTGTCTGATTGAACAAAAGACATTATGTAAGGAGTGTTTGTTTTGAAGGTGCTTATGTTTCAGGTATGATTGAACTGGGAGCCTGTGCAGATAGACCCACTCATGCAACTGTCCATCCAGCTTCTAAATGCATGGCATGGTGAGATGGAACTGTGAACACCTTTCAGTCCAGTCATAAATTTGCAGCCGATGCCAGTTTGCTGGCAGACCTGTTCAAAGTGTGAGATACATGTAGAAGGAAACAAGTCATTGTAGCCTAAAATGATTTACTTGCATGATTTGCTGTTCAGTAGAAAAACTTGAGCTCATTTCTTTTTGGTTTAATTTTCTTTGGTTTAATTTTCTGTAATAGGATGAAGAAAGAAGATCAAGTAGCAGAGGCACTTCTTGAGGTGAGCTGTGTGTGATTGATGTTTTTATACAGGCTTGTTTTTACTAGTACAATGCATATCATGATATGTGTATTTCTTCCATTGCGGCCAGCATAATATACCCTGTAATATAGTGGTGAATACAGTAGCAATGCCTGTCAGATGTGGTACACTTGATTTTTAGTGAAGTCATACGACCTGAAATGGAACATTTGTCACTGGGCAAAGTATGCTCTGTTTTTAGCTGGATGAACTTGAGGAGCAGTCTCTTAGTGATGTGACAGCACATCGCAGCCAGGCTGTTCACAGAAGTGGGCCAGGAGATGTAAAAGTTCAGACACAAAAACCTGCATCAAACAGGGTAAATACAGTATTCAGAATGTCTTGGTGTGCTTTTATTTTTTCAAACTCAGTTGTCCTGGTAAGAAATCACAAATCACAACTTGGCCTTTTGAGCTGTTTGATGTATGTGGCTGTACACTTAATTAGTATGTTTTTTCTTTTCTCCATTAAAGTGACTACAATTTCAATACATGTATTTTTTCTTGTTTCAGAATCCCACCACCTTCCAGTCTGACACAGACAGAGTTGCTAAGGATGTTGTTGAGAATCTGGTGCACTCTGTAGTTCTCTCACTGTCTCAGAACCACCGTTCCTCCACTGCACACATCCCCAGTAACATTCATTTGCAACCAGTCGCAGGTCAGGGCAGCAGCCTCACAGTGCAGGGAACTGCAGGGAGAAGACTCATGTCTGACGCTGCAGCTCAGACAGATTGGACTGTCATAGGTGTGGAATGTAGGGGTACCCAGGTGGAGAGAAAGATCATGGTTGACGCTGGTGTTCAGTGGGAGAGTCCCCCTGGCTCTAGGACATTTAGTACAGCTGTGGAAGATACCAGTGCAAAAGATACCGGTACTGAAGGTACTGGTGCAGAAGATACCATCGCAAATGATAGAAGTGCAGATGATTCTAGCACAGTGCCAAATGTCCAAGAAATTGTTTCATCCGTTATTTCTGCACCTCTAGTTGCTACACCTGAACCTTAGAAATATGACACCATTGTAGAGGAAGTACAGTATTGTGAAGCTGAATTGATCAGTCTTGTGATATGTGAAGGCGGAAGGCAGAGTGATGACAAGAGACAATAGTCAGTACTGACACTGCCTTAGATCTAGAAATGAATGTTGGTGCACTGCTAATGCTCACAAATTTTCAGTGCTGCTTGCCATAAACACAAAATTGTCAGAAAAACCTGTTAACTCCTGTTTGCCCCTGCCCCCCCCCCCCCTCCCCCCCACCTTTTGCTTTCAAATGCTGATACAGGCTTGTCTTTTAGAATGTTCTCAAAAGTGTATACTGTTATTACTCTTTGTACATTCTGTGACAGTTATTGTCCATTTACAACACAGCAGATGTCAAAGTTTAAAGTTTGTGTATATTGTACCTATGTCACATCTCTGCATGCTCAGTAGTTTGATGTTGATTTGGTTTTCGTACCAGTTTTGTTATGTGATTGAAGAATGACGTAGCGCACACACACACACACACACACACACACACACACACACACACACACACACACACAGAGATCCGGCAGACTGACACAATAGAAATTTACTTCTGCACTGTACATTATGTGTAAACTGTACATATAATTTTCTCTTTATGTCTTGCACAACAATGTTCCTAGGTTTGGGTAAACACGTGTTCCCGGGTATAGTAAAGATGGTCGGTAAGCATCTGACGATCTTTTTTTCAAGCCAAGAAAGTGCTCTGCTCATGATACAGTCAAACGTGTCTAGGTAACATCCTGTCTAAGTTGACATCAATTTCCAGGCCACTGGTCTCTGTAACTACAGCTGAAATGGTCACCATCATATACTTTTGGCAATGGCGTACTTAACATAGTACTTGTATACACGTACTATATACCCGGTCTCCAGCAACACTATACAGAGTTTGAAATCACACACACACACACACTCCTCTCCCCTGCAAAGAAGAGACTTATTCAACCATCATATCACACCGGTTGTTTTTGCAACGGCTTGGCACTCGCCAGTCCTGGCAGACTTGGGAGTTGTGTTGATGGTTTAATGACTCTACTGTCTGTGTGAGCAACGGTTTTGTAGCCACCATTCCAACCAGACTTTTTACACAATATTTTACACTCTGTTCACAGTGTCATTTGCTCCACAGTAGGTCACCTTTCATATAATTGAAACTCTATGACATCGACCATTGCAGTCTCACCAAACTGACCCCCTGTAATACGGTCACCTGTCCAATGCAGTCCTCTGTTTTCAGACAAAATCTTCTGTGCAGCTAGCTTTTATATGTACAGTCAGTGATGGTAATACTCCAGGAACAGTGTAATTCACAAATAGTATACCTGAATTTCCAGAAAAAGATCACTTCATTCAACAACTTCCAGAACATTTGTTTGTTGTTTTTTTTCTTTAAAAAAAAAATTACTCAGATATCTGCAGAAGATTAACTCTGTGTACGTACACATAATCACTTCTTCATAAACACGAACAACAAATAATTGGTCTTCAATCACAGGTGAAATCACGTACCGGCACTCAAGTTCAGTAGCATTTTCCATCTTTTGTACATGTAGTACATATCCATGTACATGTATGGAATCCTTAAGTATTTGTACATTTCCGTCACAGTTTACAGTTCGACTAAGACAAACTGTACTGTACAAAACATCATGTACAAAATACATGAATGTTGTTGTTTTCAAATTATGCGCACAATCAATATTATGTAGGTAATGCAAAGTGGATGAACTAACGTACTAACACACACACATACACACAAACACATACACCTCTTTTCTCTGTTATGTATGCACATGCACACACACACATTCACAAACACACCTGGGTTTTACAAAGCAGCCTACTGGAAACACCAAGAGAGAATTAATATTACACTGATGATTTTGTACCCGTCACATAAGCTTCAGCAAAAATCTAGTCAGAAAGCTGTGTATCATGACACAATGAAGACTGCATAACGTACGTACCTTTACTTTCAAAGACATATGAGATTAAAATCATCTTGATATTATTATGTTTTGCTCTATTGCAAACTACGGAAAACGTCTTGCCTATGACATTTACATGAAGCAAACACTGGCAAGCCATCCTAGTGTGTCCATGTCAACACTAGCTAGATAAGCTTCACTTGACAGCTGAAAACTACTCGCCAGAAATAACAATATGAAGGAAACATTTGAGTTTTGGTGTACCGACAGACATGCAACGATATCTCTTGGTGATAAGTACAGCTGGTAAATATCGTACTTGGAGAATGAAGAAACAGGCTGGAATTTTAAAGCACAGGCACAAGCTTCATTCCTCACTCCCTCTACCTCATACAGAGTTTAAATGGACACCTATGAGAATGGCAGATTTGTCACATGCACCTGTGGTTTACAGCAACGTGATTGGAATGAGTAGAGAAATTCTGAAACATTTTGGCTAGAAACCTACCACAATTGGTACATGGAATGGGAGCAACAAACAACTCTACGCACGTTTACAGCAACTCATTTTCTGTACGTCCTCACATCTGGAACTCGGCATGCTCAATGCTTTCTTGTTACTAGAAGGAAAAAAATATCGCAGGTTACCAAGTTACGAGTGAAAAGGGCCCGAACAAATAAATCTTTCCCACTTAGCACTGTATTCAGTCTATTTTAGGTTCTGCTGACACAAGTATAGAGGACTGCAGCAACGCTGACCATGATACGCACAATCACTTACAAGGATTTTGTATCATGGAACACCAGCTTCATAATGTCGTCTCTTCACCCATGTAGTTTTGTTTTGTGGTTTGCAGTGTTACGTCAGTTACCGCCTTTCATTTCTGCACCACTGGTTGCCTTCCTAATTTCACCTCTGTGTTTGTTTAGGGGATTGTTTTATAGTTTATACTTCAGGTGCAAAATGCTGGATGTACGAGTTCAGTATTATTGCATTAAGTTTTTCCTATGTGTATTGAGTAAAAACAGTTGATTTCATGTAATTCATCACCCACTACTAACCCACAATCACGACTCTTTCTCTTTAAAGCATGTGTTCTTTCAGAAAACACTGTGTACTGTAGCTGATGGTAAAGTGTTTCCCAGGGGAAACGACAATAATTACCAGTTACATTATGCAGTAGATTTTAAAGCCAGTTATGAACTAATCTGTTGCACTGCCAAAATTTCTTTTTCTGCATCCATTTTAAGCATGAGTAAAGGCGTTGCTGAAACTCTTTGTCATCCTGATGTTCAAGTGGTTCATTTGGTCTGATGTTTGTTATGCTGATATACAAATATTCTGGGGATTTATTTTATGCCCTATGATACAACTGCATACTAACATCAACGTACAAACACATTGAATAGACTTGTGAGGTTTGTGCTGATGTTTAACTGGGGACAAAATATCCCCTTCCCACCATTGAACACACTGCCTGTGCTCAGTTAGCTGTTTTGTCAACAAGTCCAGTGTACAACATAATAGGTATTCTTTTTCTTTCTTTTTTTTAGCAACAGTCTAAAATGGAAATTCGGGTTGATTGGTCAATTGCTGTTTATGACATACTTCAACACAACCAATAACCATCTCCCACAGCCACAATAACTGTCTGCAATCTTTGACCCCCCAAAAGCTTTGCCTGCCTTTGCACTCTGGTCATCAGGTATTATAGATGAATTTCACCAATCATCAGTGATTCAGATAATGCTTCTTAAAGCACACACAAAGTTTGAGAAATTCTGCAAACCACTGTTTTGTCCTCATCATGCCGAGTATTGTCCATTCCACGTGTTCTGCATCACTCCTTCCCTCGATCTTCCCTCGATTCCCCATTTCTTGCTGAACCCATACACTGTATCACAAACATGGACGTATTGCACTGTCTTGCTCATTGATTATGCTCAGGACTTCTTTTTTTTTAGCAGTCCAACCAGCGAGTTTGGTGAGTCATTGATGTGTTTTCCTATAGCGGTTTACTCTGGAGAGTCAAGTTCAGACTCCCGTCCATCCCTATTGAGCCCGCGTATGTGCACGTACTGAACTGTCTTCACGTTGAGGTTCACTGGTGGGCCTCCTCCGGATCCCATCCAGGGCCTCGCAAAAAGACCCTCCACCTCTTCCAGAGTGCGACCTTTGGTCTCCGGCAGAATCAGAGCAAGGAGGATGGCCCCAGCAAATGCCAGACATGCGTACATCCAGAACGTTCCTGGAAGATTAAAGAAAAATTCATGTAGCAAGTACAAAAGTGTTTCAGCGCTACTTTCCCTTGTATTCAGTCAGTTACTGACGTGTGTGTGTGTGTGTGTGTGTGTGTGAATTGATGCACATGTGTTTTTGATGATTTTGTTGGTGTAGCAGGGACAAGACAGCAAGAGCAACTTACGTGCATTTTTTAAGTCTCATCCTAGAAAACGTTCTCTCTCTCTCTCTCTCTCTCAGAGCACACAAAACGCACATTTTGCCAGGCTGCTCCTCACCGCACATCAAGGGAGGCAATTACATGAGCTCTACTTGTGCATCAAGGGAGATAATTTTCTCTCTGCCACCTGGAACGCCATGCTTAATACAAAAATGCCGTCTTCGACAAGGGAAAAAAAAAAATTCAATATGATTAAAAATGGACAGAAATTATGTTACCATAGCGGGAGAGAGCCTCAGTGAGGCTGATAAAAGACATGGAGACAGCCAGGTTGCAAGTCCAGTTCATGAAGGTAGAGACAGAATTGCCAGTGCTACGTGCCCACAGTGGGTAGATTTCAGAGTTGATTGTCCACGGCATGGGTCCCATTCCTGGTATCAAACAGCACAGTAAAGTACAGTTATACAGGTCACATGTAGCTATAAATGGGTGTGCTGAAAAAACACTTTATAATATATTTGAACTGAAAGAGAACACACGCACGCACACACCTAACAAACTAAGAGATATACTTCTGCATGACAATCATCAGGTTTTCAATGTAAGCTGGGCTGCACAGAGCTGCTGATGTCCGCATATGCAAGAAAACAACACCTGAGTACTGCACAGGATTGGAGATAACCATCTGTACCAGATTTTGGTCTGATTTCAGCGATTTAATTTCTTCGGTACCCGAAACAGCAGTTGCATGGTAGCTCAAACCTTCAAACTGACGGTAATGGCAAACTTGCCAACCATGGTCATATAATGAAGAAGAACTTTTTCTCCATATGACAGTAGATTCAACATTTATTCAAAGTGTATCATTCTGCATGCTGGAAATGTACCACTACAAGAACAAGTTTCAACTTGAATACATGTCGTATCCTCCCACTTACCTGGTGCAAAGAAGACAAGGTACAGCACCAGTCCAACCATGGGCATCCACGAGTAAGGAGTGGGACAGTAGTCATAGGCCCACGTCAGCTGGCCAGGGAGCTCGCTAGAGTTGCATCGTCCCACTGTAGCTTGCCAGGGGTTGTCGTAGGTTGTTGGCAAACAGCTGGCATTGGCAACTGCGTCATCCAGGTCGATGTAGCAATATCCGCAATCCAGGTCTTGGCGGCAGTCATTGCATGTTCTTGTTAAAAGCACACACAAACAGGTTGTTACTTTCAAAATGCAGCATGCATTGACTTTCAAAATGCAGCATGCATTGACTGAGTAAGACCTTTCTTGAGGAAGCTGCTCAGCTAAACCTGGACCTATTCCTAAGCGTAAGTGGGTTCAAGTTGCAAGAGACGTAATGGTAATGTCCGCTGCGTCAGGGTTTGTGATGTTATATAAAGCGCCTTATGTGGTGGAGTGTGAAAACCCCAGAGCAGGGGGTCCCGAAAATAATGGAAATAAATGGCTGAGAAAGTTTTCCGACGTGCTGGTTTGAAAGCAGAGAATGCAGTAGAGTGGTGACGTGTGAGAGGGCAACATAACTTTTGGCACATCGGCCAGCTATTACAGAGGGTGGTCAAAGTGGGAGGTGGGGGCAGAAGATGGAATGGGATGGAGACTTCCTCACCTGTAGTGTGCACACGGAGAGGCCATCGTGCCTTTCTCAATATAGTCGATGGGTGGGGTGTTCAGTGCAGACAAGTGGAAACCAACTGCCAGCCATGCCAGACTCACAATAGCACCTTCAGAAACAACAGTTTACCTTCATCATTGTCTGCGTAACAGTTGTTAAAATCTATTGTGTTTTTTGTTTGTTTGTTTGTTGTTATTGTGGTAGAGGCAGTATGCGATGTGTGTGTGTGTGTGTGTGTGTGTGTGTGTGTGTGTGTGTGTGTGTGTGAGGGTGTCATTTAAAAACAAATTTCTGTTCAAACAAAAGTTTGACAATGACTATGCCTAAATTAATTTGCCTAATGAAAAAGTTCAATAACTGTCAATGAAAAAGTACAATAACTGTCAGATCAGATTTAGCCTATTATTCTGATTATAAAAGCAAAAATCAATCGTGCATAAAAAAAGCCTTGGATGAAACCAAACACCCTAGGGTATAACAAATCTAGGGTCTTTGATGAAACTACAGTTGATTTCAAAGAACGCTGAAATACAAACCACTTTACACGTAATATAAATACATGAATAAAAAGAATCAGTCGGGAAAAAAATGTTAGCCTTTCTTAGTCACATACCCATTAGACTGCCAAGAGTCAATGGGCGCCGGCCTATCCTTTCCACCAGATACAAGCCGACTACTGTGAAGAGAAAGTTGACTGCTGCTGTGACTGCGGACAGCCAGATGGCGGCCTCGTCGCTCTTCACACCTGACATACGGATGATGGTGGCACTGTAATACCTGTAACAAAAAATGATGTGAATGAAGCTTTGTTTCAGTGAGCATAAAATAACAAGTATATACAACCAAGTTTATGTGTAAGTAAAGCTGGTATTTTTCCATGGTACTGTAAAAAATTATTAATGTCACCAATGAACGGCAACCCTTTTACAATTCTGTGGTGTACCCCAGGTGTGTGTGTGTGTGTGTGTGTGTGTGTGTGTGTGTGTGTGTGTGTGTGTGTCTGTGTGTGTGTGTGTCTCTGTGTGTGTGTGTGGGGGGGGGGGGGTGTCCCTCTGTCTGACAGACTGAAACAGCTTTGCTTCCATGGTCTGTTGCAGCACATGTGTGTTCGTCTGTCTCACTGAAAGAGAGAGATCAGGAGACTTGACTCTAGGTAGCACCTTTCTTCATGTACTATGTACTGGTTAGTTTCTCTCCAATAAAGTGCAATTTTTGCATATGATTTATGGCCAGGGTATAATCAGAACAACCAACCAAAAGAAGTGCCACTAACATGACTGTGTTGATGCCAGCAAACTGTTGGATGACTTGCAGACTGCAGCCCACCAGAAGTGAACGTCGTACAGATGGAATCTGAAGCATCTGTATGATCACAGGTTTGTGTCCTGCAACAGTAACATAGCTGCACAATGTATGTAACGTTTCACAGAAAAACTAAACAACAACAAAATAAAAATATAATTCAAAAGTTCAAGCCAGTGAGATCAATATTGCTAGATCTATACACGTATCACATGCATGGGAAACTCTCTCTGGGAACGGGCGTGTTCACAGGTAAAGATAAAGATAAGGGCAGAGGAGTGCGGCTGTAAGCATGAAATACATATATTGTGAGTACATTTACATTCCACATACATGCAGTCTATCCATATGATAAGTGGATCCCTGAATGAAATACACTGATGCCTGCTGGCAACACAAACAAGAACTACAACGGCCCACAGCTGTCCTAATCAGCTGTCATCTGTACCAGCAAAGCTCTGGCAAACAAGTGTGTTTTTCAGAGAGCATCTTGGCATGAGTTTGCTCAGTGCTAGCGTGTGTGAGACTGTGATGATGCATATACATGTATGTGTATTATATCTAAGTTGGGCAATGTGAGACACCACCAAAACACACCTGAACAATTTGTGAATCTAAAGAAGGTCAACAGATGGACCTTTCATCCATTCAACAATTTACCCCACCTCAGCAACGCCCCTTACCCCTTGACTCTTCCTCCTGCTGGAGCTCGTGGCAGGTCTGTTTGATCTGGTCGTACTCTTCCTCAATGTCCAGCATGCCTCGCATGGACTGTAGGGCGCGCCTGGCTTTCTCCTCCTGGCCTTGGGAGATAAGCCATCGGGGACTCTCCGGCATGAAGAGAAAGCCGACGAACTGGATGAAAGAGGGCAGTGAACCCAGCCCTAGCATGTACCTGCACAGCATCACAAGAGGTTGGACAATAAGGCAGTGTAGTGCTGGCTACTAAACCCCTCATATTAAGTCAGTGAACACTTGCCAAAACTAAATTTACAACAACAAAAAGTAGATGCAACCAAATTAATTCAAAATTCGAGAATTTGAGATAGTCTTTAATTGGTCTGAGGTGATCTGAGTTAGTATACTAAAGTGTATATTGATAAATTCACAACTTCAATTATTTTTACTTTTTAAAATATCATTCTTTTTGTAGCCAAAATCAAAGGAATTAAGCGCTTGTGAGAAGGCCAGGGCACTTGATATAATCCATTTTAGGGTCAGTATGACTCTAAATGCACGAGCCTGATGTTTGCTGACAGTGCATGCAGAAGGACTGTGCCAAACTGTAATTCGGTCAGTGGTCTAGTGGTTAAGAGACTTGTCACCAATGCGAGAGGTCAAGGGTTCGAGTCCCACTCGGGGCAAAGATTTTTTTCCTTCTCGTATGTGGCACCGTTCATTCGGGCCAATCGTCGGGGGTTCTCTCCGGCTTCCTCCCCCTCTGCTTTGGAAATGTTCAGCCCACCAAATTTGAAAAAAATAAATGCAATTCTAAATTCCGAAATTTTATTCGCTGAGCTGACCCTTCACACCACGTGACTGTAATGTGTTTATGTCCAGTGTGTGAGAGAATGCGTGTGATTCACGTGAGCGTGCGTGCTGGGTCCAGTGTGCAGCGCTTTGAGCCGATTCATGAAATTGGGAAAAGCGCCTATTCAATACTCATTATTATTATTATTTCTGGTCACATGAGCATGTGTGCATTTTCAGCTTTTGCCTTCTCAACAACACCAGCATGCTGTGTAAGGGGTATGATGCCTACCAAAACAGCTCTGAATAATATGTGAGCACTGAAATAGTGACCCCGGCCCTTAGGAGACGGAAAAAAAAAATCACACACACACACACCCACACCCGGCACACACACACACACACACACACACACACACACGCACACACACAAGGTATGGTTACCCAAGCATTTTGGACCATTGAAGGCAAACCTACCTCCAACCGTTGTGAGAGTCCGAGCCAAAGATGCCGTCCACGACATTAGCCATGAACTGGCCGAAGGCGACCATGGCAATGTTAGTGGATACTAGTGTGCCGCGCATGTAGGATGGAGAGCACTCCGCCAGATACATGGGTATGGTGGTTGACGTCAGACCTGCACACACAGTAACAGGTGAAGGTTAGTGACGTCAGCATGACATTGCATCAGGTTTTCTATTTAACCTGAAACGGTCTGCTTTGGAAATGTTCAGCCCACAAAATTTAAAAAATAAATGCAATTCTAAAATTCCGAAACTTAAATTGCTGAGCTGGCCCTTCGCACCACGTGACTGTGTTCATGTCCAGTGTGTGAGAGAATGCGTGTGATTTGCGTGAGCATGTGTGTTGGGTTTAGCTTGTGGCGCTTTGGGCCAAATATTTGGGATAAAGCACCTATATCACTGATGCGCTTATTATTACTATTATCATTATATGAAAGAGGGGCAACAAGAAAAACACCAGCACAAACTAATGGCTCCCACCCAGGATTTGAACCCAAGCACTGACAGTTCAGCACTCTACCCGCTCTGATGATCAGCGACTGATGATGAAATCACCATCTTTTTGCCAAAAAAAATTGTTTTTCGTTTGTTGTTGTTGTTTTTTTAGTGCAAAAAAAATGTGTTCTACTTCTCGCGAACAAACTGTTAGTTTCTTTTTCTCTCGCAAAAAAAACAAAAAAAACAAACTTTTCTTCCCACAAAACCCCGAGGTTTTTTTTGTGTGTGAAAAGACATCGATTTTGTCATCACTCGTCAGACATAAGCTCCGCTATCCTGGGTCCCTGCTGTGACTAAAAGTGCAGCTTGTTTGACTAGAGACATAATATATATCTTAATAAATAGGATTTTACGCACAGCTGCCGGATCGCATCTCGAATGCGACGCAGTGTGAGACGAAAGCAGTGCCAATGCGCGGCGTCGGGGTGTTGGTAACGGATATCATGAGGTGGCAGGTTTACGGGAGACTGGCTACCATTACACGGTGTTAATGGTAATGGCGGCTAAACCCTAAGAAACACAGGGAACGTTTTCACCCAAAGCAGCCTTCGCGGCGGAACTGAACCTCCATAAACGGCTACGCAAACAAGCCGTAAATCTGTAAGCTGATGAAGCGATAAGGCCGTCCCAAATTTATTTACCCGCCGCCCCGACCCGGTTCTTTCCAACACAGAACAACTTGCGAACGGTTTCGATAATAGAAACGCGCAGGGTAGACCATCCCCGCTCGTCCTCTTGAACGGTATTTCTTTGGCGGGAAGCCGGAGAGTGTAGGAGTAACATCGTTACGGTCGTCTCGTCTATTGACAGCGCTCTCACAGGGAAAATAAGCCCGGTGTAGGATCCGGTCCGGTCCCCCCTCTGAAGCAGTCCCCCGGGGGACCAATTCGTGGCAAAAACTGCTCTATAATGGTCCCCCCTTAGACATCCAGCCTCGTTTTCGACTGGTCCCCCTGGGCGATTTTGGTCCCCCCTCGCATCCAAAATAGGCCCCCTCTCGAACTGGTCCCCCTCTTTTCTAACCAATGTAGAGCTATGTCAGTATTTATTTTTAACTTTATTGTTATAGTGTGTGTCAACTCAGTAGAAAACGTGACTCTGGATCTCTCTCACTCTCTCTCTCTCTCTCTCTCTCTCTCGTCCCCCACACTTTCTCTCCTCCCCCCATCTCTCAAACACACACACACACACATTATGCACGCACGCACGCACGCGTGCACACTCACTCACGCACGCACGCACGCAAACACACACGCGCGCACACACACACACACACACACACACACACACACACACACACACACACACACACACACCTCTTTCATTATATGTATAATTATTTTCATTTTTGTACAGAGATGTTATTCAAGATGATCTTGAACTGGGTCAAGGTTACAGTGTCAAATCTAAACTTTTAAAAGTGATTGAACTTCGTAGATTTGCCGTTCTATGTAGCCTATACTTTTGTTTTTTTTTATTTTCTCTTTTCTTTTTTTTTGTGGGATGAGAAAACGGTCGCCACTAAAAAACAAAAGTATAGGCTACATAGAACGGCAAATCTACGAAGTTAAATCACTTTTAAAAGTTTAGATTTGTTTTCTCTTTTTCTTTTTTTTTTGTGGGATGAGAAAACGGTCGCCACGCTTCTTGACACGTCACGTGACTCGTGTCAAACATGCCTATAATTATAAACGGTCGCCACGCTTCTTGACACGTCACGTGACTCGTGTCAAACATGCCTATAATTATAAGTACACGACAATTCATTCCGTACTTGGGCCACCGAGGTTGAGATATTTGCTGCAGCCACCCTCTTGGACACGCCCGTGTATGTGTTCACAAGAGAGGCTCCAGGCCGACAACCTAGGTGGCTGAAATACGGGCCAGTTTGGCAATCGGCCCCATTGAAAACAGACAGAGTAATTTATATAATGAATCTTGGACATCACTTTGCTCCTGTTTTTTGTGTCACTCCTTAGACCAGAACTGTTAGTCTTCTGCTGTTTTTGTTGTTTCAAGGGTCATGATTTGAGACACTGGTACTCAGTCTTGACTGTCTACTTGAAGTACGCTGAAAGCCAAAGGTGGCAACTAGTTTTCATGTCATGGACACTTACTTAATTTTGAAGAAATATTTTTTCTATGGCGTTGTATAGAAAATATTAGATACTTGGTCTTTGATGTTATTCTCTAAATGCTATTTCCAGTTTAAAAAAATGACAGGAAATGTGGACAGCAAAAAAGAACCAATGCAAAAAAACAACTGAAAGAAACAAGAACACAACCAAACAAATATATCTCACACACACAAAAATAACAACAAGCACATAAATCGGAAAAAAAGAATAAAAATGTTCCTATGGCCCTGTGCTTTTGGGGACAATAAAGTTTTGTAACAATAAAGTTAAAAATAAATACTGACATAGCTCTACATTGGTTAGAAAAGAGGGGGACCAGTTCGAGAGGGGGCCTATTTTGGATGCGAGGGGGGACCAAAATCGCCCAGGGGGACCAGTCGAAAACGAGGCTGGATGTCTAAGGGGGGGACCATTACAGAGCAGTTTTTGCCACGAATTGGTCCCCCGGGGGACTACTTCAGAGGGGGGACCGGACCGGATGCTACACCGGGCAAGGGAGTGTGTGGGACCAGCTATCCTTATAAGGTTGCGCGCATGTGTTTGGGGCTTGCGCCTCTCACCACAAAAGGAGCGGTGCAATTGGGTTACCGGAAATGGTGTCCCGACCGAGGGCATTACCGCAAGGTTTGCTTTCGTTTTAATCTCGTTAGAAGGACGCTTTCAGGCTCGGCCCAGAATAAACCGCCCGAGAGGCTGAAGGGGATTTGTAGAGTTATGTGGGGCTTCTGCGTGCATGTAAAATGTGCGCGGCGAACGAAACGACTGAGATCTCAGTCAAGAAATCTGTCCTTGGCCTCCGACGGAGACACTAAGACGGCCTCCGAGGATGTCACTCCGGCCAGTGATGCCCCCCTCCCCCGCCGCTCTCTCTCTCTCTCTCTTTCCCTCTCGGCTCTCTCTCTCTCTCTCTCTTTCTCTCTCTCAGTCTCTCTTAGCTCTCTACCTATGGCGGTGTTGTTATATTTAGTAATTCCGAAATCGCTGAAAGCTAAACATTCTGGCATTGACTGATTCATCGCCGGATGATACGATCTGTGACTGACCTGCTGGACTTTTCTGTAGGGGTGCCAATTTTCCGGAACACTCCGGATTTTCGGAATGAGAACTTTCGAACATTACATTTTCCGGAGGCTGATGGAGAACTCAATCGTTGCCCCCCCCCCCCCCCCTCCCCGTTAGGTTCTCCCCAGTAGGTTTAGCTTCAAAGTGATTTTCCCTTTCCCTCTTGCAGCAGAGGTGTTTTTGTGTGATTTTTATCCAGTGGCAGTATTCTATACTAGGTGTATTGTTCTTGCACGTTCTCCAAGTTATAGATATGATGTGTGCAATAAAAGAAAATCCCTGGAAAAAATTCTGCTGTGAAAATATTTTTTTTTTAAAAAGGCCCCTTTCTTCCCTTTTTCACGGAATAAGTGCTGTTTGCAAAGTAATTTGCGAACGGA
>JACVVK020000427.1:412500-420000 GCA_018292915.2 Batillaria attramentaria | reverse complement strand
ATTTGTCATTTCATTTTATTTCATTTCATGTGTCTGTGTGTGTGTCTGTGTCTGTGTGTGCTGGGCTGGACTTTGGTTGATAAGTGAAACGTGGACGCTTTCGCTCGAAGGCAACACGCACACATTTTTATTTATCAAATTGTTATTTACTGGCAGGTTTAAATTTGCTGAATAATTATGCTGCTGCACTAACGTGAATCCCCGCCACTGCAACGGGAAGGCCGGATAGCACAGCTGTTAGTACGCTGGAGTCTCAATGTTAAGTGTTTGCGTACAGTTTATGCTGGCATTTTCCACGTTGTCCCGTCTTTGTGGTTATAATTATGGTAGAGAAGTATGTAGCAACCGCACCCAAACGACCACCTTTCTACCAAGACAATGAGAAAATGCTGTGGAGAAAACAACAACAACAACAACAAAACAATAAGTGCAGCTTGCGGCGGTGTAAGTCAGCGAGACTTGCTAAGCAAACAGGAAAACGAAAATAAATACTGGTTATCAAATTACAGTCACGACGGTCAAGTGCGGGTTGGTGTCCCCACTAACCTGACCCCTCTGGCTAAGGACACACACACACACTCTCTCTCTCACACACACACACACACAGGCGTAATGACACAAACTGACCGTGAGGTCAAACGCAGTTTTTATTTGAAGGACCACGTTAAGTGAGTGTGCTAGTTTAGAATGATTGTTGTTGTCACGAAAAAAGGGTGATTTTCGTGATTTTTGTATTTGTAGGGCAAGGTGTATGCCAGGGGGTTGCAACAGGAGGCAAACTGCCGGCGAAGCTGAGATTTTTTATTTTTTTATTTTTTGCGAACATGGCTAGCAGAGGTGATGCGAGTGGATTTGAGTGAAGTGGCAGAAACAGGAAGTAGACTCCAGTGAGGCCTGAGCGGAAAAGGCGACATTCGATTATTTTAAAAACTCCTGTCAGGTGCGTGCCCCAAAATGGTTGGTGCATGGTAATTTTTGTTTCTTGACCGAAGCATTTTTAAAGGTGACTCTGATGCCTGAGGCTAATAGGGGTTATGTAGGCATTTTGAGGCCTCCTGCATAATTATGTGATCTTTGACCACACCGCATGCGCGAGATGTATCCTGAATACAGCCTGCAAGGTTCAAAAACGGTTTCACCGTATAAACTGAACGGTTTACAGCAAGCTCCATTTTCCCTGGAGACACTTCTAAAAAATATCGATTGTAAAAAAAAAAAGGCGCAGAAAATTATACTTCAAACCACAGCGCGTACATTCCTGCAAATGAGGACAATTAACAGAAGAGGGTTTTGTCGCGAGATTTACGTCTAAGCCTGCCGAAACGGACCGTCGTTCTTGTCGTTAGATCAATCGGGGGCGCTTCGGTAAAACTGCCAACGCGTGCTTGGTTCTGACGTAAACACCAGAAGATCCAACAGGCAATGAAAGACTGTGCCTGGCACTGTGCTTGGTAAATAGACCACAGTGATCTTGGTGGTACTGGCTCCACACTTCCATAATCGATATGGGCCCAAGACCAAACCGCAACCCCCCCCCCCCCGCCCACCACCACCACCACCACCACCCGAGCCTTCCTGTTCAATCATGTCGTCTCCCTCATCCCACCCCAACCCTGCCTTCCTATCCATCTCCCACACTACTCCCCCCCCCCCCCTTTCCATCTCCACCCGGCCAGCCTTCCTTACCATCTCAACCCCCCTATCCCCCCCTCCCCCACTTCAAGCTCCAACCAGCCTCTCCACCCGTCTCAACCCCCTATCCCCCCCCCTCCCCTTCCCTACCTGAAGCTCCAACCAACCTTCGTACCCACCTCATTTCCACCACCCCTCCCCAGCCCCCCCCCCCCCCCTGCCGCCCACCCCCACCTCAAGCTCCCCTCAACCTCCCTGCCCATCTCAACCCCCCCCCCCCCAACACACACACACCCTAAAGCTCCTACCGGCCTTCTACCCATCTCCACATCCCAACCCCGTCTGTCCACCCCCCCCCCCTCCCCCCACTCACATCACTTCCTTCCAACCCGCCCCCCTCTTCCACCCTTTTTCCCCGCACCAACCATCTAGCCACCCTCCACCTTTGCCCCCCCCCCCCATTCTCCTTCTGCCCCTCCTCTTGTTCCCCCACACCGTCACCCACCTCACAGTAACGTAGTTGGGGCAATGTATTCCACAGGGATTTCTCATTCGAGACGCAGGGAATGTTTTTTTTCTTCTTTTCTCGTCTGTTAGTGATTGAACGATGGAGGTTGTGAAATCGCCACCCGCCCTCACCCAACCGTCTGAACCGGAAACCTCTTTAACCTCTTCTCTACGCTTGCGCAAACACAAAGGATCGTTTTGGGCAAGTTCTAGGAAACGTCATTAAGAGGGGTGAAAATGTGCGTCCAATTTTTTTATTTTTTTAAATTCGGAATGCTCTTGAAGCTTCTTTCGGAGATTTTCGGTTTTTTTTCCACGCTGGTATTTTTTTTTGCTTCTTTAAGACTTGGTGGGCGACCCCTCCACATGTGGGTGTGGTACAAAATGTTTTGTTTCATGCTGTCTTGGGTCTGTTGACAGCTTCCCTAAGCCATGCTTGTCTGGTTTTGGCCACGGATAAACTCTTCTAGAAATATTCTGCATTCTTTCAGACTTCGCGGGCAACCTCTCGACAGACACGTAGGTGGGGTGCAAAATCCTTTCTCTCAATTGTCTTAGTTTTGTTGGCAGCTTCTTTACCCGCATGTGTTTATGAGCCGCCCCGGGCCGAAGTGAGTGTGTCTCTGGAAATAGAAGTATTCTTGGGGAAAGCGGGGCAGGGAATGTAAGATCTCAGGCAAAACAGGCACAGACAATGGTTGTGGAAGCGGTAATCACCAATAAGGTGCCATTGACCAGAAGCAGTAATCACCAATAAGGTGCCATTGACCAGAACCACCAAAGTAAAATCCAAGTATTCGCAGTCTTGCAGAAAGCAAGCTCACAATTCCAGAAGTGCAGCCTCAAAGCCCTCAATAACCAACGGGGAAAAACAATATAAATAAAATAAAAAACGTGCCTCTCCCTCATGGCACCTCGCCCCCATTGGCACATCTCGACCTTTCCACCACTGGCACATTACCAGCTTTGGCACGTCTCCACCACTGGCACATCTCCACCATTGGCCATTTCAACCATTGGCACATCTCAAAAATCTAACCACTGGCACATTTCAAACCTCCACCGTTGGCACATCTCCACATCTCTGGCACATTTCCACCATTGGAATATCTCCACCACTGGTACATCTCAAAATCTCCACCAATGGTACACATATATGCACCTCTCCATCGTTGACACACCTCCACCTATCCACAACTGGTAAATCTCCACAAATGGCACATCTCCACTAGTCTACTGGCACACGCCCACCGCCTTGCCACCATTGGCACCAACGCGCGTCCCCACAGCCACCAACCAGCAAATCGAAGAACTTCACGAGTGTCCCCGTCTAGAACTAGAAGGAAAGTATTCCTGAGAAATGTGGGGGTGGAAATGCAAGGACAGTACCTAACTGGAGAGCCTCATTATTTCCCTAATGAGAATCCCACAAGAGGCTAGGTGGGAGAGAAGAAAAAAAAAAAAAAAACTTTTTCGGGGACGTGCCAAGCCCTTTCCTTTCCGCATTAGGTACTGGGCCCGCAATACGGGATCTACATTTAGCACACAGCTCCAAGGCAGACCCAGGGACTTAAAGTGGATGCTTTCTAATAGGAACCATGGGCTTAATTTTTTCCAAGGAATTGCCGGTGGGTGTCCGTCTGTTCGCTCAGCTAAAAAAGGAACGGGGAATGGTGGTACATGCGACGCGTTCAAACCGCGGGCAACAGTTCCACCATTGAAAGCTAGGTAATCGACAAAAAATACGTGGACATTGCGTCACACGTTACTGTCGTGGGCTGACGTTCCTACATGCAGCTCAGCTTGGGAAGAACAGGGGTGGTGTGTGTGTCGGGGGGGGGGGGGGGGGGGGGCGGAGGGGTGGAGTTGAGGGGCGAGTAAAAGAAGAGAAAGAGAGAGAGGGTGGGGGTGGGTGTTTGAGAGTTTAACGTCCTTTTTTCACCACAAAAGGGTGTTATCAAAGAGGGGGCAACGAGAAAAAAGGCCAGCACAAATATTTGGCCCCCAGCTAGGATTCGAACCCACGGCCCGAGCACTGAAAGTCCAACGCTCTACCATTCGGCCACCCCGGCTCCCCGAGAGAGAGAGAGAGAGAGAGAGAGAGAGAGAGAGAGAGAGAGACTGAAATAATTTTATTTAAAAACGGTGGAAGTTTTTGGTCTTGCGTCAAGTTTTTCAACGAGAGAGAGAGAGAGAGAGAGAGGGTGGGAGGGTGTTTGGGGGGTTAACGTCCTTTTCCACCACATACGGGTGATATCAAAGGCGGGGCAACGATTGAAAAAGCCAGCAAAAATATTTGGCTCCAGCCGGGATGCGAAACTCACGACCCGAGCATTAGAAGTCCAACGCTCTACCATTCGGCCACCCCGGCGAGAGAGAGGGAGGGAGAGAGAGAGAGAGAGAGAGGAGAGAGAGAGAGAGAGAGAAGAAGAAGAAGAAGAAGAATTGAACGTAAAAAAAATAATAAGGAAAGAAAAAAATCTGATTAAAAAAACGTCATTTTATGTCCGATCTGAATTTTCACTTTGTCTCCACAAATCTATTCACCCATCAGAATAACGGTTCATATTGATGAGGTTGGGCATTGGAGCATGGCAGAATGGGATGCATTATTTATCACCCCTGCTCCCTCTGTTCCTGCGCAAACTAACCAACCGCATCAAAATACTCCAAGCAAACGATTTTGAAAATGCACGTTAGAGGGAACATCCTTTGAACTGAAGTCCCAGTGTTTGTTGGATTTGTTTTGTCGTTCGCTTACGACGGAATTGCGGACTACTAGTTTTGCGTCAAGTGAGAGGGTGCAGTTAGTAAATCAAATAAATCAAGTAAATCAGTGCTTGCCATATCTGCCATGTCCTGTGTAGTTCATGGATGCAAAGATAGATGCAGGGCTATTGTATTATGACTTGAATCCTTTAGAGCACTGGATTCATGCATTCGAAGAACGCTTTATAACGGACCCTCAGAATCATGCGCTATATCTTTACCCTGAGCGCCATCAAACGGGACCCGAGTTTCCCCTGCCAAACACCAAGAGAGAATGTGTGTGTGTGGTGTGTGTGTGTGTGTGTGTGTGTGGTGTGTGCGCGCGCGCGCGCGCCAGTGCGTGCGTGCGTGCGTGCGCGCGCGCGTGTGTGTGTGTGTGTGTGTGTGTGTGTGTGTGTGTGTGTGTGTGTGTGGTGTGTGTGTGTGTGTGTGTGAGAGAGAGAGAGAGAGAGAGGAGAGAGAGAGAGATTTACTTTTCAATGCTAACTGATTTGATGGATTCGACAGGGGGGGGGGGGAGAGAGAGAGAGAGATTTACTTTTCAATGCTAACTGATTTGATGGATTTGACAGGAGAGAGAGAGAGAGAGAGAGAGAGAGAGAGAGAGAGATTCACTCTACACACTTGAAACAAGAAACGTGGAAAAAAATACCCTATAAATTCGGATACATTACCCACTGACTAACCCGCATTCAGTAAAAACCACAATCACAAGCACAGGACAAACAAAAAGACAATTTCCTAAACATCACAGCATGTGGGCAATACTGAGATTGATTTGCTGGCACAGTTCTTTTCCGATGGCGATTTGTATTACCGCGTTGGCTTTATCAGCAACAACGGCCGACGGTACTAGGGCCGTGGAAATCAGGTATTGAACCGTCAGCTCTAACGGCTGCAATTGATTTCTCACCATGCCTCCAGGGGGTCGCTGTCTGTCCTCGTTAGTTTTTAAGTGACAAGCTTATTGGAAACCGTGGGCAAGCGAAAACGCAAGAGTTTGCGTTTGTTAAAAGTGCACGCGAGGGGATTTCAGACCCCGGATTTTTTTTTTTTTTTTTTTTTTGGGGGGGGGGGGTCGCTTGGGGTTATTTTCTCTTTGTTGTTTTGTTTTTGTTTTCTTTTTTTTTTTGCTTTTTTTTTGTTTTTTTGGTTATGTTTTTGTTGTGATTTTGTTTTTTGTTTGACTTTTATATAGTTTTTGTTTTGATTTTGTTTTGATTTCGATTTTGTTTTGTTTTGTTTTTGTTGGTAGAAAATTTATCTCTCTCAAACAGAATCACCATATCAGACAGAAGGGTTGGGGGTGGGGTAGAGGGGTGGGGTGGGTGTTTGGGGGTTTAACGTCCTTTTCCACACATAGGGCAACGATGAAAAAGCCAGCACAAATATTTGGCCCCAGCCGGGATCGAACTCACGACCCGAGCATTAGAAGTCCAACGCTCTACCATTCGACCACCCCGGCTTTCCCGACATCAGACAGGAACAGAAAGGAAATTTTACCGCGGCGTGGCAGTGCCTTGTATCACAGCATGCCGAAGTGGCAACAAAACCTTGATGTTCCCACTGAACTCGAGCTGGACTGCCTGCCTGATCACGGCGGGGCTTATCTAAAGGCAATCAACTGTCAATCCAGGCCCACAAGAATGTAATCATGTATTATATGGCAGGGAGAGGGCTAAGAAATATAGACAAGCATGCAGACGCGGTCAAGCGTGTATTCGTGCTAACAGCAAAACGCAATTTGGCGTTCTGTTTTTGGTACCCTGAGGTGTTGTTACCACCACACACGCTCTCTCTCTCTCTCTCTCTCTCTATCTCTGGTGTGTGGTGTGTGTGTGATTGTGTGTGTGTGTGTGTGTGTGTGATGGAGACTCTGCATCAAGGTACCGAACGTTTTGTTTGTATTTTTAACCAGTTCTCCACAATCTGACCATTTCTAGCGAAATGAAGTATCCGGCATAGGCTATCCATGTCAGATACCTTGTTTTGCCCAGGAATTGGGCAGAATGCCATGTTCGTCTTGAACACTAGTTTCTAAAAACTGCATTCACTACTAGCTCACATTGCCTCATCAAGGTCACTCAGAAGGGGTAGTATCCGACATAGGCTATGGAAAAGAACTTAAACTTCTAAAACATCCCCCTACATAGGCTATCCATGTCGTATACCTTGTTTTGCTCAGGAGATGGGCAGAAAATGCCAAACGTTCGTCTTGAACACTAGTCTCTAAAACGGCGCATTCAGCTGACAGTAGCCTTCAGTCAGAGGGTCATTCAAAGGGGGTCTGTCTGGAAAGGTCGTATCCTGTCTAGCATCCATGGTGTCTGTCGGCGCATGCAGTCCCTGAGAAATACCAGTGTCAAAGTTTGGCCCACTCAGACGACAGTCAGACGATAGACGGTCGGTGACGGAAAGGCAACGTGTGTGTGTGTGTGTGTGTGGTGTGTGTGTAGAGAGAAGGAGAGAGAGACGAGAGAGAGAGAGAGACAGAGACAGACAGGCAGACAGACAGACAGACAAAAATCAAATGAAAATGAAACCATATTTTACAAGGACGAAACATTTGGAGCTGTCCTCTGTTCATGCTTA
>JACVVK020000427.1:400000-407500 GCA_018292915.2 Batillaria attramentaria | reverse complement strand
GACTGGCTTAGAGTTTGCATAATCGAACAGAGCACTGGAAAACAGAAAAAGGAATGGAAAAAGAACCGTTGCGAAGTCATCCGTGATGCTCCAACGACCTCAAGAAATTCAAGGGGCAGGACATAGGTCTGCCACACAAAAACTGAAACGGTAACATACGACCCCTCCCCCCCCCCCCCCCCCAAATCCTCAACAAACATTACTAGACATGTCCTGGATTTTGGACCCTCTGAACGTAAACGAATGATCTCACTGGGTAGCACAAGACGCTCCAAATCACATCAGCGGCGTCGGTGCCCGAGCAGAATCAAATAGGAGGACACTTTTGCGGCCTTCCTAATGTAATGAAGCCACCTGCTTTTAACATCTAAAGGCCGATCTTAACCGGGCAGACTTTTGGTTCGCGAACTAGGTTCGGAGAGTACGGCGAACTAGGTTCGCGCACGTTGTTTCTTAACCGACCAAATACTTGTGCGGAAACCCTGGTTCGAAAGGTTCGGCGAACTAGGTTCGAGGACTGCATAGCGTGTCCTGGGAACCCTCGCGATCCTTTTGCCGATCCTGCGCTCTGATTGGTTGATCGGGGAGAGCTGTTGTGCGCATGTACAAACTTGAGGAAAATGGCGGACGGCATCGCGGCTATCGACTCACTTCACATTTCCCTCTCTTGCGCTCTTTTCCTCTTATCTCCTCTTCCTCGGCTTCCAAGAGTTCACTCAAAACGATAACTACCGCAAATGCCTGGTCGTCTCGATCTACGAAGGCGCCCATTTTGGTTGTTTACGATTGTCTCAACTTCCGAGTCCGCCTTGTTCGGGCGATGACGTATGCATATCATTAACGGTCGGTTAAGAAAGAGAACTAGTCCGGCCGAACCTCTGGAACTATGTACGTGCGTGCGCTTGCCCTGTTCGTATACAATACACAGTTCGCTGAACAAGTTCGCCAGACTGGTGGTTCGCCCGGTTAAGAACGGCCTTAAGTGAGATTTCATGCTGTGAGCTCTTGAAGTGCACGGCTGTGTAGAAGTCGCGTGCCTTTGCATGATGGTGACGTTATGGGGGCGCTGCTCTCTCTCTCTCTCTCTCTCTCTCTGTGCCGGGGAGCCGGGATAACCGAATGGTAGAGCGTTGGACGTCCAATGCTAGGGTCGTGAGTTCGAATCCCGGCTGGGGCCAAAAATTTGTGCTGGCCTTTTTCTCGTTGCCCCGTCTTTGATATCACCCGTACGATGGTGGAAAAGGACGTTAAACTCCCAAACACCCACCCGTCCACTGTGTGTGCCTGCGTGCGTGTGTGTGTGTGTGTGTGTGTGTGTGTGTGTGTGTGTGTGTGTGTGTGTGTGTGTGTGTGTGTGAATCAAGACTTTTATTTCTTTTCTCTTTTCCCCGACCTGAATATTTCCAATACACAAAGCAGAGTGGGAAGGAGGCTAGAGCAGCCAAAATGAACTGTCTCTGAGCCCTCCAGCCAAATTCACACTTGGTCGGTGGGCGGCCCCTGCACCAAAGCGACGCACTTCCCCCAAGGAAAAGCAACTCGACTTTCCCGAAAAGGACAGTAAAGTAATTTAAGAAAAATAAGTCTAGCTACAGGCCCGTGACTGTGCCAACAGGGAATCAAGCCATCGGGTCAACGACTGCGGAAGGTATACATACGTACAGACATGATTGATTGGTCTGTGTGAAACTGACGGGCTCGCTTCTTGGCTCAGCGCATGGAGGTCTGTTTGGGATGTTCAAAGCGCTTTCACTCTCCACGTCTGTTTGAACTGATGCGCTCTCCGTGCTGCTTGAAAAGCAAGGGCGTTCAAACAGCAGGCGTTTCGTCAATAGAAGGGCCATGATGGATTCGTTTTAATTCATACGGAGTTAAATTACATGTGCGTACCCACTGCGACCTAGCTGCGGTGAAAACATCGCCCTCTCGGTGCTAGGCTGAATTTATCTGCTGTTTTTTTGTTTGTTTGTTTGTTTGTTTTTTCCTCCTATTTCCGTTGGTGTTGTTGTTGTTGTTGTTGTTGTTTTTCCTCGTCTGCTATATTTCTAAGCGTATAAGGATCATGAACTTGTACAATGGAATACCTTTGCACTTAACAGTGCACTCTGACTGGACTTGACAGAAGCTGACTTTATTTATTTATTTATTTATTTATCCAGATTTGGAGTGTCAACAACGTATTTATAGCAGGGTTCAAACAATTTTCTGCTGTTGTTATGTAAAACAGAACATTTTCATTGTCATCACATACAGTTGCTCAATCACCAAAGGCTTTTCGTTAATTGTCGTTGTTTAAGTGGGGCTTACTCCTTGTTTTTGGCTTTAGTATTATTCTGGGAAGTCTGACAACATCGCGTCAGCAGCGGTGGACAACTGAACATCCATGGCCACAGCCCAAACTGGAGACATGTACACTGATTTATACAGTGCCGGCAGACAGCAATATCATCTCCATTGCCATTATTATGATCCATCGATTGCACTGTGTCATTTACATATGGTTTCTAAAACTCCTTTCTCCATAACACTGAATCACAAAGAAGCGACAGCGGCCAACAACAACAACAACAACAACAAAAATGCAGCCCAAGCAAAAGAAAACAATCGATGATATCTAATATCTATGCATAAAATGCCTTTGTGATATATGACGTGCAGTATGTATATAAGCCGATATTGACCCCCGGAACTCCTGGTTCGGATTGGGCAGTAAGTCCCAGGCGAGCCGCAGAGATGAACAGGCGCCACGGACTCGAAACGTCCTCCCAAAGATAACACAGCCACGCCAGACACCACAACCACAACCGCATCGGCGAACAGACGCCGACCGGGGCTGAGGGATGGCCAATTTCATTTGCATATATCTTATCTCTGCTATTCCGTTTCGCATCAGTCGCCGTCTCGGTGATTTCGGATCCGGAACTCAAGAGATCACAGGGAGTTGGTAATCTGGACATGAGACTGAGCCGGGGGACTGCAGCTGGGACATCCGCCCACTCAAAACGTAGATCCAGGTCGAGGTGGTGGGAGTACAGTGTAAATATATATGGAATGACAGTCGTGATTGGTTTGATGGCAAAGAGTGTGTGTGTGTGTGTGTGTGTGTGTGTGTGTGTGTGTGTGTGTGTGTGTGTGTGTGTGTGTGTGTGTGTGTGTTTTGGGCGGGGGTCGGGAGATTAAACTTCTAATTCTTACTGTATAGGTACCCACTGTCAGTATGCATCTTGAGGGGTTTGCGCAAACAATAAGCAAATGAAATAATAAAAAAATAACTGAAAAAGACACTGATGTATGTACGTGCACGTCACGTGAAGGAGCATGCCTCCTCTGGTTGGGCAGGAGGGTACTCTGAACGAGTTACCCCTCCACACCCCGCCCCCAACCCTAATCCCCCCCCCCATCACCTTCTACTTACAGGCGGAGGAAAACCTATGTGCACCCCTTCCCTCACCACCCCCTCCCCCATTCTACGTACCCGGCCCTTCTCACCAGCGTCAAATAAAGGCTGACGGTACATATATTAAATTCCTATCGATTTTTTCAGGGTCACAGCAAGTTCATAAAAAACGACTCTCGGGACAAGGCCGGTGAGTGCATGAGGTTTTTTTTTTTAGGGCTTCAAGCCGCGCGCAACCCCACGACTCTCAGGACAGCTAGGTAAACAGTCCTTGTATTTATTGTATTTCTGCACCTCACGCTCTGCTGTAGTAGTAAGTGATGGCAGGAATATGACGACCCCTTGCCTCGCTGCTCCCCAGCAATCGCTTCTCTAGAAGTACCAGAGATCGAAGCTAAGCTACTATGCCAGAATGCTCTCACATAAAAAATAAACAAAAAACAAATCCGGTCTTCTGCAGTGCAGTACCGTCTTCTATAGCACCGACTGAACCCAGCTGTACCCTCACTGACGTCGCAGAGTCGACGGATTTGATTATTATGAGGACACGGAGAAATATTCGTGTTTGTACAGCGGAAAAATACGCGACTAACTGCACCAGGGGAAGGACACGATATACATGCGATAACTCAACAGCAGACGATTCTCTGATCACTTCAACGGCTTCCTCTGCGTCAGTCACCGTAGATTGAGGCGTATACTGTCTGGAAGACAAGGGCTGGTCGGGTACAGAATGTAGGGACAATGTGGCATTTCAAACACAGTCGCAGAAATTGCAATTTTTACCTGCATATTTTGCGGCGGAAACCTACATTTCAAATTCAAAGTCTGACGCAACACCGGCTTCGACACGTCTTTTCCGATGAAATGGTGCATTTCAAATGTCGTCTCCGAACACAAGATTTGAGCATGCCGATTTTCACAACCGAAATGTCGGTACCGAGTAGTATTTTAAATATCATCTAACAATAAAAAAAAAATTTGAACATTTTGAGACAAAAACTAAATGTTTAAATTCCAAATCTTAAGCAACACTCGAACGTCTCTCCCGAAAAAGCGTCGAGATGCTGCGTCAGATCTGGAATTCAAAGTTTGTTGTTGTTGTTGTTGTTTTCTCCTAAAATCTGCACGTTCAAATTGTGTATTGTGAGACGCTATTTAAAATGCCACTCGGTACCGACATTACAAGAACGGGTCACGCTCTGAAAAGGGACGTTACTCTACAGAACTGTACAATCCTGCACTGGATTATTCATACTGCTCATTCCGGTAATTGCAAGGCCTGATCATGTCTGGACTGGTATTACTGATTCTAGCTTTCCCTTTAGGGGCAGCGGTAGGGGAAATGAGTAATTTCGTCTTGGTTCATCTGATTGTGCATACTGTATGGCTAATGGTTATGGTGAATCAACGCGCGCGCGCGCGAGCACACACACACACACACACACACACACACACACACACACACACACACACACACGCACGCACACACACACACACACACACACACACACACACACACACACACACACACACACACACAGCGCGCATTGCGTTTTCTAAAATAATGCGCCCGACCAATACCATTTATTATTATTCATCATTTTATTATTGTTATTATTGTTATTTTTATTATTTTATTTATTTATTTATTATCATTATTTTATCATCATTATTTATTACATCCACACACGTTTGCACGCAGACTGGTCGACTTAAACGCCCAGGCAGACGTTCTCATCCGCAACAGAGAGAGAGAGAGAGAGAGAGAGAGATTCACTCTGCACACTTGAAACAAGAAACGTGAAAAAAAACACCCTGTAAAACCGGACACATTACCCACCGACTAACCGCATTCAATAAAAACACACTCACAAGCACAGGACAAACAAAAGACAATTTCCTAAAAATCACAGCATGTGGGCAATACTGAGATTGATTGCTGGCACAGTTCTTTTCCGATGGGGATTTGTATTCATGAATGAGAAACATGCACATAGATACAATTTCAAGCAGACTTTTCACTGGGAACCGAATTTGTCAACGATGGCAACATATCCAGTCCTTCTAAAACCGTGAAACGATAATTGTGTACACAGCAGTCATTACAGCGACGTCTCACTGAATGCCTGAACGCACATCGCTACTGAAGGACCAATCATTCTGCCGGCGTGAGTGGAGTTTAGCGTGACAAGACCTCATCACGAGACGCAGCCACTGTGTCAGTCCACACCTACACACATCTTGGTATTGCGTCTTGGTACCGGGCGGTACGTTTACCACATTGAGGTTCTTTGGGAGAGCATCGACCATTCTATTGCCCGTGGATATAGATCTGGGCCCGTATGTAAAACTCGAGGTTACTTTAACCCACGGCTACGGGCCTAACCCAGACTAGGACAAAAGAAACCACATAAACAAAATTAAATAAAAAACGGAAGCGAAGAAAGGTAGGAAAAAATCCTTCCCTAACGTCTTAGGCACCATGGTGGAATGGACCCGCTTCCTGGTTAAAAAAAAAAAAAAAAAAACTTCAACCCTAGAGCTAGTTTAGTTCGAGGTTAGACTCTAACCCTGGGCTAAAATCCCTAACCTCGACTTTTACATGCGGGCCCAGGATTCTGACCCAAGGAGCTTTCTCAATAGACGATTCCACTCGGCAATCCCCGAGGCATAAGCCCCATCCCGTGTACAAACAGAGAGATATACGGGAAAAATACCCAAACAAATGGTACCATTTACTCTCTTAAACTGCTGTTAATTCAGTTAAAGGGCTAAGTTTCAAGCGAGGCCTGAGCGGAAAGGGGACATTCTTTTTTTTTCAAAAATTCAAAAAACTCCGGTCAGGTGCGTGCCCTTGAGTGGTCCGGGGCGGTCGGTGGTCAAGTGGTTAAGAGACCTGTCACCAATGCGAGAGGTCAGGGGTTCGAGTCCCACTCGGGGCAAAGAATTTTTCCTTCTCGTATGTGGCCACCGTTCAATTCGGGCCGATCGTCGGGGGTTCTCTCCGGGTACTCCGGCTTCCCCCCCCCCCCCCCCCCCCCTCTGCTTTGGAAATGTTCAGCCCACCAAATTTGAAAAATAAATGCAATTCTAAATCCCGAAATTTAAATAGCTGAGCTGACCCTTCGCACCACGTGATTGTAATGTGTTTATGTCAAGTGTGTGAGAGAATGCGTGTGATTCACGTGAGCGTGCGTGTTGGGTTCAGTTCGCGGCGCTTTGAGCCGATTCATGAAATTGGGTAAAGCGCCTATACAATTCTCATTATTATTATTATTAATTTTTGTTTCTAGACTGAAGTATTTTTAGAGGTGACTATGATGAATACATAGAGGCATTTTGAGACATCGTGCATTTGTGTTCTTTGACTTGTACACCGGTTTCGACAATGACCCCTTTACTCCACCTAAGAGTACTTTTTCCCCCGTTGTTCAGCCCCCCACACTGCCAAACCGTGCGTGTTTCAGTTTCTTTGAAAAGCAGATAAAGTCAGCGACTTCCTCCCAGACTCACACGTATCCCCTGTCAAAGGAAATGAGCCGCTTTTTATCGACAATCGTCACAGTACCCTGGGGACATCAGGGCCAGCTCTTCTCTCTCGTACTCTTCGCATGCCAGGGTCAAACAGAGATTGCTTATTTGCATGACTTCCTAGAACCCCAGATGCCCTTTGGGAGAGCTCGGGAAAGTTCCCTACGTATCTGTTCCACGTCCTTGAAGGTTCTGTGCGTGCAGCACCCAGGGTCACTCGAAGTGTGCGCCGCGTCTCAGTTGCAACACGGAAGAATCACTCCTGCTGGAAATTAACGTACAGACTCGGGTTTCACATGAAAGCCTCTGGGCCCGTATGTAATAGTCGAGGTTAGGGCTTTTTGCCCTGGGTTAGAGTCTAACTTCGAACTAAACTAGCTCTAGGGTTAAATTTTCTGTTGTTGGTTGTTTTAAATCAAGAAGTGGGCTTATTCCAGCACACACACACTACCCATTGCAGGTACTGGTGGGTGCATATATATATATATATATATATATATATATATATAATATATATATATATATATATATATATATATATATATATATATATATTACAAAACTGTGGT
>JACVVK020000427.1:272500-395000 GCA_018292915.2 Batillaria attramentaria | reverse complement strand
GTCACGTGGCTAATCGATCGACGTCGTAGAGGATCTAGTGTCATTGGTAGGACTTGGAGAGGGGAGAACAGGCAACAATAACAACAAAACAGAC
The DNA here is from genome assembly GCA_018292915.2 of Batillaria attramentaria. Taxonomy (NCBI): domain Eukaryota; kingdom Metazoa; phylum Mollusca; class Gastropoda; family Batillariidae; genus Batillaria; species Batillaria attramentaria. Next base: position 394,906 of record JACVVK020000427.1, on the reverse strand, counting down.
AAAATAACGTGAAGTTTGGAGAAACAACTTTGTAGGACGGGGCCGTTCCTCCTTGTTTTGTGTGTGTTTGTTTTGCTCTGTGGGGTTTTTTCCTTCGGTTTACTCGCAGTAATTAAACGCAGACATTCAAAGATTATAAATGTGCTGTCGTCTGCAACCTGCGCGAGCCGCCCGAACCTCTTCTACACAGCGGTTGGCCGCAACAATAACGTAACGCAGTTCAGTCTAAACTTCCCAAACTTAACTTGTTCAGCTGGCCCTTCACAACACGTGATTGTTATGCGTTCATGCACAGTTATGTTTGAAACAATGCGTGTGGATCACGTGAGCGTGCGTGTTGGATTTAGCTTGCGGAGCTATGATAAAGCGCCTATATTAATCCGATTATTGTTCTTATTATTGTTGTTATTATTATTATTATCATTATTATTAATATTATTATTATTATCAGTGGTAGTAGTAGTAGTAGTTGTTGTGTGTGTGTGTGTGTGTGTGTGTGTGTGTGTGTGTGTGTGTGTGTGTGTGTGTGTGTGTGTGTGTGTGTGCGCGCGCGCGTGCGTGTGTTCGCTTTTTGTTTTGATTCATTCGTGCTTTACTTGTCTCTGCTTGTACTTTGCTATTGTACTTACGTTTTCTGTTCGTACTGTGCGCTCTTTCACTTTCAGTTAGTTATTCTCGCCTCGTGTACGGTGAGAGAATGGGTAATTTTTAAGTTGTTTCTCTATAGAGAAACAACTTTATGAGACGGGGCAGATTTTGCTACGCGCAGCAGCAAGTTTCAGTGATACAAAACAAGACTGTGACGTTTCTCCACACAATACTTACTTTCACGCACACAGTGACGTAACGAAATCTGCGTCATAGACACTCGACGTGCACACTATGCTGCTGCGTTCTTTTTGGCGGGAGTTGACGTGTGTGTGGACGGATGTAATGATGGCTATCTGCTAAACCACCTCGCCGGATGGCTTTTTACTTTGAGATAAAATGGGCATTCATATTCTCCAGAGGTATTTTTCACGATTTTTATCATGCCGCATTTTGAGAACAGTTATCGCCGATTTTAAAAAATCGGTCATGTCACGAAGTTTTTCGAAAAAACTGTTCAAATGGCTTCATTTTCTGAAATTGGGAAGACCATCCAATTATACTGCCTGTTTTCGTAGCACAGCTCTGTAGCTCTGACAGGTTTTGCGTAAGAAAAATATTTCCGAGGTAGGAGTGGTTTGCATATAAGGCCAAATATCTATGAAAAGACTCCTTCAAATTACTCATCATTCCGGTATTTTTGTCACTTGTGACAACTGCACATATGACATGAACTTTTGCACTATTATAGCTTTAGTATTAAGAATAACAGAGCTTTTAGATAAACACATTTTTTCATGTTTCTGCGAGAAGCGCCGGTCAAAAAAGTTCCAATTTTGCAATTTCGTAAGTACAATCCAAGGCACTTTACGTCCACGATTCATCAGCTCTCTAGATCTTCCAGATTTTATGTCAAAATTAATTCAGTCACGGAAGTCACAAAAGCAACAAGGAAATCACAAGATATGAAGAAGTATCATCTGTCAGACGAGCAGCGTGAGGCTGACGGCAAATGTTTGGTTCACAGACAAAATCTGCTAGTATCGTCACTGCTTCCGACATGTCATCAGCCCTCTACATCTTCCAGATTTCATGTGAAAAATAATTCAATCGGAGAAGTCACAAAGCCAATAGGGAAATCACAGGACATGAAGAAGCATCCTCAGACGATCTCAGTGCTAGCGGCTGACGCCAAAAGTTTAGTTCACGGAATTGACGTCATCTCTCTCTCTCTCTCTGTATGACGACCTGCCTGAGGCTGACGTCAAATGTTTAGTTCACGGAACTGACCTCTCTCTCTCTCTCTCTCTCTCTCTAGGGAGCCAGGGTGGCCGAATGGTAGCGCGTTGGACTTTCAATGCTTGGGCCGAGAGTTCGAATCCCGGCCGCTGGGGCCAAATATTTGTGCTGGCCTTTTTCTCGTTGCCCCGTCTTTGATATCACCCTTATGTGGTGGAAAAGAGCGTTAAACACCCACCTACCCACCCTCTCCCTCTGCCTCTCTCTCTCCCTTCTTCCCACACCCGGCCCCACCCCCAGTCACGTGGCTAATCGGTCGAGGTCGTAGAGGATCTAGTGTCATCGGTAGAACTTGGAGAGGGGAGAACCGGCAACAATAACAACAAAACAGACAAAATAAAATGAAGTTTGGAGAAACAACTTTGTAGGACGGGGCCGTTCCTCCTTGTTTTGTTTTACACTTCATTTTCAGATTGTAAGGCGGTTAGAGCTCATGTCCCGGATAGGCGTCTATCATCATCTTCATCATCATCATTATTATAACACTTAGCGAATTTCATGTCGTGAGAATCCTTTTGTTGGCTCAGTGCCAGCCACTGAGACACGGTAACTATGCATATTAGATGGCACCAAAAGATATCTGGGCATGGACTTGACGGAAGATGAGTCGTTAACATGAAATATGTTCATAACGATTTTTGTCTGTCAAGGAAAAGGCGCGAATGTTTCCCGCCGTTGTCACCAAGATCATATTATCACGGATTCAGAACGAACGACTCTGAATAATTCTGGGGAAAAAAAATCTGTATTTCTCCGTGCATGCTTGTCTTCAAGTCGTAAACAACCTGTTAGGTTCCCGGGAAACGTCTAGTCCTTCTGACAGCTTGTCGTTAGTTTTCTGTTTTCCCTTCGTCGGAAATTGCCTTTACTGTGTGTGTGTGTGTGTGTGTGTGTGTGTGTGTGTGTGTGTGTGTGTGTGTGTGTGTGTGTGTGTGTGTGTGTGTGTGTGTGACACAATAACAATAAGAGAGTAAATTTTCGTTGGCGTGTGTCGGGAGACTTGGTTAGACAAATATCTCTCCAGGGCGAGTATTTCTAGCCAATCAGATCAAAGATCAAACTTCGCTGCGGTGCAAATGCCCTACAAAATTACAGAATAGTAATCACGAAAAGGACCACTCGCGTGGATACGGCCAAGTCCTGTACGGCTTCATACGGAACTATAATCGAACAAAATGTCCTGGCTAACCAAAAAAAAAAAAAAAAAGGTACAGGCCATTTGTCATGAATATTGTCCCCTGCAGCACAGAAATGATAGGACATAATTATGTCCGCCTTGGTAAGAAAGTCATCAGACATTTCCATTTCCGCCTTCAGTATAAAATATCCGTTCTGGCCGCGTATCGTCACTTTGATGGCACCCTTCCACCATTACCTTTCAGCTTCGCTCGTCACCTATCAACTGTCGCCAATCCTTCGGTCGTCGACCGAGAGGCTTCTCAAAATTCCCAAGCGCAACTTGAAGTCTTTTGGCGAGCGCTTTTTCAGTTTTTTGTCGCACAAACCTTTTGGAACTCACTGCCTGCAAATCTGAAAAATACGCCCATTACTCCGGACAGACCTGAGGGGAAAGAAGACATTCAATTAAAAAAAAAAAAAAAAAAAACTCCTGTCGGGTGCGTGCCCTTGAATGGTCTGTGAATGATAATTTTTGTTTATAGATTGAAGCATTTTAAGGGTGACTGTGATGCTAGGGAATATACAGGCATTTTAAGGCTTCGTGCGTTGTATTCTTTGACCTGTGCATACAAGGAAAGGACGACACCGCTTGTGGGCCCTAACAACAGTTACTACGGGCACCCGGAAAGTCCCGCAAAAGACCACTGGCCTGGAAAATATGAAAGCTTGTTAGACACGATGGTGCCCAAAGCAGGTGGTCTCCTAGACAGGTTCGACTGCATAATCTATTGCAATCCCTGAAAGGTCTGGCTTTTACTACTGCACCACTACACTGAAACCAGCTTCTTGTCCTATGAATGAACGTAGCTCGAGGCAAAACCAGAAAACTAACAAAGCGTAGAGCAGATGCACGCCATCTCTCTCGCAGTCTCTCTCTCTCTCTAAGCAAATATCGATTTTGCAGCAATTCTAGATCGCTGGTTCGGTTTCCGCATAACCACAGAAGCTTTGCCGTGGACCTGTGAACGTCCCGGGAAAGAGGAAGGCGAGGGAAGGGGGGGGGGGGACGAAATGAGGGGAGCTGTGAGGGTAATTTGCCCGAAGAGCACACTGTTGCATTAATACTTTGATTACCCAGGGCTAACACATCCCTCCCTCGCCCTCATTGCCAATACAATATTTTCAATATCTTGGTGACATTCCTCGGTGGAGGTGTTGAATCGTCTGTGGGGAGGGTGTGTTTGACTTTTCACTTTCACGCATAACGTTCATTTGGGACCAACTATGAAAAAAGGAAGAGTGCGAACACACACGCACACACACACACACACACACACACACACACACACACACACACACACACAGAGAGAGAGAGAGAGAGAGAGAGAGAGAGAGAGATGTTATCTAAATTATAAATAGCAATCGTTGACAAATGGCAAACATCACGTTGTTATATTAGGTTACTCTCTGTTGACGTGCATTGTTGCTTTGTTTTATAACAACTCCCCCACACTACTCCTCCCCCCCCCCTCCCCCTCTCTCTCTCTCTCTTCCACAAATCTTTCATTTTTGCAATACATCACACAGACAGGTTCGCATATCGTAGACAGTGGGGTCTTCCATTGAAAAAAACAAAACAAAAAAAAACCCAACATCTTCTGTCTGCTGAATATGCAATGACGCACATTGCGTCCAGACACAGTGTCGTCTTTGCAAAATAATTACGCCGAAGTCAGTGCTGAGGTCATCTGGAATAAAGATCTAAACGCGACAAATTTCGTAAGCATATATGCCCCTTTTTTTCTCCAAGCTGACAGCCTGTATGACGAATGAGACTGCACGGTGCTTGCATGATCGTTCGTTCCTGTCTGAAACCGGTCGCCAGTGCATATTATTATTTACATGCTATACAGGGGAACGTTATTCCGGTGTCATAACGGTTTTTTAATGAGGCTGGATGGCGTTTTGAAAGAGTGGTTATGCAGATCTGGTGAGAGTGCGCGAGCGCGCGTGGGCGTGAGTGAGTGGAGTCACGTAAATGAGATAGGGAGACTTCCAAAAACCACAAGGCATATAGATTCGGTCCCCGACCCACTCCCCACCATTAAAACTAGAGACAAAACTCACTTGATCTCAGCCCAGCAGCAGCATTGCGGGATTGATAGAACTCTCTGTGTGTGTGTGTGTGTGTGTGTGTGTGTGTGTGTGTGTGTGTGTGTGTGTGTGTGTGTGTGTCTGCGTGCGCGCGTGCGTGCCTGAAAATAATTTATAAAATAAAACTTGTCATTAAAAAGAATAGTTGGCATACCACCAATATGTCAAAATCTGACCCACTGGCAAGAAATGTGACTGCATGCTGGTGCCGGCTTGTTGGCTAAAATTACGAGAACCGGCCCCCGTAGTGTAGTGGTTAGCACTTCGGACCATGGACCGGGAGACCCGGGTTCGAGTCCCAGCCGAGGCAAGCGGGATTTTTCCTTCCTAGGTCGGCTCCTACCCAGAGCGGGTGTGCTATGGGCCCCAGTGGGGAGGCTGTTGCCACACAGCGGAGATTCACCCACTTCAGTCACGGGTGCGACTTTGGGGGTGCTTCCCTTAGTATGACACGTCTTATGATGTGGATGATTACACGGCCGTAGTTCACGGGCCTGGTTAATGCCGGGATATTTATGACAGGAAGCGTGGAATGCGGCCCTGTCCCGCAGTCCCAAACCACACGGACCTCCATAGCATCCTCTTACCATCACACTCATCTCCATCATCATGCATAATAAAAATTGCCCCAGCTTTCGAGCCCTCCGTGGATTCCACCCATAACCTGGGAGGAACACCAAAGGAACTGGCAAAGAGTTTGGGCAGCAAAAAAATAAATAAATAAATAAATAAATAAATATTTTTTTTTATAAAAAACGAGATAAAGGCGCTGAAGTGACGATGATGGACATAATGGTGATAGCGTCAATGATGCTGTAATGACGATGATGATGACGACGACGACGATGATGACGACAACGACGACGATGATGATCATGACAACGATGATGACAACGCCGACGACGAAAATGGTGATGATGGTGACGCTAACTACGACAAATCCAGAGCTGCAAACCGAAGCGATTTCCAAGACCATAACCATGCGTGGCACCAAGCGCCATGCTGGACGGACGGAAAGTGCTTGCAAGCACGACAAAGCAATCCAGCCGACCATACATACTTCCCGTCCCACTGCATGCCCAGTGTCCGTAAGCAGTTATAGCATCTTTTCACTGGCCGCTGATCATGCATAATGGATGACCGCCGCTTCCCAAATCACTGGCGGCACGGGGCCACAGATCTAAATAAAGCACCGAGGCCGCGCGCGATTCCTCAATTATAGATCTGTGAAGATCGATGGCGCACACGTTCGGAAGATAACAGGAGTGCTGGGCCGGGGGTACAGGGGGCAAAAACTTGACGGGGAATAGTGGGTGTGAGGGGGTATGAGGGGGGGTGGGGGGGGAGGCGGATGTGTGAGTGTGTGTGCGTGTGTGTGTGTGTGTGTGTGTGTGGGGGGGGGGGGGTATGCTAGAGAGCAGGGACGATGGGAATGTTCTACTGACCTTTGAACTGGAACCTCGTTCCGGGTTTAGAGTGATGGGAGACACTCGCTGGATTTTGATACTATCTTGTCATTCGTTGAAATGATAGACATTTTGCTCTCTTTTTTCCCCGTAAAGCCCCAAGTAGCATGTAAACCAACACTTTCAAGACAAAAAAAAATTGTCAAAACCGGAAAAGGTGTTTGTTTGTTTGTTCAGTTTATTGTCTGTTTGTTTGCTTTTGGTTTTTGTTGTTTTGTTTTTTTGTTTTTGTTTTGGGTTTGTTTGTTTTTTTTTGTTGGAGTTTTTCAAATGGACGAGAAACCATGTCAAGGAAAATTTGCTGATGGACGAAAGTCGAGATGGCCTAACAACACTAGAACAGTAAGACAAGGACCGGATTATGTTCAAGTTCCCCGTTCATGAGTTACAGCTGGTTGCTTCAGGTTCCAAGTGCGCGGGCGCACGCGTTGTAGGTATGTGTCTGGGGGTGAGGGGGGGGGGGAGGAGAGGAGTGAACTAGATTCTGTTTTCGTTCACCGGAGATGAAATGAGAGAGAGGCCGCTATATTTTTTTGCGCGGATTAAAATAGCGTGGCCTGCTTAATGGACACAAAACGGGTGTATCACTCTTACAAACCCACAGGCTTTTCAGACTCTCCGTATATTACATATCACGTCGACACTAGACTCTTGTTCGGGCTAGAAATCCAGATAAAAAAAACCCAAACAAACAAACAGACAAAAAACAGTTACAAAAGAAGAAAAAAGACAAATTTGCTGTCGACGCAAGGGGCATTACTCTGTCGCGTAGTTACATAGCGCCCTGTCCGTCGCTGTTAGACTTCAGAAGTAAAATTTCTCCAATTGTACAAAAACACCTTTAAAAAAAGTGAATGATAGCATATAGGGGCGACACTTTTTCAAGCTGCGACACTTTTTTTTCTTTACCGTCTGTCTTCAGTGTTGTTGGCTTATGTGGTGGAAAAGGACGTTAAACTCTCAAACACCCACCCACCCCCTCAGTGTTGTTGGTTATTTTGTTTTTGTTTTGTTTTTGTTCTTTTTTGTTTTGTTTTGTTGGTTTTTTTTTTCTCTCGGAGGAGGAAATTCCGGTAGCCACGAGAAATCAGTATTTTGGTTCGTTCGAGCGTAAAGTTAAGTTACGGTTTTCTGCACTCAAATACAATAGTCCTTATTTGTTTGGATCTTTCCTTCCCACACAGTGCAAAAATGAGAACTGGCAAGTTTCCTTTAAAAAAAGTCACAGCCCTATATAATTGAAAACAACAGCTCAAACACACTCACAAAAGAATTTTACAAAAAAAAAACCCAAACAAACAAACCAACCAAAAAAAACAACAACAAACAAACATAGGTTCGGTCATTAAACCCGACTTGGAATTGTCATTAAAATTAGATAAATATTTCGAACAAATCTATTTTGGGAGAAAATCAAAGCCATGCATTCCTGCAAATAGCTAAAGGGCAGTCATAGCAGCCTGTGTTCCGCTATTAACCCTAGCTTGATTTGTCTACAAATTACATGGTCCAAAGGTTCCACTGCTTTTACCACAAGATTGTACAACCACCCACGCTTCCTGAAAACAGGACATTACAGAAGATTACACGGGAAAAACCGCTAGTTAGTAAGGGGGAAAAAACCACAGAGAAGCATCTCTTTATGTGTTCGTCTCCATGGTCAACCATTAGTCTTGTCTTTTGTGTGGCAATGTCCCCCGAACAAAGTATGCTCCGGTTTGATTAGGTCTGTGGTCTAAATTAGACTCTCAATCTCATCAAAGATCCTCTATACAATTTATTGTATAGAGGATCTTTGATCTCATAAAGGGCATGCACTCTCCTGACGTCAGGGTAAAAAAAAAGGGAAGCAATCACTTCCATAAATGTCCTCCATGGGAAGAAATTAATTTTGTTTGTACCTAAGCCAGTGACAAGACCAAATAATGAGTAGTTGTTAAGATGTTGTTTTCCCTCAGTGTGGGCTGCTTTATGTGGGAGGTTGGTAATTATGTGTAGGTCGTTGCACGGGGTTCAGTCAAAATGGACGAAAGTGTTTGCAGTGCTACTCCGCTCTAGACAGTGGCACTGCCAAGACAGAGTGCTTGCAAGCAGTAGCACCGCGTGTTTCCATTATCGAATCTGAGTAGCACCGAGTGTTTCCAGTAGACTTCGGTTTGTGTAAAACTGAGAAAGGGGTCTGTTATCAACCAGACAGCGACTTTGGCTACTTACCCCCCCCCCCCAAAAAAAAACAAACAAAAAACAAACAAACAAACAAACAAACAAAAGCAAACAAACAAACAACAACAACAACAAACAACCAGCGAACAAAAAACCAACCAACCAACCAACCAAAGAAACAAACCATACGAGAATATGAAAGAAAATATTCGATCACATAAAGAAACAATCAGGCTCAATAACATGAAGGTAGGAAACCACAGTTCCATTAAGACATACAAGTGTGTAACATGATCAAGCATAAAGAATTTGAAAAATTAATGTTTATCATCACAAGGCTTGCTTGTGATACATATATATTTGTGCAGCTCCTGTTTGAAATGCTTTAAGGGGAGCCGGGGTGGTCGAATGGTAGAGCGTTGGATTTCTAATGCTCGGGTCGTGAGTTCTATCCCGGCTGGGGCCAAATATTGTGCTGGCTTTTTCATCGTTGCCCCGTCTTTGACATCACCCTACGTGGTGGAAAAGGACGTTAAACCCCTAAACACACACCCACCCTTGAAATGCTTTAAACACACTATCATCATACCATTTGAAAAACGCACGATGTGGTTGGAATCGTAAACACTTTGCTACCCTATAACAAAAAAACCCAAAAAACTTCATACAACTGACAGTACACATGCTGCAAAATCTAATTCAATTTTTCTTCTGTTATTGTATTCCGGGAGAGACGTCATCCGAAGAACACGATCAGGTCCACGGGAAATTAGAAGTTTCTGCTATAGTATCGTATACCCGGCATGACGTCATATAAACTCGAAGGACACACGTACCTTAGTGACTGGAAAATTGGAAGTTTCTGCCTTTGATTACCTGGCATGACGTATATAACTTGAAGGACACACTGGTGCGTGGGAAAGTAAAATTGCTGCTATTGTATACCCTTCAAGACAACATATAATCTCGAAGGAACTCGACTAGGTTCATGGGAAATTAGAAGTTTCAACCATAGTATTGTATATCCGGCATGACGTCATATAAACTCGAAGGACGCACGTACGTTAGTGACCGGAAAATTAAACGTCTCTGCTGTTGGTTACCCGGCTTGACGTCATCACTTGACGGACACACGCACGTTATGACTACAAAATGAAACCCATCCACTATTGTATACCCAGCATGACGTCACATAACTCAAAGGACACGTGTGGGTGACTAGGTAATGGAAAGTCTCTCCTATGCCATGCCCGACCCTATGCGTGATTCTGTTGTCATTTTTGCTTACCTCATAACCAGGAAATGTCAGGTCGCGGAATAGTCGTTGTGCGTGTCAGCAGACGAGACAGTGTGGGCCGCTCCAATCACGTCGTTACAAAACACGACGTACATATTGCGACACTGCAACTACTTCTCAGTCTTATATGGTTTGTGGAGGACGGACAAAATCTCTGATCAGGGGGTGTCTACTTGCAGGCAAAATAAAACTGCATGGATGAAAATTCTTAAAATGTAAAATAAGGAAAACAGCCCGGGGCTCACTACATTAAACAACCGGCAGGGGTTGGTGGAGGGGGGAGGGGGGAGGGTCTGGGGGGGGGGGGGTCTACGCGAATACCTACAGTGCACAACCGTTTCTGAAATGGTCAACAGTCTTTACACCTGTGTTTATTTATTTATTTATTTATTTATTTATTTGTCCTCTTCAGAGGCGCGTGCCTCTCCTTCCTCATAAAAAGGCCTGACTGAGAAAAGTCAAGAAATGTGAACAAAACGATTTTTGTGGAGGAAAGGCTTTTTCTTTTCTTTTCTTTTTTTTTCTGAAACAAGGAATTCCTTATTTGACCGAAATGATTATTGCACTGAAATCCGCACTGTGGCGGAAACGTTTCAAACTGGCACTTCATAAAGTCTTTGAGAAGAGTTTTGCTGTGTGTTGATAAACTTTACCGTTATTTGGACTACGGGCCGTTTTCCGCAATGGATTTGGAACAACTGTAATAATTAGAATATCCGCAGAATTTTGGAGAAAAAAAAAGAAAAGAAAATTAAACTAACTGCATAAAGCAGACAAATCCATTTTATGCAACCTGTGAACGAGAGTAGAACAAAGGAACGGGCAACATTAATGTTGTCATGCTTTTGCCATCGTAAGCAGTCCAGGTATTGGTTTGCAATCTTGAAACAGTGAATGTATGTCCATTTTGCTTCTTTTCGTGCCCAGAAGCATACTTTCCCTTCTTTGCAGGCACGATTTTAAAGGGCAGCTGCAGAAAATATACCTTGCCTACTGCAGAAAATGTACCTTCCCTACCGCAAAAAAAATATACCGGTGGTTTACGGACTGAACGTAACTGATATTGTCAACCCTAAGGGAATCCATCCCAAGCAACATTAGTATGCTCTATTTCATACGTATTTCATACGCAAAGCCGTTTTTCCTCGCGAAGAAGAAACAGCGGAAAAGGGCAACGCTTACAAATAGCCCTCATCCGGGCATTTTTTTCAGGACGTACGACGCTCGATGGCGGCCATTTTTGGCCTGACTTTTTCACACCGCGTTGAAGGTGCTCGTAAATCAACAAAATGCTGACATCTCGTGATGTCAATAGCGAGTCCTCTGATCTCGAAGCGGGGATATTTATAGCCCGAGAGGGAACAGTCAAGTCAAAGGCTCGGCATCTGACGCCCGATGTATGACCATGAAGTCTAATATGCCAACTCAAACGAAGAAAGGTCAGTAAACAGCTCTGTGTATAACTGCTTCCATAAGTAACACGTCTGTGTATAACTGCTTCCATAAGTAACACGTCTGATTATAACTGCTTCCATAAGTAACACGCCTGTGTATAACTGCTTCCATAAGTAACACGTCTGTGTATAACTGCTTCCATAAGTTACACATCTGTGTATAACTGCCTCCATAAGTAACACGTTTGATTATAACTGCTTCCGCAAGTAACACGTCTGTGTATAACTGCTTCCATAAGTAACACGCCTGTGTATAACTGCTTCCATAAGTAACACGTCTGTGTATAACTGCTTCCATAAGTAACACGTCTGATTGTAACTGCTTCCATAAGTAACACGCCTGTGTGTAACTGCTTCCACAATCAACACGTCTGATGGTAACTGCTTCCATAAGTAACACGTCTGATGGTAACTGCTTCCTTAAGTAACACGGCTGTGTGTAACTGCTTCCATAAGTAACACGTCTGTGTGTAACTGCTTCCACAATCAACACGTCTGATGGTAACTGCTTCCATAAGTACCACGTCTGTGTGTAACTGCTTCCATAAGTAACACGTCTGTGTGTAACTGCTTCCATAAGTAACATGCCTTTGTATAACTGCTTCCATAAGTTTCACGTGTATAGCTGCTGCCGTAAGTTACACGTCCGTGTGTAACTGCTTCCACAAGTAACATGTCTGTGTGTAACTGCTTCCACACATCCTGAACACGTCTGTGTATAACTGCCTCCACAAGTAACACGTCTTGTGTTATACACGGGACTATAAGATACACCAGTTTTGACCATACCAACCAATTACCAATTTCGACCACATGAAGTAATTGGAAGTGCCATTTCTGGAGATATTGCAACATTTGTAGCGACGAGTGTGCGCTGTCTAGACTGTCACGCTTGGAGGGTAAACGCTTTGGCAGATATACCACGCTCGAACTTGAGAGAGAGAGAGAGAGGGGAGAGAGAGAGAGAGAGAGAGGGGGGGGGGGTGGGGGAGAGAGAGAGGAGAGAGAGAGTGGGGTGGGGGGAGAGAGAGAGAGAGAGTGGGGTGGGAGAGAGACAGAGAGGGGGGTTGGGGGGAGAGAGAGAGAGTGGGGTGGGAGAGCGAGAGAGAGAGAGAGAGAGAGTGGGGTGGGAGAGAGAGAGAGAGAGAGAGAGAGCCTTGTCGTACACAAATACAGCCAATTACCGAAGCAAGGACATGACCCCAGTGCGTAGGTGGCAGTACCTATGGTTCACTTGATCCCCCTCTCTGGCTCCGATCACCAGCGTATTCACCGACCTCCCAGTCAATACCTCGTCATGGCCCAACCAGGGGTCATGCGTGTTGCCAGCATGAATACAAGAATTAGCAAACACTCTTATCTGCAAAAAGGACGTAAGCGCAATGGATCTGACAGGCACTTAGATCTTGTTTTTTTTCAGACGACGGTGATGTTCTTCCTGGTCTGGGCTTGTCGGTCGTGTATTGAGATTTAGAAACCCAACCCACTGATTGCTAGTCTTCGCTTCTTTACGCCTCTGACAAACGTTGACATGCTACGCCAAGAACTTCAAAAAGCCAACGTTCCGTGGGACGACTGGAGGTGGATGACGTGGAGAAAACAGTATGACGTAAAATGGCCTTTCCCGAGCAAAGAGGTTGACTATGACGCCGAACGGCATATCTAGCAGATTCAGTTGTGAAGGGGATAAATTCGTCGCTTCCATTCTTTTTTTCGTTGCTTGTTTGTTTGTTGTTGTTGTTGTTTGTTTTTTTTCTTCCAACTCCCAGACGGCGTTTGCACTCTCTGGATTCACCGGGCACCCTGCATTTTGTTTTGTTTTGTTTTGATTTGTTTTGTTTTGTTTTGTTTTGCAGGGTTTTTTTTTTTCAGAATTGGCATCAAGCAACGCAGACAAGAAAGAAAACCTGTCAACAAAACAAAACAAAACAAAAAACCATTCAGGTACATGTACTCTCAAAAGTGTATGGCTACGCTATATATATTCCCCCCAAAGATTGGGGAGCCGGGATAGCCGAATGGTAGAGCGTTGGACTCTCAATGCTCGGGTCGTGAGTTCAAATCTCGGCTGCGGCCAAATATTTGCGCTGGCCTTTTTCTCGTTGCCCCGTCTTTGATATCACCCGTACTTGGTGGAAAAGGACGTTTACCCCCCCCCCCTCCCCCCCCCCCCCCCGAAGAACTGCTGGTTCCTGGAAATAATTAAGCTACCAGCAATCTTGCAGATGCGCGAATATGTTCAAACAGTCGTGAACTTTGATCTGCCAGGGCTATTGACGTCATCCACTCTAATAATAGCCTGCCCGTCTACCACCTCGGCGGAAGTGAGGAAATAGGGGGGAAATTGGTCACTTTGTAACAGAATTAGTCCACTGAGGGACCAGTTTCCCCTACTACCGACTCCGACCAGTGTCACACAAGCTTTCTGAGAACTCGTACTGATGAACGGAAGGGTCTTTCTCTGGAACTGAATAGCAGTTCCGCGCATCCTTACCATTTATAGAGTCGTGAAATGCACACACACAATGGGATGGCACTGGTCGTTGAAGGTAAACAGCTGGAAATGCCGAAGGCAGTAGAAGGTCAGGCGACAATGAACGCTTAGATAACTAGGACCAGGGCCTGCATGTAAAAGTCAGGGTTAGGGAGTTTAGCCTAGGGTTAGAGTCTAACCTCGAACTAAACTAGCTGTAGGGTTAAATTTTGCAATAGCCGAGGCGGAAAAGCGTTCGGCTGTCAATGATTCGACTCCCGATTGGAAGCCAAAAAAAAAAAAAATAATAATTGGTGCTGTTCTTTTTTTGTTTGTTTGTTTGTTTGTTTTACTCGTTCCCCAGTCTTTGATTACACCCTTCGTCTACCAAGTAGCCAATCCCTCCGCCCACCCCTCACACACACACACACACACACACACACACACACACGCACGCACGCACACACATCCCCGCCCCTCCCCTTCTTCACACAAAAAAAAGAAAAAAAATGTCAGTGTAAAGATGTGAGTGAGGCGAAAAATACGCGAGAAGACCAGTAATGAGCGAGGGGAAAACACACACACACACACACACACACACACACACACATAAAAAAAGAAAAAAAACCCCGGAAAAGCTCGTACTGAAACACAAGAGTGCAATCAACCTCCTCCTCCTACCCCCAACCCGCTCCCCCACCCCCACCCCAGCCGCCGCTTCACACCCCCAATTCCTTTGGCTTCACAGCATTTCTAGACGTTTGCTCGGACGACCAACTCCCAGCGAGAGTTCAACATCGTTCGCTAGCATCAAGCCACTGGCACGGAATAAATATTGCCCAGGGCCCGTATGTAGAAGTCGAGGTTGATTTAACCCACGGCTACGGGCCTAACCCAGACTAGGACAAAAGAAACCCACAAGCAAAATTAAATTTTAAAAAAGGAAGCGAAGTAATGAAGAAAAAATCCTTCTATAACGGCTTAGACACCTTGCTGGAATGGGCGCGCTTCTTGATTTAAAACAAAAAAGAACAGAAAATTTAACCCTAGAGCTAGTTTAGTTCGAGGTTAGACTCAAGCCCGGGGCTAAAAGCCCTAACCTCGACATTTACATACGGGCCCAGGGCACTGTGGGTGGCTGCTTAAGTAAAGGTGCACAAAATCAGCCTTCGTCACTTCCACTAAGGGGAGACAATAGTTCGTTTTTTTTTAGTTGTTTCTCAGTCTACCCCCCCCCCCCTGACGTCAAATGTTTAGTTCACGGATGTGACGGGGTTGTTGTTGTTGTTGTTTCTCTCTCTCTCTCTCTCTCTCTCTCGCCTACGATTCTGGATCCGCTATGGTGTAGCGGATCTAGTGTTTTCGGTAGGTCTTACATCTTTGGAAGAAGAAGAAGAAGAAGAAAACCTTGAAGCACCGGCACCAGTAACAACAAAATAGCACGAAATTAAGAGAAACAACTTTATGGGATGGAGCCATTCCTCCTTGTTAATTCTGGGGCGGAAGCTACGCGTGTCCTGGTTGGAGCGAAAGCTTGCTGTCCCCGTGTCAGCACGATTTTCATGCTGAGAGTCATCGCACGCAGTTCCCATGCTTTCTGACACTAATGTTTTCTTTTTTTCTCTCTTTCCTCTTCCTCTTCCTTTTCTTTATTTTAGTTGAACTACTATTTCGATCTTGTTGAAAGCTTGGATGTTCTCATTGTCACTAACTTCTCCACACACGCGTCAACCACTTCATCACGATTTTGCGTAAAGAGGAAATCAGCATCATTATTGTGGTAACCGGTTGCAAAAACGTTTTTTTTTTTTTTCTTCCTTTTTTTTTTCTTCATTCTTTCTGTCAAGCTTCTTTTTTCTTCCTTTCCTTCTTTCGTTCTTCATTATTTCTAGACTACGTTTGGTTGGTTAAATTGAGTTTAACGTCCCCGCCTTGAGTGATTGGAGACGGGCGGGTGGGTGTTTGGGAGTTTAACGTCCTTTTCTACCATGTATGGGTGATATCAAAGACGGGGCAACGAGAAAACGGCCAGCGCAAATATTTGGCCCCAGCTGAGAGTCAAGTTTGATTGGAGACGGTTCTGGGTATAGACCAGTGGGGGAAAAGCAGCTACCCTAACTGAACAGTCCAGGTGAACACTTATCAATCCAGACATACGTACAGTTCATTTTGCGACACGTGAATGGTTGGTAGGGATATGGCCGGAAGCCAGGAACAGATAGCAAACGAGAGGTCGGAAGTGTCCCAAAATTCCGAAGCGTACCATGAAAACTGCCCGAGAGCGCTCGTTCAGCTTCTTGGCCCCGACTGTCTGGAACTCCTTGCCAGTCGAACTCCGCCTTCAGCCCTCACTGCCCCTGTTTAAATGCCATATGAAGACCTTTCTCTTCCGTCATGCTTTTGATAATTAACTTCTGTTGATTCTGTTTGTGTCCCATGAGTCGTTTGATGTTGCTGCACCCAAACTGGATGTTAGAGTGGGCGCAAATACACAGTGTGTGTGTGTGTGTGTGTGTGTGTGTGTGTGTGTGTGTGTGTGTGTGTGTGTGTGTGTGTGTGTGTGTGTGTGCTTTTAGCGCAGCGAATCCTTGATACTTGGAGAACAGCGCTCTATTAAAAAGAAACTATGTACTATTATTTATTATCATTAAGTAAAAATACAAATTTTGATTTTCGCGTAACGAAAACGCTTCAAAGTCTGAGGGATCAGGACACATCCTCCAGCAAGTCAAAGACGGCAATTTATTAATAAACCGTCCACGGCACGCGCCGCATACTTATTGCTCGATTTAGCCGTGAATCGGCCCAACGATTAATGAAGTTACTCGATTCCGTATCACGAACAGAAAACGCTCGCTCAGACTGGCTTCTCAATGAAAGCTCGGGAGGCCTTTGGATCTCCAGGACTTGTATTCGTGCCAGACCACTCCTCCAATGTAGGCAGAACCAAGCTGTAATGCGGCGGCGAAAATGGTCAAGTTCGACCTCCTCTAGTATTTTGCCCTTTTCCTACCCATTCTCTGTTTTTGGGTGTGTGTTTTTTTTTGTGAAAGCACGATTGCACCCAGACAGCACCCAGAAAGGACACAAGAAAGCACACCCCAGTCTCCTAAAAGACCAACAATCAATCTAACTTGAAATTATTTTAACTTGAAATCTTCTGATCCCGTGTGTAAAAGTCGAGGTTAATTTAACCCACGGCTACGGGCCTAACCCAGACTAGGACAAAAGAAACCAAGAAACAAAATTATATTTTAAAAAAGGGAGGCGAAGAAATAAATCATAACGGCATAGGCATCTTGCTGGAATGAACCCGCTTCCCGATTTAAAACAAAAAACAACAGAAGATTTAACCCTAGAGCTAGTTTAGTTCGAGATTAGACTCTAACCCGGGGCTAAAATCCCTAACCTCGACTTCTACATGCGGAGCCTGATTGCCAAGAGCCGCGTCCAGCCACTGTTATGCTATCTGCGGCGGTCTGGGGCCTAACGGGGAAGACCCAGGCCTTGCGTCACAGTGGCTTGAAGTGGCTCGTACTGGCGTGCAGTGGCTTGTTCTTTTTAACCAGTCTTGTCATATATCGGGCAGAGGAGTGGTCGAGCTCGGGGTCTTAACACGAATCCCTGTTTTCTCTGTAGTTCCCTGCGGAACCACGGCTGCACCCAGAATACACCCAAGAGAGCAAACCCCTTCCACTCCACCTCAACCTTCCGGCCCCGACCACACATCCCACGACAACTACATCTCGCGTGTCTTGTCAACCCACTGTTTGGTTACACTGGAAGGGTGGGTGGGTGTTTGGGGGTTTAACGTCCTTTTCCGACATATACGGGTGATATCAAAGACGGGGCACCGATGAAAAAGCCAGCACAAATATTTGGCCCCAGCCGGCCGGGATACGAGCTCATGACCCGAGCATCTGAAGTCCAACGCTCTACCATTCGGCCACCTCGGCTCCCCGGTTACACTGAAAAGCAGTAAACTAAACAAAAAAAAAAAAAAAAAAAAGGTCGTTCATTTACAGCAATCATAATACACGTACCTCCAGGATAGTACCTCAAAATGGACCATATTTTCACTCTGCATTCTATCATTGAATATTTCTTGTTTCAAGGACGTAAACTGAATTGTGCCTTTGTCGATTACCAAAAAGCGTTCGATTGTGTTGAAAGAGCAGGTAATAGTAAAAACAGTGACAAATGAGCCTGGCATGTGGACTATTTGTATTCATGCGGGTACTGGCACAAGAGCTAGCAGACGACAAAAGAATGAGGGGGTAGGTGGTCGCTGCTAGCATTGCAAAAAAAAGTGGAATATAGAAATTTGTTTAAATTTACCCTACACACGAGTCTTTCGCTGCTGGATTTTTGTGAAAATTTGTTTTATTTTATTTATTTATTTATTTATTATTTTCTTTTCTTTCTTTTTTTTTTTTTTTTTTTTGGGGGGGGGGGTGAATTTTATAGCGTTCGTAGGGTGCCATGTGCAGCCTTATTTTTAACAGGAATATGCAGCATTTTCTTTGGAATCTTAACTCTGTTGTGTAGCCAACATAACGCCGCGCCGACAAGCCGTACTCATGAACCCAGACGCGAACGACAGAACACAGGGGAAATCTGTGGATAGTTTGTCCGAACTCACGACTAGTTACACCCTAAGTGATCGAACAGCTATAGCGCCAGTGTCCTAGACAGGACATCAAATCTATAAGATGGAGCACGGTAAATATGTAAGTGACAAAAATAGACCTTTCAGCGGACACCCTAGGACTTGCTCCCGCTTACTGTGTTGTGTGAATATTTTATGACTGTGCCTGTGGGACAGCCATTGAGGTTAGAAAAAAAAAACAAAAAAAACGTGCCTGTAGTCGGCGAGATTGACCCGTGCTGCCCATCTGTGAATGGGAAGTGAGTGACCCACAGGCGAGTCCAGTCCGAGTGATGTCGGCATCAAAAGCGAATTAAGCACCACGCGTTGCACCGGAGTGATCAATCACGTTAGCCAGCCCCCCCCCCTCCCCCTCCCCCCCCCCCCCCCCACTACCCCTTCATCCCCAGCCCACCCTGTTCTCCGATCTCAAAGCATTCTCCTGGGCCCGTATGTAATAGTCGAGGTTAGGGCATTTAGCCCTGGGTTAGAGTCTAACCTCGAACTAAACTAGCTCTAGGGTTAAATTTTCTGTTGTTTTTTGTTTTAAATCAGGAAGCGGGCCCATTCCAGGAAGGTGCCTGAGCCGTTATAGAAGGATTTTTTTCTTCCTTTCGTTGCTTCCTTTTTTTAAATTCAATATTGCTTGTGGGTTTCTTTTGTCCTAGTCTGGGTTAGGCCCGTAGCCGTGGGTTACATTAACCTCGACTTTTACATACGGGCCCTGCTCTGAACTCGTCACAGATCGATTCCTGCTCTGAAAAATGCGTTTGCATACACTCGCTCCAAATAATATGTCGCATGGCCCTAGCGAGGTTTAAACTTTAAAACGGATTAACTGTTACATATAAAGTCCCATTGATCGTTATGAGTTCTGAGGGGAATAAACTGCCGCTTACTACACAGTTCTAAGGCTGTTTGCCAAAGGAATGGATCTTTCTTCTGATCATCGTGACCGTTTTTGCGACTTTGCGGCTTGTAATAGTAGAGAAAATGAATATGACTTTCTTTGGCCCGGCTAACGCTTCCACACCTGTATCACACGTCGATCGACCGAGCCGCTAAAAATAGCCACCAATCAGCGCTGTGTACTTGGTCCTCAGTCCGCAACCAAACAACGTCGTCTGTTCAGTACGCGGTACGCTTCTAGAGCAACATACACGCCACAATGGCTTCACGATGCTACACTGTGTCCCAAGTGACTGATCCTGATGCACGGATTAAAGATCTGCTATCTTTAATCTGCAATGTTTTTACTATAATCCATATTATTTTCATGCACTGTCAGAGGCTGTACTGCAGAAGAGAAATTTCTGTTTTACGTAATGTAAAATGGACAATAAAGATATTGTATTGTATTGTATTGTATTGTATTGTATTGTACTGTCTCAGCAAAAAGCCGCAAACATTGCGTTTTTGAAAACTGCCACTCCTTCAGCTGTGCATAATCCAGGCAACTCTGTCACAGTTACAGAGTTTTCAGTGCTTCGGGGACCCTTATAAAGCCAGAGCACGAGTTTGCCGTGACATTATTTGGCTTTGGTGAGTGAGCGAGACACATCGCAACAGTGTCTAGCGGATGTTGAGTGCTGCACGATCTTTCTCGCTCAGTGCCAAACGCAAACTGAGCTGTGAAATCAGGCTGCCCTTGGCTTTTATTGGGGTTTAAGGGACGCTGAAAACTCTGCAACGGTGACAGAGTTGAAAGTGCTTGCACGGTCGACTCTAAAAAAAAACTTTTCACACTTCGGAAAGCTTTTTGTTGGGAGCTTAGATCTTTAAGCGCATTCGATGAAAAGTTTTCAACAGCCTTGGTGTATGCCTGACAAGCGCATTGAGATTTTAATTTTGTTGTTGTTGTTGTTGTTAGGCTATAGGCCCGTCACAAAGAGCACGGACTCGGCAGGAAGAATACGGCTGAACACAAATGAAATGGACTGGCTAGTCAGAGGCGTTTCTTTAGTATAGCCACGAATCAGCCATGCTCAAAACTAGCAAAACAAAGGAGTGATCTGACTGCTCCGGATGGAGAGGCCATTGAGCATGCGCAAGGGTGTACACTCTCTCTTTCTCTCTCTCTCTCTCTTTCTCTCTCAAACCTACTGGGGAAATTATTTGCTGGGATCCAGAGATAGAAAGTAGGTTTTCAGGAAACTCGTATGAAAATGTCAAGTAGCATTTTTTATCGTTTGTTTTTGGTCTTTGGCTTTTTCCCCCTTGCTGTTGTTGTTGTTGTTTTGTTTTTGTCCTAGATGCAGCGCGTCTATGACCTGAAGCAATCTTTGGCTGATTAAGGTCCCTACCGTGCTTCAGACACTACAGAAGAATATGTTTCAGTTCATTTTCGTTCCGCCTCCACGGGAGACAATCGAGAGGACCGAATGTGCGCGCGTTGCGTGCCGGGAAGATGAATGGAAGCTGTCAACTGCGCATAAGGCGCATGCTCTGACTGATGAGCTGACATTTTCCCTTGATCGTCTTCAGAAAAAGTCATACTCAATGTGAGATCCTTGAAGCGCTTGTTATTTTCTGAGGGTATGAATTTTCATGTAAAGGGAAAGAGAAGGCCATGAAAGGGTTTTTGTTTTGTTTTGAGGATTTTTTTGTTGTTGTTGTTGTTGTTGTTGTTTTGGGTTTTTTTTTGGGGGGGGGGTGTTGTTGTTTGTTGTTGTTGTTGTTTTTCTTTCTTTTCCTTTTCTTTACGTTATTTCTTCTTCTTCTTCTTTTTTTTTCTTCAACCAACTAGGCGAGCTAACACGACCTCATCTGTTTGGCGTTTTGCGAGCGCAGAGAGGCACGGAAAGGGTTTCCAGTACTTTCTTTATGTCAGCATGCTTGATGTTAGAGAGCTTGCGTAGGTGTGCGCGCGGGCAGCATACATGACACAACGACCACGACTGTGACGACAGCAGGTCACTGAATGGAAACAACATATTGGGCTGGTGGCCATCTTGTTATGTTCATTTCGAAAGACTTCGAGTTAGGCCTGAAAGGATAATAACTGTTATTACTTTGTAGTGCAGTTCCGGGCCCGTAAGAGCACGCTGTGTGCAGTTATGCTGTGTGCATTTAGTGCTTTATGGACGTTCCATAATGGAGACAGATTGGCTCTGCCCAGGGATTTTAGAAAACAGGATGGCGTGAGACTAAGCTTATGCAGAAAAACAAAACAAAAAAACCGTAAACTCTCTCTCTCTCTCTCTCTCTCTCTCTCTCTCTCTCTCTCTCTCTCTCTCGTGTGTGTGTGTGTGTGTGTGTGTGTGTGTGTGTGTGTGTGTGTGTGCGTTTTAGTGTGTATGTGCGTGTGCGCGGCGTGTGTATGTGTGTGTGTGTGTGTGTGTGTGTGTGTGTGTGTGTGTGTCTCTGTGTGTGTGTGTGTGTGTGTGTGTGTGTGTGTGTGTGTGTGGTGTTGTTGTTATTGTTGTTGTTGTTGTTGTGTGTTGTTGTTGTTGTGTCAAGACGCATAAGAAAATGCGGTTGCGGATTGAAAATGGAAAAAAAAAGATAATTCAAGTTATGTCTGCGAGAACTAGTAAACTGGTTAGAGAATACCACGAGACCATCCTCCCTCCCTCCCTCCCTCCCTCTCTCTCTCTCTCTCTCTCTCACACACACACACACACACACACACACACACACCTGCCCCCACCCTTCTGCTCCATCCCCTCCCCCATCCACCCCCACGCACATTTTCCCAACCTCCCACATAAGACCCCAAACACCACTCACACAATGCTGTTAATGGTAGCAGACCTGTTTGCTTCTACAATGGCTGTCCAAGTGCAGCCACTCCATTCCCCACCCCGGTATAAAATGGTAAAATCGATCGCTAATCACTGAATCAAGCCTCCCCCCCTCCCCCTCCTTCTCCACCCCTCACCCTCCTCCCAACCCGACCGAGCCTAACATCGACCGCCTGCAGCGAGCCGCCTGGCATCTTTTGTGGACTACCCAAGTTGCCTGTGGATATTGCCACGGTTAGGTAATTGTGAACAATGCGGCTCGACATAATCATTCTATGCTCTTGGCGCGGTAAACTGCATGCAGGGTTTCATTGCCAGGATTTTAGCGGTTGTTTTTGGGTTTGGTTTTTTTTCACCCCCGAAGAGACTGGGGGTGGGTTTGACCCACGAGATGGAGCTGTTGCAGGGGCGGCGGAACCGGGGGGGGGGGGGGGGGCAGGGGGGCAGCTGCCCCCCCCCCGTACCCAAGCAGGGGGGGGGGGGGGCAAGAGTATCTTTTTGCCCCCCCTGGAAAATCAGGTGACTATGGCAAGAGGGGGGGGGGGCAAAGCCATGGTCTTGCCCCCCTCCCTTCCCCTCCCCTTTTTTTTAGCAACGGCAGATTGAAAACTAACCATTGTATGGCTAAATCTTTTCCGTTGAAAAATAAAGTTCGTTCGTTTGTTCGTTCGTTCGTTCGTTCCCCCCCCCTCCCCCTCTTCCTGCTCTCTCCCTCATCCCACCCAGCAGAGAACTCAGCTTAGCCGTTGCATGATATATCAAAACGACTTGGCAGAAAGTCGTCTGATAACCACTGCCGTCCCCCCTCTCCCTGCCTCCCCCCCCCCCCCCGCTTTTCACTTTCTTCTGGCAACGTCCTTCCTTTCACCGGCTCACTGGTTCGGAAAGGTTTTTGCCTGTGCAGCATCTGAACGCCCCCCCCCCCCCCCCCCCCCGCTTTTCACTTTCTCCGGGCAACGTCCTTCCTTTCACTGGCTCTGCCGTTTCCCCCCTCTGAGATTCTGCCCCCCCCCCCTCCCCCAACATCTTCCGGCGCCCCTGTGTTGTGATATTTAGTTTTCACTGGAAGAGCTGTTGAAAGTAAGGCCAAAAAAAAAAAATAGTGACAGTCGTTCGACAAAGACAAAAAAAAGCTGATGGGTCGGCATCTCTCTCTCTCTCTCTCTCTCTTCATTTTTTTTTCAAAAAGGTCCATGTGCCGGCATTTCTTTCTAACTTAAAATCAAAGAGATATGTTTGCATTTCTTTCTTCTTCTTCTTTCTCTCCGCGCCTTCAGAATTCCAAAATGTCCGCCCTTTGGCGCGCGAGATTTTCGGAACTACTGAACTGTTTGTCTCTACTAAACGTTCAGAGATTTAGTGAGCCTTGGGGGTCTAACGCATGCGCACCTGTAACACTTTTGTTTTCTTCTTTCGGTTAGCTGGTTGGTTGGTTGGTTGGTTGGTGTGATAGAGTCAAGGTCGATGTCGGGGTAACAAGTCTACTGTGATATGAGCCGTGAGCCGTGTGCCAAATTAAACTGCCCGGCGCGGTCCTCTTCGCAACAGCTCATGTATGCCGCTGTTGAAAGAGTACAGCAGACGACAAACCGACGGCGCTTCGAAGTGAATCTCGGCTGGCGCCAAATAGTTATGTCGCCCCGTCTTTGATATCACCCACTTGATACATGGTGGAAAAGGACGTTAAAACTTCCAAAACACCTTCCCACCCAGTCGCCAGCGCTTCTAAGAAAAATAAGAAGTTACTCCGGGTACTCCGGATTCCTCCCCCCTCTGCTTTGGAAATGTTTAGCCCACAAAATAAATGCAGTTCCGAAACTTAAATTGCTGAGCTGGCCCTTCGCACCACGTGATTGTAATGTGTTCATATCCAGTGTGTCCGAGAATGCGTGTGATTCGCGTGAGCGTGCGTTTTGGGTTCAGCTCGCGGCTCTTTGAGCCACATATTTGGAAAAAAGCGCCTATATTAATGCGCTTATTATTATTTAAGTTGACGACCAGCGGTGAAAGTTTAGCTGCATTTGGGTAAATCACTAAATGGAACCACTGCTTGTCTTTGTCTTCGCCTGTTCCACTGCTTATTCTTATTTTCGCCTATTACGATATGCCACAGGCCAAAGGCTGTACCATTAGCTTGATTAAGAGTTAGGTTTCATTTTGGTTGCCGCGGACTCTTGCACGTGACAGCTTAATCCAACAAGCAGAAAATCATCAACTTCAGTGTCCAGACAGTCAGGATTAGCTACGCCGAGTGCACAGCGGATGACCCGAACAACAACGAATTGCCTTTGTTAGAAGCCTACTTAGCAATCACGATAATGGAAGAACGTATCCTCTGTCACATGCTCGTCTCATCTTTAGAAATAATGAGGCAAGGCATCGTTAGATGCTGAATTTCTGGAACAAGATACGATATTAATGTGATTATAATGGGTCGCTGAAGATGATGGCATCCCTCGGTAATGAACACAAAGCTCAAGTCTTCAGTCCGCGGAGATCCAGTGTCCGCAGCTAAATGGCATGCTCTTATCTTCTGATCAGACTGTTCACATGCGCTCGCAATGACACGAGCTTGTCCGACAGGCGTAAGGACACAAATGGACCGTGGGGTCATGTTTGGTGTTTATTTGAGGTGCCCTGCTTTGCAAGTCTACTAGTCTGTAGTGATTTTTGTTGTCATGGAAAGAGCGTGATTTTCGTGATTTTTGTGTGATGTAGGTCAAGGAGCAGGCCAAGCGGTCACAAAAGGAGGCAAGCTGCCAGTGAAGCTGGGACTTTTTGCACAGAGGTCGGACACAAGTGAGGCAAGCGGATTTGTGTGAACTGCCTCTCTGGCCTGAACAGAAAGTAGACGTGCATTACTCCAGTGAGGTCTGAGCGGAAAGGAGACATTCAAAAAATTCTTAAACCCCTGTCAGGTGCGTGCCTTTGAATGGTCTGTTCATGGTAGTAACTGTTTCCAAACTGAAGCATTTTAGGGGTGACTGTGATGCCTGAAGCTAATAGGGAATATATATAATAGGCATTTTGAGTCCCTGTGTACTTGTGCCCTTAGCCCACAATCTCGCTATATGCTGAAATGGGCATCGTCCGCGCCTGTGTTGCTGTCCTCTGGCCATTCATCGCATCTGGTGGCGTGGCTCTTTACGTGTGTTTGTCATGCAAAGTATTGTAGGGGATCCAGCATGCTTGCAATAGCTAATCGGTACTGGAAAGCGTGTTTGCTGGTTTCCAGAAACGTCCGAAAGAGGAATGGTTGTGTGTGTGTGTCTGTTTTGGTGACACGCTAACCAGCAACGCCATTAACTTTCGTGCGGATCAATCGCGATTCGAACTCACTACCCGTTCGTTGAAAGTCTGACGATCCACTAGCTCGCCTATGCAGCTCAGTGTAGCACGCGGGATGTCCTCCCTAGCTGCATACACCCCGGTGCACTTCCCGCGTTAACGCTGAATGTACTCCTTCTAGTTTAAACCAGACATACTTCACCCTCCACACGCCAGGTTCACTTCCATGCTGGAAATACTCTGCTAACGAAACAAATCGTCAGTCTGCATATGGTTGAGAGTAGAGGGAGTAAATCCAGCGTTAACGCGGGAAGTGCCCCCGGGTATACGGAGCTGGGGAGTGCCTCCCGCATCTTACACCGGCTCCCCTCTTTTAAAGGGGAATAACCAAAAAGAAAACAAACGCACCAAAAAACCCCACACACACAGCAACTACAACAACATAACAAACAGCGTATTGGATCTAGTAAGTGAGCCACTGAGGATCCTATCTTTTCGGAAGAGTTACTTCTCAATGGTATCCTATATAATATGATCCGACCTTCTGAAGGGTAACGTTAAACTCACAAACACACAATCCCACCCTCCTGAAGAATATAATTGTGTGCTCTGATACGGCTAGAAAAAATAAATAGAAAAAATACAACTACATTGGCGATCGGAATAAGGCTGTCAAAAAAAAAAAAAAAAAAGTTGAGTGAGTGAGTGAGTGAGTGAGTGAGTGAGTGAGTTTTTAGGGCTTAAAGCCGCGCAAGTCACAAAGACTAATTTGCGGCTGTGTGCCTGCACTACTTGAAAAAAAAACAAAAAATGTAACGTTGGACAACTGATGGAAACAGGTCTACGGAGCAGAATAAACCTAGGACACGCAGGAGACGCTGCTGCACCTTCATGCTAATTTCTCAAACTCCCGTTTACAAAAAAAGCGCAGAAAACACATAGCAATTACAACTAGGTAAAACAAACATAAATACTTAGCGCATATACAGCAAATATTGCAACTTATCACCTTGAAACGAACATCACGTGCACGTGCGAAGCAGCGTGTTTGGTACTTGAAACTCTCTATAACTGATTATCCCGCAGTACCATATTAAAGATCTAAGCTCCCAACAAAAAAAGTTTCCGAAGTGTGAAAAAAAAAAAAATTACAGCGTTGACCGTGCAAGCACAGTCAACTCTGTCACAGTAGCAGAGTTTTCAGCGTCCCTGAAACCCCAATAAAAGCCTAAGGCAGCCTGATTTCACAGCTCAGTTTGCGTTTTGACACTGAGGGAGAAAGATCGTGCAGCACTCAACATCCGCTAGACACTGTAGCGATGTGTCTCGCTCACTGACCAAAAGCCAAATAATGTCTCGGCAAACTCGCGCTCTAGTTTTATAAGGGTCCCCGAAGCGCTGAAAACTCTGCCGACAGAGTTGACTGTGCTTGCACGGTCGACTCTGTAAAATGTTTTCACACTTCGGAAAGCTTTTTGTTGGGAGCTTAGATCTTTAAGTACTTCACCACTACATTACCACACACACGCTAGGAACCAGTTCACAGTGACACTAGACTTCAATGCCTGGCAATCATCGCTAATGCCCCTGCACCGCTACAGACAAAGTAGATTACTGCCGAACGCTAAACAGATTACTGCCTACTTTGCGGGGTCACAGCAACCCTTCCAGCGATCTTGACCTCATGGCGCCGACCCGGATGCGGGTTAATTGACGCGGAAATGGTCAATGTCGGACATTTTTTACCGTCACCTAGAAAACTGCTGCCAAACACACGTACGTGTGTGTGTGTGTGTGTGTGTGTGTGTGTGTGTGTGTGTGTGTGTGTGTGTGCGTGTGTGTGTGTGTGTGTGTGTGTGTGTGTGTGTGAGAGAGAGAGAGAGAGAGAGAGACAGTGCGTGTGTGTGTGTGTGTGTGTGTGTGTGTGTGTGTGTGTGTGTGTGTGTGTGTGTGTGTGAGAGAGAGAGAGAGAGATAGTGTGTGTGTGTGTGTGTGTGTGTGTGTGTGTGTGTGTGTGTGTGTGTGTGTGTGTGTGTGAGTGTGTGTGTACCGCTGTGAGTTGCTTTGCTGCGAGATAAAGCGCTCCATAATTATTATCATTATTAACAAAAGACCTGAAACCCCAATTCACCCACCCAACCATCCAACCACCCCACCACCACACCAACACGATCAACAACATAAACAACTCACCGATTCCAGCGCCGACGACGACGCGGCCTACCAGCAGGACGTACTTGTCCTTGGCGAAGCCCATGATGAGGGACCCGACGGTGAAGATCATGGAAGCCACCATAATGACGGGACGCCGGCCCAGACGGTCGTTCAGAAATCCTCCAACCAAGGCCAGCACAGCGGCCGCCGCTACGGTCACGCTCACCTGAGGGAAGGAGTGAAGAATTGCCAGTGAACTGGGCGGTCGGTGGTCTAGTGGTTAAGACTTCGTTACTGGTGCGAGGTCAGGTTCGAGTCCCGCTCAAGACAGAGAATTTTTTCCTTCTCGTAAATGTCACTGTTCGTTCGGGCCGATCGTCTGGGGTTCTCTCCGGGTACTCCAGCCCCCCCCCCCCTCCTTTTTGCGTTGGAAATTTTCAAAATATGAAAAATAAATGCAATTCTAAATTCCGACACCCTAATTGCTGAGCTGACCCTTCGCACCACGTGACTGTAATGTGTTCATGTCCAGAGCGTGAGAGAATGCGTGTGATTCATGTAACTGAGCGTGCGTGTTGCGTTCAGTTCGCGGTTGGGTTCAGAAACTGGGTAAAGCGCTTATATATACAATACACAGGTATCATTATCATTATCATAAACTGATAGGCAAGTACTCTAACGCCGTGGGAAAGAAGCGATTAGGAACGGGGAAATTGCGAAGGCGATAGTGAAATAGTCACTTAGGTTTTCACCGTGTAACCTATAACCTGTTTATATTGTGGGCAGGGTGGGTGGTTTTTTTTTGTTTGTTTTTTTTTGGGGGGGGGGGGTGGTAACGTCCTTTTCCACCACATACGGGTGATATCAAAGACGGGGGCAACGATGAAAAAGCCGGCACAACCATTTGGCCCCAGCCGGGATACGAACTCACGACCCGAGCATTAGAAGTTCAACGCTCTACCATTCGGGATGGATGGATGTTTGGGAGTTTAACGTCCTTTTCCACCGCATACGGGTGATAGCAAAGACGGGGCAACGATGAAAGAGCCAGCACAATATTTGGCCCTAGCCGGGGTTCGAACTCACGACCCGAGCATTGGAAGTCCAACGCTCTACCATTCGGCCACCCCGGCTCCCCTACCATTCGGGCACCCCGGCTCCCCTACCATTCGGGCACCCCGGCTCCCCTTATACTGTGGGCAAAATGATCGAAGACTTCGATGATTTTGCAACAGCCAGGTCAGGCAAAAACCATCTTGCACACGCAAAGGAGAAACCAGAGTTTTGATTAACACACTTCGCACCGCGCAGGAGTATCCTACGTTTCCGACCCTTTTTCATTTTTGTTTTTTAATTTCTTTTTTGGTTTTTTTTTTACACAGGACTACAGACATACATCAAGGGTCGGTGGGGTGGGTGTTTCGGAGTTTAACGTCCTTTTCCACCACGTAAGGGTGATATCAAAGACGGGGCAACGAGAAAAAGGCCAGCACAAATATTTGGCCCCAGCCGGGATTCGAACCAGACATACATCAACGAAAACAGTGACATTGACAATGCACAGTCAGAACGCAGCTGATATAATTATAACCCTTTTTCCGGTTTTGGTTCCTGTATGCAAAATCAAGCAAGATGAACGATTCCTTAACGGCTCTTACTGCAGCAAACACGAGTATAATCAAAGTGCAACACTCCCACCAAGCCAGATTTAAATCCATGCAGACGTAAATTAATCAGGAATTTTTTTTTTATTTTTTTTTTTTGTGAGGCCACTGGTGCACAACCCTAAACTTAATAATAATAATAATGAGTATTGTATAGGCGCTTTACCCAATTTCCTGAATCAGCTCAAAGCGCCGCGAACTGAACCCAGCACGCACGCTCACGTGAATCACACGCATTCTCTCACACACTGGACATACACATAGTACAATCACGTGGTGCGAAGGGCCAGCTCAGCTATTTAAATTTCGGAATTTAGAATTGCATTTATTTTTCAAATTTGGTGGGCTGAACATTTCCAAATAATAAGAATAATGAGGATTTGTCTGGCGCCCAACCTCCTGCTGTAAGGTGGCAATACATACACATGAAATACGTCGCATTACATACACATGAAATACACGTCACATACACGTTACAACTTACTTCGTAGGATTTGAGTTGATAAAAATAATTCCCGTTCGAAATCGGATTTCGAGCATGTCCTTGAGAAACACGGCCAGTTATCAACAAAAATTTAAAGAGATTTAAAAACACAAAAATATCACGCCTGCCACGCGGCAGCATTAAGGAAGTCATATAAGGAAATCACCTTGAAGCTAATTTGCTTTAGAGGAAGATAGGAAGATGAAGAATCGACTCTGCAACAAGATCTGATTAAAGACTTTACATCCGCACGTTTCGTGTCTGTTCTCCGGTGTTAATGGCTTTCTACCATCACGACTCTATGTGTTTGGTTCTTTTCTAGCTTTCTTTTTAGTTTATTTTTATTTTTCGTCTTTGCTGAAGCACAGCTCGTCCTATTTTACGGACAATCATCGGGGATTTTTTTTTTTTTTTAGCGACTGCTTAAGGAGGGAGGGGTGTAAGGTGTTAGGGGATGGGGATGGGGGGCACAGGGGGATTGAGAAAGGGGGGGGGGGTACGCTGTATTGAAGATGACGTCCACCCTCTTCCCTAGATCATCACTCAAAACGTATGGCAAAATATACAAAAACCGTAAGACTTTGAACAAATTTTTACTCGGGAAACACACGCGCGCGCGCGCAAACACACGCACACACACACACACACACACACACACACACACGCACGCACGCACGCACGCACGCACGCACACACACACACACAACTCCATGCAAAGATCCTGTGGCCACCTGCTGTATTCAAGTCGTATCGTATCGTATCGTATCGTATCGTACTCACGATAGTTTCCTGCCAGACGGAGGACAGACTGAGGTTGTTCCGCAGCAGGATCATGGCCCCAGAGATGACCCCCGTGTCGTACCCGAACAGGAAGCCTCCCAAGGCCGCGAAGAAGGTCAGGACGTAGATGAAGCGCGGCGTGTTGAGTTTCTGCTGCAGGCTGTCGATCTTCAGGTTCATCTTCTCCTCGTCCGACTCGTACAGTTTGTTGGGTCGAGGCTGCTCGCTGGCCGGGCCGAGACCGGTGCTGCCAACCCGCGCCATTGTGCTCTTGAGATTGTCCTGGTTACTCAGTGTTCAACGTTGATGTGATTGTTCTGACTTCGGTGGTACAGCAATCCCGCAGCAAGTTGCGATGTTGTAGTTGTAAAGCTTGTCTCGTCACTGATGTTGACGTGTTTGTTCTGACTTCGGCGGTACAGCAATCCCGCAGCAAGTTGCGATGTTGTAGTTGTAAAGCTTGTCTTGCAGTGTTGCTGGTCACTGATGTCGATGTTTGATGAATTTGATGGTACAGCAATCCTGCAGCTATCTGCGATGCTGTAGCTGATACTACAGGAAGTCAGTCGCGAATGATAAGTTGTTTAAGAACTTTAACACAAGTTTAGAGAATCATAAAAAAAAACACAACGCCCTTTGATATTTCGGCAATAGTGTTGCCTTCATCAGAATGTTGTACACTGAAGTGACCGACGTCAGAAAAATACAACACAAGTTTGTCAGTTTGTCAAGTTTGTAGTAATGGAGTTTAATATTTCAGGTGTCTAGTTGTAGTTAACAAACTGTTTAATGCCTTTAACACGTCAGAGTAGAGATGACGAGGCTGACTGACCATGCACATGAACACTTATAACTTCAGCCGCATAGGTACTTAACTGGGAGTTCACGAAATGCCAATGTCTGCGACATTCTTCCCTAACACGTCAAGAATGTCTAGTACATGTACGAGTGCTTATAAATGTGTAAATTGTTTTGGTACCTGCGGTTGTTCAAGTGTTTCAATCCTGTAGTTACTGCTGATGCTGCAGTTTTTAGCTTTACAACATTAACAGCTTTTGTAACAGTCCCTCCAGTAGACGTTTTTTTTCCGAGGTGATGTAGTCCCTCAGCTAAGGTCAGGTCTGAGTCTAGCTCAGAAAATGCGTTCGGTGAGTCAGTGATCCCCAAAAGAGCAGGCCCTTTTGCGACAAGCTATTTTCAGCACGCGTCCCTTGACGGCACTTGACAGAGCGGTTTACGACAGTGAGCCTGTTTTTGATCCGGAAAGGCAGATCTGTGCTGACCTCCCTTGAGTTTCAAGGTTATCCTCTCTCTTTGGCCTTCCTTGCGCCTGTGGAGAAGAGAAAAACAAATTCATTCAACAAAAGATGCCAGAATGCTTCTGGTTTATGATTTTGCAAAATATATCTAGGAAATCTGCACAACTGTTCAAATTTGTGGCTTACATCTTCTTGAAATTGTACGAAAATACTAAGAGAGGACAAAAAATACAGCTTTATATTCATGTACAAGCAGAGCTGCTGCGATTATTTTCGTCAAATTATTGACATCCCAGTCATGCACCGAAAGCCGTCGTGTGTGGGGGGTATTCTGAGTGCGACGAGAGACAGCACGTCATCCACAACAAGCAGCTCCTAACATCACATGTAGACAGTCCTGACAATCCCTGTTGTTTAGCGGATTCCAGCCGTAGCAGATCGATAGCAGTGGGTTCCGACGACTAGCATGAACTGGGAGACTGAATGACAATGCATGCCATGCTTAGCTTAGCCAAGCATCCAGGCTAGCAGGCTAGTAGTGTTCTAGTCTGCATTTGCGCTCAAATCTCGCCGATAAATCTCTCCAAAAATAAAGCGGTATGGGAGAAAATTTCGCTGGGTAAATCTGTT
The DNA here is from genome assembly GCA_018292915.2 of Batillaria attramentaria. Taxonomy (NCBI): domain Eukaryota; kingdom Metazoa; phylum Mollusca; class Gastropoda; family Batillariidae; genus Batillaria; species Batillaria attramentaria. The sequence goes on along the minus strand of JACVVK020000427.1, from coordinate 362,243 downwards.
TTACAAAAAATTTACAGTACAGGATAGAGGGCGAGTATTATCCTATACTGTTTTTCTCTCACCTGGAAAATTTCTATAACAACAACAACAAACCAGAAAAGCTGTGGAAGAAAATCTCGCTGGGTAAATCTCTAAAAGTTTTTAGGTCCTTAATATGGATTTTTCCAAAGAGAGAGAGAGAGAGATGATGATGGTGATGATGATGATGATGATGAAACGTTTTTTATTCAGGATAGAGCATTTAGGCATTGCTGCCTATCTTACATGCTGTCTTGCTATTTTACATTAAAGGGTACTGAGAAAAAAAATTAAAACAAACAAAGAGAGAGAGAGAGAGAGAGAGAGAGAGAGAGGAAATTTTATTGATTGCTGCATACACATGGAATGCTGCCATGATATTTAATGTTGTTATGTGTGTGGACTGTGAATGTGCGAGATGGATTTCCTGTGATGTTGTTGCACATGCCAAACCAATTTCATGTAGTTTTTATTGACGAAGAATCCTCATTTTTCTGTAATATTTTGGAATATTCAGCCCACGAAAATTCAACGCAAAAAAATGCAACTGGCATTTTTTATTCAAGCTGTGGGCCCAAAGACGATTTTCCATTTTATACCTGTTATTTAATGGACATAAAGTATTTTGGAAAATTTGTATTTGATTTTTGAATACACGCAAGTAGACTAACAGTATTCTGTACTGCTTCTGCCTCTAACTGGGCAAATGGAACGCTGTAAAAGAAACGTTAGAAGTATCCCATACTGACGATTATGTCGATCGAAGTCTTCAGGAATGTCCACGAGAAATACTTTGTCAGACTGCCGCTTTTACTGTCGACTTAAAACCAGAAAAACTAGAATGAGACGAAAGTTTTCGACCTTTGCAGCTTGGTTCCAGCGCGCGCGGGGGGGGGGGGGGGGGGGGGTGGAAGGGGGGCGGGCGGGGAGCCCTCTTTACTTAAGTCTGACTTGAAAACGCATCTGTTCTGGCTGCTTTCGATTTTGCCCACTTACCTCCTCCTGATTCATCTGCTCTGTGTGTGTGTGTGTGTGTGTGTGTGTGTGTGTGTGTGTGTGTGTGTGCGTGTGTGTGTGTGTGTGTGTGTGTGTGTGTGTGTGTGTGTGTGTGTGTGTGTGTGTGTGTGTGTGTGTGCGTGCGCGCGCGTGCGTGTGTGTGTGTTTGCATATTTGTTGGTATGAGTGCGGGAGTACGCGCATTGAGTCACTTTGTGAGAATTTTGCGCTATATAAGTACAATTCATTATTACTTTTTTTTTAAGGAAAGCAATCAGTGCACGCGCCCTGTCTGTCCCTCTGGGCACTAGATTTGTATAATCAATAACATGTTCACAGCTGTCTCTGAAAATGTGCCTGAAATGCAATGACGGAGTCCCAAAAGCTTGCTTCCATAGGTGAGCTTTAGTCGAACACTTTCACTTGCAGAACAGTCGTCTCATTAAACGAGTTAATTACATCTTTGTTAAAGCCAAGTTCTGTTTCGGAACAGTTTAGCTCGTGAGTGCGCCTGTAAGTTCGGAATACTCTTATCTTGATGATTAGTAAAGCTCTTAATGCGATACAGTGTTGTTTACACTTTGCGCGAGAGGTCGAACATTCAAAGTCTACGACTGTTGTTACACTACTGAAGCGCTCGGCGTGGTCGCTGCATCATCGAGTACGCTTGTGTTGGCTCAGTGCCAGCATTACAGACGCTGTATCTGTCCTGGTGTCTAAGTGGTGTGATGGTAAATACCACCAAGACAGCTCTGAACCATTAACCCTTTCACTGCCGGCGTAGCAGGATTTCACGAATCGCACCAGTAGCCCCACTGTCAAATTAGTTTAAAAATGGTAAATCTAGACTTTCTAGTTGTTGAGAGCAAAAAGCTCTTTGAAAGCAGTACAGGTTTTGGCTCCTGTTTACAGCAGCGTGACGCGAAGAGATGTGATCCGTGAGTGAACCGAAGCACGTTTGGCCATAAGTGGCGTAAAAAGGGTTAAAAATGGTAGTATTATCCCTTTAACAGTGTAAACTAACACATGTGGACTTCAGGTGAAGTCCTTTTGTTCCCTGTCAGGTTCTATGTCTGAAGAAGAACAGGAGAAGAAAAGGAAGGAGAAGGTAGTCTTCCGGAATTCTTCTATGTCAAGGTGAGCTATTATCAAAAACTTCAACCGACAGAATGTCCCTTTGCTTAACAGCGCACACTCAGGCATCTGATGACAGCTTCTGGTAAAGTCCTCTCGATAACTGTGAGTCTGTGTCTGAAGAGAAGCGTGGGTGGGTGTTTGGGAGTTTAACGTCTTTTTCCACCAAGTATGGGTGATATCAAAGACGGGGCAACGAGAAAAAGGCCAGCACAAATATTTGGCCCCAGCCGGGATTCGAACTCACGACCCGAGCATTGACAGTCCAACGCTCTACCATTCGGCTATCCCGGCTCCCCGTGTCTGAAGAGAAAGAAGAAAAAAGAAAGCAGTCTTCTACATGTCTTTAGAGGTGAGCTATTGTCAAAAGCTTTCACCAGCAGAACGTCCATTTGCTCAACAGCGCACAATCACGCATCTGATGCCAGTTTCTGGGAATGCCCTTTCGGTCACCGCAGTTCTGAGTCTGAAGGCTTCCGGGAGATTTCTATTTTGAAGTGAGCTATTGTCAAGAACTCCAAATGAGTAGAATCTTCGTTTCACCCAACAGTATATATTCACACAGTTAATGTCAGTTTCTGGTAAAAACCTTTCGAGAACTGTAGTTGCCAGAGGTGAGAGAGAGAGAGAGAGAGACAGAGACAGACAGAACTTCAACGGTCGGAAGCTGTCCTAGTCAGTTGTGTGACGTGATTATGGCAGACGCCGCTGTGCGTGCTTTTGTATAATAACGGTAGAAGGTTTTGGTTCTCCGACCAATTTTCAAACTTGCCGTTTTCAAAGACAAAAATATGTAAAAATACAAACATTCAACATTCAAACGTATTTAGGAGTGGAACATTAAAATTCATAGAAACAGAGAGAGAGAGACAGACAGACAGACAGACAGACAAAGACAGAGAGAACCAGCTGTGGTTTTTCCGAAGACCTATATTTCGAGCTGGGGTATTGTCGAGCACTTTTACTAGAAGAATCTTCACTCTCACAAATCTGATACAAGTTTCCGGGAAAAAAGCCTTTCGATAGCTGTGCCTGAAGCGAGCAAGGACTCAGTACTAGCACAGCGGATATACAAAGCCCGTGGAAAAAAAACAACACCCCCCCCCCAAAAAAAAAAACAAAAAAACCCAACCCTTTCCCAGAGGTCTCTAGAGGTGTGGCAGCCGTCTGAACACTGTCACCTCCTCCTCCCCCTTGTCCCCCCGGTGAGGACAGAGACGGATGATAGCAGAACTGTGGAAATCAATGTGCGCTTGACATTACAGACAAGACAGGCAGAGATAAGACCCAACGCTCCAAATTGAACTCTCGATCAACGTTAGCAGACGAGGCCTTCTCTCACCACTGGAGACCCGAGTTGGTGAGATTGCATGACACCGCTTTCGAGAAGGGTCGCGAAGTTTAAGAGCGGATGACAGAAAAAGAAAGAAAGAAAAAGTGAAATACAAGTGGCAGAATTTGTCCGGTCACTGGTTCTCGTGCCGGAACACGTTAGGAGTTGTCCCTCGGGATCTGGGACGGTATTTTGAAAGTGTTACATTGTCCTGTGTCCTCGGTACACGCTCGCGGCTTGCGGGCACGCCAATACGTATTGGGTCGACTTATTTTCACGTGGTAGATGTCAAAAGATCACACGTCACACACTTTCAAACACTCACCTCCAAGAGCACTGTCGCATTTCTGGACCAAACTTCACATCACATCGCTTCACTCTCCGGGACAGAATGCGGCAGCAACAGCAACAGCAACAACTTCTACCACCGCACCACCACTACCACCACCACGGTCGCTACCACCGCTATAGTCCCGAACAAGCACTCGGCAGCAGCAGCAGTAGCAGCAACGGCCGGCGTTGTTCCAACGTGCCTGCCTGCTAGGCTGGAGGTTGCCAGTCTGTCGATCGCGCGACATGCCAGGCAGAACCCAGCCGGCAATTTCCCACCCGGCAGCGAGACAGAGAGACAGAGCGAGAGAGACAGAAGCAGTATTGAGTATTGGCTCCCGGCTATTGAGCCCCGCATTCTCTACCGCACTACGCAAGGTACGCTCACACGGTGAGGCACACGCATGTTCGTAATACTACGCGCGCACGCACTCCAACGCATGTGCCGCAGATTGACTGAAAAGACGTCGATACTCCGTGGCGCGGTCGGCGGACTAGTGGTAACACCTCCTGCCACCAGCTGAAGCGAGAAGGGTCCTGAGATCGAGTCCTGCTTGGGACATTGAAGTTTTCGGTTCCATACTTCGCGCTTTTCATTCGGGCCGATCGTTGGGCGTTCGCTCCGGGTACTCTGGCTCCCCCCCCCCTATATTTTTAGAATATTCAGCCCACGAATATTAAAAAAAACGATACATTAAATTCTGAAACTTGAACAACAGAACTGACCTTTTGCACCACGAGATTGTCATGTGTTGATGTCACGGTGCGTGAGTGAATGCGCGGGATTCGAGTGACTGTGCGTGTTAGGTTCAGTTCGCAGCGCTTTGAGCCAGTCATTTGGGTGGGTGGGTGTTTGGGGGTTTAACGTCCTTTTCCACTACATACGGGTGATATCAAAGACGGGGCAACGATGAAAAAGCCAGCACAAATATTTAGCCCCAGCCCGGATACGAACTCACGCCTCATTAGAAGTCCAACGCTCTACCATTCGGCCACCCCTGCTCCCGAGCCAGTCAGCTGGGAAAAGGTAGTAAGGGTGGGTGGGTGTTTGGAGGTTTAACGTCCTTTTCCACCACATACGGGTGATATCAAAGACGGGGCAACGATGAAAAAGCCAGCACAAAATATTTGGCCCCAGCCGGGATACGAACTCACGACCCGAGCATTAGAAGTCCAACGCTCTACCATTCGGCCACCCCGGCTCCCCCGGAAAAGGTAGTAAGAGAGGACTTCGAGACGGACAAAGATACAGTTTTGAGAGTGAGTTTGACTGGTTCAAACGGGTTCATCTCTTCTCACTTCTCTCATGTCAGCACTGATCACGCAAGCGTACATCTGCCCACAACTGCTGAAAGGACCTGACTGCTATCTCGGCTCAGACCCACGGCTTTTTACCAAATGAAGGTAGACATCAACACATACTGTTGTAGGCTACTTTTGTGCGCCACGCATTCGCGTGTAGGAAATTCAATTACTTGGGACGGACGTCAGCAAAAATGGCGTCATCCTGTTTTGGAGGACTCGAAAAAAAAAAAAAAGAAGAAGAAGAAAAACTGCAACAGCGGTAACGGAATTGTGTTTTTCAGATTAAAAAAAAAAAGAAGAAAAGAAAGTGTTTGCCCATGGCACTTGGACAAAATGAAATCAGCAAAAACAATCTGGTATAAATAAATGGTTTAGGAGTGCGTTAAGAGAGAACATATATATACTGCTCACAATAAGTAGGGGATATTTTTTCATAGTGGGGTTTGATTTTCTCGTAACAGAGTGTTTGTTTTTTTTTCGGGTGATGTAGTTATATCGACATGAAGGACATTCAATGACCTATTTTCACGAGCAGTTCACTTTGAGCTCCTTTTCACGTGCAGAGCAAGCCAGTCCTTGAAATGAACGTGGGGTCAGTTGTCCTCTTTCACAAAGTGTTTTAGTGGGTTTTCCCCCTCCCCCAAAGTGTGCAAATCATGTTTTCTTTGCACTGCTCACCCTAGACAGATAAGAGTTTCCGTTCACTTGATGAAAGTCATTTCTCCTTTTGGTCATCTGTGGGACGTCCTCGGCAGACGTGTCCAGGAACGCCCAGCCCCTCCTCAGACACTTGAGCAGCTGGCTCCGCATGTAGAAGTCGAGGTTAGTGGTTTTAGCCCCGGGTTAGAGTCTAACCTCGAACTAAACTAGCTCTAGGGTTAAATTTTCTGGGTTTTTTTTTTTTTTAAAAACAGGAAGCGGGTCCATTCCAGAAAGATGCATAAGCCGTTATAGAAAGATATATTTCTTCCTTTCTTCACCTCCTTTTTATTTTTCATTTTGGTTTCTTTTGTCCTAGTCTGGGTTAGGCCCGTAGCCGTGGGTTAAATTAACCTCGACTTTCACATTCCGGCCCTGGTCGACACCCTTCAACAGGAGTGGCCAAGAATTCCCCAGGACTGCAGGCTGATTCAGGTTTGCAGCAGCAGAAGCAGCAATAGTTGTAGTAGTAGTACTGAGTTTTATTATTAATAATAATGTTACTGCTATTGCCAAAGATTTCAAGTATGGGGGGGGGGGGGTAGGTGTTGGGAATTTAACGTCCTTTTCCACTACGTATGGGTGATATCAAATATGGGGCAACGAGAAAAAGGCCAGCACAAATATTTGGCCAGCGCCGGGATTCGAACTCACGACCCAAGCATTGAAAGTTCAACGCTCTACCATTCGGCTATCCCGGCTCAACAAAGATTACAAGTAATGTAGTTTATTTGCTATTATTATCAGCAGCAGCAGCAGGAGTAGCAGTAGATGTAGTAGTGGCAGCAGCAGTAGTAGTAACAGCAGTAGATGTAGTAGTGGCAGCAGCAGTAGTAGTAACAGCAGTAGATGTAGTAGTGGCAGCAGCAGTAGTAGTAACAGCAGTAGGTGTAGTAGTGGCAGCAGCAGTAGTAGTAACAGCAGTAGATGTAGTAGTGGCAGCAGCAGTAGTAGTAACAGCAGTAGATGTGGTAGTGGCAGCAGCAGTAGTAGTAACAGCAGTAGGTGTAGTAGTGGCAGCAGCAGTAGTAGTAACAGCAGTAGATGTAGTAGTGGCAGCAGCAGTAGTAGTAACAGCAGTAGGTGTAGTAGTGGCAGCAGCAGTAGTAGTAACAGCAGTAGATGTGGTAGTGGCAGCAGCAGTAGTAGTAACAGCAGTAGGTGTAGTAGTGGCAGCAGCAGTAGTAGTAACAGCAGTAGGTGTAGTAGTGGCAGCAGCAGTAGTAGTAACAGCAGTAGGTGTAGTAGTGGCAGCAGCAGTAGTAGTAACAGCAGTAGATGTAGTAGTGGCAGCAGCAGTAGTAGTAACAGCAGTAGGTGTAGTAGTGGCAGCAGCAGTAGTAGTAACAGCAGTAGATGTAGTAGTGGCAGCAGCAGTAGTAGTAACAGCAGTAGATGTGGTAGTGGCAGCAGCAGTAGTAGTAACAGCAGTAGGTGTAGTAGTGGCAGCAGCAGTAGTAGTAACAGCAGTAGGTGTAGTAGTGGCAGCAGCAGTAGTAGTAACAGCAGTAGATGTAGTAGTGGCAGCAGCAGTAGTAGTAACAGCAGTAGATGTGGTAGTGGCAGCAGCAGTAGTAGTAACAGCAGTAGATGTAGTAGTGGCAGCAGCAGTAGTAGTAACAGCAGTAGGTGTAGTAGTGGCAGCAGCAGTAGTAGTAACAGCAGTAGATGTAGTAGTGGCAGCAGCAGTAGTAGTAACAGCAGTAGATGTGGTAGTGGCAGCAGCAGTAGTAGTAACAGCAGTAGATGTAGTAGTGGCAGCAGCAGTAGTAGTAACAGCAGTAGATGTGGTAGTGGCAGCAGCAGTAGTAGTAACAGCAGTAGATGTAGTAGTGGCAGCAGCAGTAGTAGTAACAGCAGTAGATGTAGTAGTGGCAGCAGCAGTAGAAAAAAACCTGTACACCCAGCACGCCGAAAACTGAAAACTTTTTTTTTTGTTTTTTGTGCAAACTGGATATTGGATAGGGGATCGGTAAATCTGAGTTTCGTGTCACCTTCAGGGTGAACCGACGGAGTTGAAATCGCAACTAATTGCCGAGCCATGTCCAGGGCTTGAGGTGGAAATTCCAACTCGGTCTCTCTGGCAAACAGAATCGCATCAAAAGGGATCACCGTGTCAAACCCTTCAGTCATGTATGGATTGGGGGAAAAAATGAGGGGAAAAAAATGAGGGAGGGAAAATTTCATGACCTTTCCATTTAGAGGTCAACACGCCGCGACTGGTGTTTTTTAAAAAAAAATATTTCCCTTATTTTTCATTTTCAATTCAAGTGTGTGTGTGTGTGTGTGTGTGTGTGTGTGTGTGTGTGTGTGTGTGCGTGCGTGCGTGCGTGCGTGCGTGCGTGAGAGAGAGAGAGAGAGAGAGAGAGATCGTAGCTGAGAGAACTGACTTGGAAATAATGCAAAACTGAACTACGAACGTCTTCTCAAATTTTGTTTTTCACTCCTTACAGTCTTTTTTTCTGGGGAGGGGGGGGGGGGGGGGGGGTCTTTTCAAGGCTTTAGGGGAGAGATCGCGTCTTCCTGAATAGCAATCCTGTTTTACGAAGCCTTGCGTTCAAGGAGTCAAATGCAAATTCCTGCTAAAAGGAGTACTGTTTACCGCTGGAACAATCCCATCCCATCTCACCCTGTGTTTCGAGAGTGAGCTCGCCCACAGTCCCTCAGAACATTTCGACCAATGAAAGCTTCAATAACGAGTAGATACCTTCCCAATCTTCGATTGTGAAGTTGTTCTGGGCCCGTATGTAAACGTCTAGGTTAATTTAACCCACGGCTACGGGCCTAACCCAGACTAGGACAAAAGAACCCAAAAGCAAAATTAAATAAGAAAGGAAGCGAAGAAAGGTAGGAAAAAAATCCTTCTATAACGGCTTAGGCACCTTGCTGAAATGGGCCCTCTTCTTGATTTAAAACAACAACAACAACAAGCAACAGAAAATTTGGCCCTAGAGCTAGTTAAGTTCGAGATTAGACTCTAACCCAGGGCTAAAAGCCGTAACCCCGACTATTACATACGGGCCCTGATGTGATTTCCTCAACACTCCTCTTTTTAGTGGACTCATCCATGTGTTGTGTTTCCAAGAGACGCACAACGATTCCCCTACACCCCTCTGTTCCCATAGTGGACTCGTCCGACATGGTTTGCGTGGCTGCTATCCGCTGGCCCCTCTGTTTTGATAGTGGACTCCTCCACGCTCTATAAGAACTTTTCGACCAATGGGGCGCAAGCACCCAAAAAAGTGTGCAGGCTGAAAAGAATTTTATACCTTCCGCCCATCTCAACGTAATAAATTCGTGTCATGATCTCACGGGATATGCTTCCAAAAATTACCCCCCCCCCCCCACACACACACACCCCTTCCCCCGTAGAATCAGTAGAATTTAAATGTTCGACAGCGGCCCACGCAAAGTGTAACTGACAACATTAAGAGCTGTACTAATCATCAAGATAGAGCATTTCGAGCGTACAGGCGCACTCACGAGCGAAACTGTGCCCAAACATAACCTGGCTTAGTTAACATGGGAATAGCCCGTTTAACTTTCAGATTTATTTTATTTCTTTCGACGCTCGGAGACTGCTGAAGGGGTGTGTGTGGGGGGGGGGGGGGAGGGTCAAGCTTCGAGAACAAAATACAACTCGCTTGCTTTCTTCGAAAACGAGATAAATCCTCCTCTTAACCACTGATTTCCCTTCTTGTATTGCATTAAGGGAATCGGGTCTCAGCGGGAGAAGATTTAATTCCACAAATCAAGACAAAACTATCGATTTTACTCATGTCGGTGGACCAGGAAAAAAGAAGAGAGTGTAAAAAACTAAACTGCCAGGAAAGATTCCGTCGTTTGAATCTCTGGATCCCCTTAGGGAGTCTGACACAATTGCACGGAGCAACAATCTAATTCGAGGTAATTTACATTTCCTCCATTGCACCACGGGAAGGGGCTCACAAATTTCCTGGCTCGTTGATCAAGGAAGTGTTTGGTCAAAGATAAATTTCTTCTTGGTTGAGCTGGCTTGTTACTGTTTGTCTAGAAGTATTTTTGGTGGTGGTGGTGGTGGTGGTGGTGGTGGTGGTGTGTGTGTGTGTGTGTGTGTGTGTGTGTGTGTGTGTGTGTGTGTGTGTGTGTGTGTGTGTGTGTGTGTGTGTGTGTGTGTGTGTGTGTGTGTGTGCAACCAAAGAAGTATCCAAAGAAGTATCTATGTTTAAAAGTAAAAACAATTTTCCGCGTGCAGTCAGCTGTATTATTCACGCGGTGTTCTTCTGTGTGTGTAATTTGAGCATGTTTCAATCGCTTGTTTATTGGTAGGTTGTTGTTGTTGTTGTTGTTGTTGTGTGTGTGTGTGTGTGTGTGTGTGTGTGTGTGTGTGTGTGTGGTGTGTGTGTGTGTGGGGGGGGGTAGTTTGCATGTGTGTTTTGTTGTTGTTGTTGTTGTTGTTCTTTAAGTTGTTGGGTTCGGTTTTTTTTTTGGTTTTTTTTTTTTTTTTTTGGGGGGGGGGGGGTGCTGTTGTAGTTGCTCTTTTGATAGGGCGCTGTACAACAATGCCCCAAACCAGCAGAACACCATTGAAAAAGAAGCGAAACTGACTGCAAGAGGAAGTATCACTAACTACAAGCACCAACAGTTTGCCGTGTGCACCTCTTTCGGTGAAAACATCTTTGTGAGGCTCTGGAGTAAACCAACACAATAATCACGGCTTTTCCGTTCTGTTCCTCTTGTCTGGGGACTGCACATGCACGGAAGCAGTTTGTCCGTCCCCATGTACTACGGGCTCCTACTGCAGGCAAAGTCAAGGGTGGCAGGCAGGCAGCTAAGGACACGATCCCACCATCCAGGAAACCGTGGCTGCTATGGCCACATGGACCTCTGGCAGCACTCGAGAAATCCTCTGGAAAATCCTTCAGGAAACAGGAGAGGGTCGCTCTGACTGTAACACGTGATGCCTGACGTTCTCAGATTTTTAGAGGGGTCATGTCCTGTGAAAGAGCTCTACGGGAAGCGGTGGCTGGTGACTGGTAGTACTTTTTTTTTTTTTTTTTAAAGGGAATCAGAAATCGGGTTTACTGTGCCGGGCACAGAAGCCGTTTCAGGCTTTTTTCCCTTTGGGTTTTTGTTTTGTTTTGTTTTTCAGTGTTTTTTGTTTTTTGCCTTCCTTCATTATTTTCCCGTTTCAATTTTCTCAACTATCATTTTCATTTCTTTTTCGTGTGTGTATTATAGGCAGATAACGGGTGAGTATTTTTAAGGCTTAACGCCGCGTCAGCGACAAAGACTAATTCGCAGCAGCCACAAGTTTGAAGGCCCCTTTGTTAAAAGGTAAAAACCTGGTCAGTTTAAAACAACTAGTAAATATAGGCTAAAAGTTTATACGTTAAATGAGATTCTACCAGTCTGGTAGATAACGGTACAATCAGAGTGTGCCGAGCCTTTGTGGCAATCCGTGGTGTTTTCTAATGCGAGTATATACAGGCTGTTGAACTATCGTGCTCGTGCACAGTTTGGAGGTACATGTATGAGATAAAATTATACGCTTCTACACACACACACACACACACACACACACACACACACACACACACACACACACACACCGTGAAGCACACGCTCGCGGAATGACCAGCGTTTGCAGCACCTTTCGCAAACATTACAGCGTGATTGCTTATGCAAACAATGAGAAAGTTATCAATTCAAATACGACAAATACACATAGAAAAGAAATGAAAACACAGTAGGTAAGAAAGAGAGAGAGAGACTCGGAGTGACAGGATTTACGGCCTTTATTTTATTCTTTTTTTTTTTTCATAGGCTACTTCTCACGCCATCCTGTTTTCTAAACCCCTGGACAAATCCAAACTGTCTCCATTATAGAAGGGGAGCCGGGGTGGTCGAATGGTAGAGCGTTGGATTTCTAATGCTCAGGTCGTGAGTTCGATCCCGGCTGGGGCCAAATATTTGTGCTGGCTTTTTCATCGTTGCCCCGTCTTTGATATCACCCTATGTGGTGGAAAAGGACGTTAAACCCCCAAACACCCACCCACCCTCCCTTATAGAACGTCCATAAAGCGCGAAATGCACAAAACACAACACCTTCATCACAAGAAGTCAGTCTGACCGAACTACGACCTGTCCAACACCAACACCCAAATCCACAACCACAACGTCCATGATCTCAGTGACTACAACCGCTACCACCTCCACCTTGAAGAAAACCACCAACATCAGCGCAACCTGGCAAAACCCATGAGTCAACCAGAATCACCAAAACCAAATCTACATCGCAATCACCACCGTCATACAACAACGACGACGACGATACAACCTGATTTACAAATCCATTGCACTTATGAACTGTTTCGATTAGTTCCATTGCACCAGGGAAGTGTTTCCTTTGACTGTTGTGCTTGATCTGTCCAACATAGTCAAGTATACATCAAATGAGGGGCTACCCAGTCTGACTGGACTGAATCGTGTCCAGTTGGAATGTGTGCCTGTCCGGGCCCTTAGGATAGCTATCCTTACCCCCCCCCCCCTCCTCTCTCATCCTACCCGCGTCGAAAGTTGCAAAGCAGTTTCCCTTCACTACTTCCTCTTTTCAGCTGTCTAGCAAGCTCGGAAGTTGCGGTGGTTTGTTTCGGAGTTTAGAGTGTGGAAAATGCTCATGTGCAATTAAAAAGACAAGGAGAATAATAATTATGGGGATTAAAGTATTAGGTAAGGTTTACAACAGTTTTTGTGCATTTCATGGCCCTGTGATGCAAGATACTACTGATATCAAGCAGCGTTGTTACTTTCCCCACCGGCACACATGGTGTTCAGTGAAGATGGTCGAACATCGAAACTGAAACTAATGTGTTTTGCTCCTTGGTTTTCGACCAGACGTTCAAATTCAAAAGTTTTCAGTGTAAAAAGCGGTCGAAAAGTTAAGGTTATTACCGGTAACAACACAACGTGGCTAAAACCATGACGTCAACCACCAACAGCACAGTTTACCTTGCCGACCGAAATCCGAATGTCCATAAGCCCCCCCCCCCCCCACCCCCCTAGCCCCCCCCCCCCCTCCCCACTACCCTTCCCCTCCCAAACTACCATCGCGTCACGCCAGACGTAGACGGTGGCAGGATTTTCGTGGATGCCCGGACTTGGGCCTGCTAATGGCGCCCGGGAATCTCTTCCATTATGTCAAGGGGCATTACCTAACGCCGCGCGTGCTAATCTCCCTTGGCAAGAGAAATATGATCTCCATTGACTGGTGCCAAGAGACATTGTCCTTATTTCGAAGGGAAAACGACGGTGTAGGGGGTTCCAGCCTTCTCCTGCCATGCGCCAACCTTTGCCTGCAGCGGTCTGTGGGCGGCGGTTCCATGGTAACAATTACGGTTCCACAGTAACAATTTACATTATTATCCACTGGAAAGTTCTCATGGAAATGCGAAACAAAACGCACACATCCCAGTCCAAGAAAAGGTCATGTGTTGGATGTTTGGTTCAGCGGTTGGCTGGCTGGAAAGCGGGATTAACGCCCTTTTCACCCACACAAGAATGATCTTTAAGACGGAACAACAAGGACTGTCTTTTGAGGAGAAAGTTTTAACCTTTTGTTGTCAATAATAATAATAACGTTCTTATGATATAACATTCTTGTATAGCGCAGTGTCCCCCACTGACAACGTGGCCGGGCTCAGGCGCATCACAATTTCAATCTAAGCTAATAAATCAAAAGTACACACGTACTGGCACAACACACACACACACACACACACACACACACACACACAACCTGCCACTCCACCTGCAAGAGGGCTCACGACTGAACTGCTTCGGAAGAAGGCCAGCAAAATTGTGTTCGCTCCAACTTGAGCCGGCGTTGGAACTCATGATCCTAACAATTGAAAGTGCAAGGCTCTACCAACGAAGCTGCTCTAGCTCCACTGGAAACAGTAATTGAAACACTTGTAAACTTGATTCGGACCCGTACCTTCCCATTCCGCGGGGAATAACTTAGTGAGAAAACGGTTCATTGACCTGAAGCAGCAATTTCAGTCTTCTACTTCTAGCTTGACCGGTGCTGGCTTTCACACGTCCTGATAATTTCGCACGTGCACTCAGCCCAACGGAGACACGGAATCGAAGAGAACGGTAATGGCGTCCTTCGTCATCTTTGCGCACGGCACGCAAGATGCGGTGTCCCCACTACCGGAGCACGTGCAACACGCACGTAAAAAGAAAAGCACGCTTTGACACTGAGGAAGACGTCATTCTCGCTTTTCTTTGGCGTCATACCGATGATGTCGCTATGGAAAAGTGGTGATGATTCCCAGACTGACTTCCATCTTTCAGACTGCCGACAAAATTAGTTCCGCACACTTGCCAGACTGACGGGAAGGGTTTTGAAGTCTGCGAGCCAGTGAGTTGGTTTTCATCATGTGTCACTTGAAAATGACCTAGGAACCAACCAAGCGATGTCATGATTCTCTCTGGGCTGGTCCGGCAAGTCATCTATGCAACTTATTGATTTCATTTTACTTTTTTACTAGTATGCGTAGATGTAGTTCTGGTGTTTGTTTCTCTGTTCAGTTATTTCTTTTTTGTTTTTGTTGCTGATGTGTGTGTGTGTGTGTGTGTGTGTGTGTGTGTGTGTGTGTGTGTGTGTGTGTGTGTGTGTGTGTGTGTGTGTGTGTGTGTGTTCATTTTAGTGTAGAAACGGCAAGCTTCAGAGTGGCAGTTGTGCATACAGTTTTTACTGTTGTCAAAAGCAAGGCCAGAATTGTTATTCTCTCTCTCTCTCTCTCTCTCTCTCTTGGGGAGCCGGGGTGGTCGAATGGTAGAGCGTTGGACTTTATAATGCTCGGGTCATGAGTTCGATCCCGGCTGGGGCCAAATATTTCTGCTGGCTTTTTCATCGTTGCCCCGTCTTTGATATCACCCTATGTGGTGGAAAAGGACGTGAAACCCCCAAACACCCACCCTCTCTCTCTCTCTCTCTCTCTCTCCCACACACACACATACACAGAGTTGTTCCGTGTAAAAACTCGTCCACGAGCAGTGGATTCTTTGACATGTTGTTACCATGGAAAGTTAATTATGTGTTAACGTTCATTCGGGCCGATCGTCGGGGGTTCTCTCCGGGTACTCCGGCTTCCTCCCCCTCTGCTTTGGAAATGTTCAGCCCACCAAGTTTGAAAAATAAATGCGTATCTAAATTCCGAAATTTAAATAGCTGAGCTGACCCTTCGCACCACGTGATTGTAATACGTTTATGTCTTGTGTGTGAGAGAATGCGTGTGATTCACGTGAGCGTGCGTGTTGGGTTTAGCTCGCGGCGCTTTGAGCCAAAATATTTGGGATAAAGCGCCTATATTAATGCGATTATTATTATTATTATTATTATTAACGGACAAACCCATTTACAAAAACTGAGAAGACCTAATTCGTAACTATTTTTGCATGCGAGGTCGAGGTCGGGGACGAAAATAGCTGTAATAACTTGATAAGCTAATAACTTGTTTTTCTTGTATGT
Source organism: Batillaria attramentaria (assembly GCA_018292915.2). Taxonomy (NCBI): domain Eukaryota; kingdom Metazoa; phylum Mollusca; class Gastropoda; family Batillariidae; genus Batillaria; species Batillaria attramentaria. The sequence goes on along the minus strand of JACVVK020000427.1, from coordinate 346,911 downwards.
GTAAGCAACTACATATCTAATATTTGAAAAGGTCTACAGATGAAAAAAACAAAACAAACAAACAACAACAACAAAAGGCAATTATATGTGTCTAATTATTCTTTGCTGATTTTGTTGTACTTTTTGTTATTGTTGTTGTTGTTGTTGTTGTTTTAATACGCTTGCGTTCAGAGCTACCAAGTAAAGAATCTCTTGCAAAGAGATACTTCACCGTTGAAGAAACAAAGCAAAACAAAACAACAACAAAAACCGAAGTCCGGTCCAGTGTGCGTGCGTGCGTGCGTGCGTGTGTGTGTGTGTGTGTGTGTGTGTGTGTGTGTGTGTGTGTGTGTGTGTGTGTGTGTGTGTGTGTGTAGCTAGGGCAGGCTACTTCAAACGTTTCCCCATTTAGCAGTCAGTAACGCTGGCGCTTAAAAGCAAGTGTCTCATATTCTCTTCCTCATTATGCGTCTTTTGATGCCCCGTCATTACGGAATATCCGCCAGTGACGTCAAAAGCGAGAGGCCACGACAAAAATAGATGTTATCGGTCCGTTCTTGATGCGCGTCGGCCCCCCGTTTCATGCATCGGAACTACATGCTTAACTTTGCCCGTGCCGCTAAGACTCCGTGACGGGTGTTAGCGAAGATGGCGAGGAGTGTTTACAATGCTTCCTCGATTGAAAGATTTCTCTAAGATAAAGGGTTAAGCGTGAGCGGTGGTCTAACAGTATAGCGTGTCGGACTTCGCCGCTGCGCTGCTGAACGGTCGTCACCGCTGTCAAGGCGATGAAGCGTGGGTTCGAGCACAAGTCGAGCTTGTGACAGTCATGTGATACTGGTTTTCCCTGGTTACCGGGCTGCTCATCGGGGGTTTCTCTCCGGGTTATCCGGCTTTCCTCCCCAAGCAAAATAGGTGGCGCTGCACTGCGACGAGACACTTCCCGGGGGGGGGGGGGGGAGGAACCCAAATTTCCCGAAACGGACAATAAAGTATTTTTTAAAAAGTTTAATGATAAAATAAAGTCACGTGTTAAAGCCAGTGGAAGCGTTACTACACAGACGTTGGTTTGAAATGTGAACATAAACACGTCCTTACACTGTAGTAAACCTCACATGTGCATGTCACTACATTGTAGTAAACCACACATGCACCCGTCACTACATTGTAGTAAACCTCACATGCACATGTCACTACATTGTAGTAAACCTCACATGCACACGTCAATACATTGTACAAAACCTCTCATGCACACGTCACTACATTGTAGTAAACCTCACATGCACACGTCCCTACATTGTAGTACACCTCACATGCACATGTCACTACATTGTAGTAAACCTCACATGCACAAGTCACTACATTGTAGTAAACCTCACATGCACATGTCACTACATTGTAGTAAACCTCACATGCACAAGTCACTACATTGTAGTAAACCTCACATGCACAAGTCACTACATTGTAGTAAACCTCACATGCACACGTCACTACATTGTAGTAAACCACACATGCACCCGTCACTACATTGTAGTACACCTCACATGCACATGTCACTACATTGTAGTAAACCTCACATGCACATGTCACTACATTGTAGTAAACCTCACATGCACACGTCAATACATTGTACAAAACCTCTCATGCACACGTCACTACATTGTAGTAAACCTCACATGCACACGTCCCTACATTGTAGTACACCTCACATGCACATGTCACTACATTGTAGTAAACCTCACATGCACAAGTCACTACATTGTAGTAAACCTCACATGCACAAGTCACTACATTGTAGTAAACCTCACATGCACACGTCACTACATTGTAGTAAACCTCACATGCACAAGTCACTACATTGTAGTAAACCTCACACGCACACGTCACTACATTGTAGTAAACCTCTCATGCACACGTCACTACATTGTAGTAAACCTCACATGCACACGTCCCTACATTGTAGTACACCTCACATGCACATGACACTACATTGTAGTAAACCTCACACGCACACGTCACTACATTGTAGTAAACCTCACACGCACACGTCACTACATTGTAGTAAACCTCACACGCACACGTCACTACATTGTAGTAAACCTCACACGCACACGTCACTACATTGTAGTAAACCAAACATGCACACGTCACTACATTGTAGTAAACCAAACATGCACACGTCACTACATTGTAGTAAACCAAACATGCACACGTCACTACATTGTAGTAAACCTCACACGCACACGTCACTACATTGTAGTAAACCTCACATGCACACGTCACTACATTGTAGTAAACCAAACATGCACACGTCACTACATTGTAGTAAACCAAACATGCACACGTCACTACATTGTAGTAAACGTTTTATGTTGTTTCCTTTCACGGCGACAAACCGATATCTAGTAGACATTAGGACTGAGTTTTCCATATTCAAATGTGAGGGGTAGCACCGGATAAAACGCCTTGGTTTTCGGTTTGTCGGTGAGGATTTTCATAGCGCCTTATCTCCGAAGCCTGGGCACTGGGCGCTTTACAAATACACACACACACACACACACACACACACACACACACACACACACACACACACACACACACACACACACACACACACACACACATGAAGGTGGTAACTAAATACATGAATAACATATAAATAATCACTTAAATAAATACGAATAAAACATACACACATACAGTCATACATACAGTCATACATACAGTCATACATACAATCAGACATACAATCTCTCTCTCTAAATGGGATATTGATCAAACAGAAATGGATTTTCTTACCAACACTTTACTACAATGTGTGCCTGCACATACTTCAGACATGTGAACTTAACCTGCGAGCAGTCACTGTCAAAACAAAAAAAAATGAATTGAACATTCCGCCATCTTGATTGTCCGCCGCGTCGATCAATACACGACAATATGCAGAAATTGTGGTTTTTTTGTTGTTGTTGTTTTTTTTTTGTTTTTTTTTTTTTTGGGGGGGGGGGGGGGGCGCGTCAGTTGGAGACATGTTGGCGTTGCAAAACTTCGGGTGCATTTGTTCGTTGTCAATCTGTGTAGACTTTATGGGGCGACTGGAGGAACAATTTGTAACGATTTATTGCAAGTCTTTGTGATGAATGATGAAAATGGCGCAGTTTGTGAACGCGATCATGCCGAACGCTGGACATAAACAGCGTTGTTCAGTGGTTTGCTTTGCTGTTCTCAGTCCTGTTTGGTGGTTGGCGTTGATCGATTCTCTAGACGCAATAATGGGTGCTGTTTGAAATGATTTAGAGGTTTTCAGTTTTGATGATAGTAATTACCAGGTGTTATGAAACGTTATTTTCTCCTTGACACACACACACTCTCTCTCTCCCTCACACACACACACACACACACACACACACACACACACACACACACACACACACACACACACACACACACACACACACACACACACACACACACACACACACACACACGCTCTCTCTCTCTCTCACACACACACACACACACACACACACACACACACACACACACACACACACACACACACACACACACATATCACACACACACACACACACATATCACACACACACACACACACATATCACACACACACACACACACATATCACACACACACACACACACACACACACACACACACACACGCTCTCTCTCTCTCTCTCTCTCACACACACACACACACACACACACACACACACATATCACACACACACACATATCACACACACACACACACACACACACACACACACACACACACACACACACACACACACACACACACATATCACACACACACACACACACACACACACACACACACACACACACACACACACACACACACACCGCGTCACACACACACACACACACACACACACACACACACACACACACACACACACACACACACACACACACACACACACACACACACACACACACACATCATTTGACAAACAAAAAGAATTGCATGTACATTAACACGTGTCACACATTACGTGGAATGTCAAAGGGGAAATTGAGAACTTAATAAGCGCCAAACAACTAAGGCAGTTTCGTTTTGTCCGAGCTTCGTTGTTCAAGCTTTGTAGCCAGTTATAAGTGGCTCGACTTTAGTTACCAGCGTGGGAAATAAGAATAGTTATAATAATACCATTCTCATTATCATGATAATGTTTTTATTTCCACTCACAAAAGTGACAGTCCTTCTAATAAACTCCACCTAAGCCGGGGTGGTCGAATGGTAGAGCGTTGGACTTCTAATGCTCGGGTCGTGAGTTCGTATCCCGGCTGGGGCCAAATATTTGTACTGGCGTTTTCATCGTTGCCCCGTCTTTGATATCACCCATATGTAGTGGAAACGGACGTTAAGTCCCCGAACACCCACCCCACCTACCCGAAAAACATATGATCCTCGATGGCGCACTCACAAAAACCGACCGCCTGCATGACTGATGAAGACACAATTTGCACATGCAAACAGTATCCGTAACCCGCAGGCCTTCAGGGAAACCATCAGGTGCAGAAAGCACAGAAGAGCAATCGCACTTGTTTATCTTTCTTCTCTGAGTCTAACGGGACCATAAATCATTCAACTCTGCAAGCCTGCATATGGGGGGGGCAGTGTGATGTGAGAGAGAGAGAGAGTGTCGAGACAGAGAGACAGAGACAGAGAGACAGAGAGACGCGAGTCGGAACAAACAGACGATAAAATGCACTGACCGACACCCATAAATCCACAGTCTTGGTCTCGTAAAAAAAGAGAAGTTTCAGCCCCAGTAGAGGTGGAAGCCTATCACCTAGCAGGAGCGCCGGAACCGGGGGGGGGGGAGGGGGGCAGCTGCCCCCCCCGTACCCAAGCAGGGGGGGGGGGGGGGGGGGGGGGGGGCAAGAGTATCTTTTTGTTCCCCCTGGAAAATCAGGTGACTATGGCAAAGCCATGGTCTTGCCCCCCCCCCCCCTCCCTTCAACTACCTCCCCCTACCCCTCTTCCTGCTCTCTCCCTCATACCATCCAACAGAGAACTCAGTTTAGCCGTTGCATGAAATATCAAAACGACTTGACAGAAAGTCGTCTGATAATCACTTTCGCCCCCCCCCCCCCCCCCCGCTTTTCACTTTCTTCCAGCAACGTCCTTTCTTTCAGTGGCTCCGTGGTTCGTAAAGGTTTTTGTCTGCGCAGCATCTGAACAACGCGCCCCCCCCCCCCCCCCCCCCCCCCACCCCCGCTTTTCACTTTCTCCGGGCAGCGTCCTTCCTTTCACTGGCTCTGGCCTTTCCCCCCTCTGAGATTCTGCCCCCCCCCTCCCCCCATCATCTTCCGGCGCCCCTGCCTAGATGTGTTGGAAAAGGACGTTAAACCCTTAAACACCCACGTACTCCCCCCTCACCCCCTTCCACCCCCAGAGTTGCTGCACACACACACACACACACACACACACACACACACACACACACACACACACACACACACACACACACACACACACACACACACACACACACACACACACACACACCTGTAACAACTATTCCAAAAAAATGTCGAACGTGTTTGTCACGCGTGTTCTGAAGCTTTCGCAAGAGGAAGAGGCAAAGCCAGTTTTCATTCCCATTCATCACCAGCTTGAGCAGAAGTAATTAGACTTTGGCGCCTGACTAGGCTTACAGCTGTCGGGGAAATGCGTCAGAAAATGTGCGTCACACATTGACAAACTGACGTTACGAATTTGGCACCTGAACCGCTATCGATTCCGACCTGTGGTCGACTTGCGTACACAAGTTACTCAAACTTCTGAGCATACCAGGGCTCATTTGGTATAGTTCGCCCGTTAGGGGGTGCAAATGTATACCAGTTAATTCCGTCGATATTTCGCATAAAGTAAAGTCGTAAAACGAAGTCAGCGGCCACGTGACTTCACCTCGCGAGACCCGGAGTACATTTGCACCTCCTCTCGCGTTGCGGGGATACAGTCACACCCGTTAGTGGACGACTGGAGTTTATTTGCCCCTCCTGCGCATGACTGGTATACATTTGCACCCCCTAACGGGCGAACTATACCAACTGAGCCATACTAGGCGCATGCGCAGGCGAACGCAGTGCTGATAGCCTCCCCCCCCCCCCCACCTGTCATACCGCTTCGTGTATATGACCTGGAGTACGACAGGTCACTCGCTGCACACGCCTGTGGGCACTTTGGGGCTGAGCACCACTTTATCATTATATATCATTATTTTATTTATCATCCCGCTCCGGAGGGCGGATGCCGTAACAGCAGCTAGTCAGTTTCACCAGTGTATGTCTGTCCACTGTTTGTAAAATGTGCGTGAGCGTCGGTGAGTGATTGGCGCATTGAGTTTATTCCAAAGAAATGCGCCCTACAAATGCCATTTATTATTATTATTCATTATTATTATTATTGTGTTCAAGGGGATGGACGTTCGAAGGACGAAGATAGGGCATCCTTGTACACTGTCTTTAACAGTATTTCACCGGCCAGGTTTATTAGACACGAGAGCGAGAGAAAGCAATGTTAGTGTATGCTTTCTAAGGATCGCTATTTCTCCAGTTGTGCATCTCTGCAGTAAGTGTTATGTTCTCCCGCCGGCTCCGGAGGGCGGATGCCGTAACAGCATCTGGCGCCAGCTAGAGAATGAAGTTATGAATCTGATGCTTTCAAAAAACTTGACAAAAATAAACAAACAAAAAACAATCAAAAACAAAAAACCAACCCCCCTCCCCCCCCCAAAAAAAAACAAACAAAAAAAAAACAACAACAACAAGCGTAACCCACCTGAGACCGGCCCACTTCTCTCCGACAGACAACCCAGTGGTGGTTTAATCTAACACCGTGTGCATGCGAGATGGCGGTTTCTTGGGGCTCTTCATCCTTCGTCCGCAAACGAGTGCAAGGGCGGAGATCTCGTCAGTTCCGCCGCCCGAATTACCTCCCTTGTGAGATCAACCAATCGTCCGTCATTATGGACCCGCCTCATTAGAAACCCGCTCTGGGATCCGAATTCATGTTGGCGTTCTCCCTGGAGGGTTTACCTATAACATCGTTCGGATATCATATTCCGACTACTTGCTCCGATTTTATGGATCCACAGTCGAAAGGCAGTACAGAGGGCTTTTGACAGGAATGTAAAGTCAACACTGCCACCATGCTGCTTCCGACTGACTCATCCTTCGCTTGCTTCCTTTATTGCTTGCTTCAAGTTTTTTCGGCTTTGATCAAGATTAAGCTTATACACAGATCTGTCGAATGTACTCCTCATGTGAGCAGCAAAGGGTCAAATAGATTGCCTCATGTGTGTGTGTGTGTGTGTGTGTGTGTGTGTGTGTGTGTGTGTGTGTGTGTGTGTGTGTGTGTTCATTGAGTTTAAAATGTGTAACTTGTTTCTACACATTTTATCCTATATTCTTGTAGCTTATAGATTTTCCTTCCTTTGCTCATATTCTCGTAGTTTAGCAACGGCAAGTTCGAACATGGTATTTCTGCCAAAACTTACCGTTGGAAAATAAAGATTATTGCCACTGTCATTGTCATTGCCTACTTCTTCTTCCTCGTCCGCTATGGAGTTAGGCTCAGAGAGCATGATTAAGTCTGCGGTGTGACTCAGTATCTGGACTGGGTGGTCACAAGGGTGAGAGTTAAAAGATTAAAATGATGTACATTGGAGAGGGGAGAGGCGGGGGGGGGGAGGGGGCTTTAGGGGTGACGGGGGTTGACTGCAGGTTGTGGAGGCTGCAGCCAAGACTCGAGTGAAGGAGCCGGGGTGGTACCTGCTGGGAGTCACCACACATAGAGACCCCCCCCCCCCCTACTCACACACACACACACACACACACACACACACACACACACACACACACACACACAACTGAATCACGTTCCACGGGGTGCGGGGGGCCTGATCTGTGGGATGTCAGTTGTCACAAACATACCAAGCACCAACCAACCGCTGTTAGCCCCACCATTATCATTTTTGTTCGTTTTACAGCGATACATGGAGGAATTTAATCACACCGTGATCAAAGTTTATTTCAGGCCGGCCCTCATTGGGAAGAAGGGGTTGTACTGGGCTGTGTGGGTAGTATGCTCCAGGTACAGTCTGTGGGCTCCTCCCGTGCGCTGGTCAGCTTGGTGGTAAAAGTGGGAGGCGTTGATGTCTACCAGGCTGTTGTTGATCTTGTAGAGCGTCAGACCCTGGAAGTTAAATGTAGTGCTTCAGTGACGGAAGTGTGCCGCGACTATAGCTGTTGTAGAGAATGCGAAAAGTCACTGCATTTCGATGGAAATTTCTAGACCATCCCAGAACATGGGGGTGCAGTAACGTCAGTAGGTTACGTAACCTTGGAAAGATCTCGAACTTGCAAGTAAGTTGAGGAATGTTCCAGATCTGACCTGTTTAGTATATAAGCAGCCCTGCACAGCGTTCTGGGTTCTTCTTCTTCTTCTTATTCTTTCATGAATTTGTTCTCCACGCATCATACTTCTGTTAATAAAGTATTGGAGTTATATCCTGTTGTATCCCGTGTCTTCTCTGCAACTGCACCGAGAGAGCGGCATAGCAGGAGAAAAATACAACAATAACCATCACTTTTCCCAGTAACTTTGGACTTTTGAACACATGACGACCGGAGAGTCGAGGCTGGTGGGTTGGCCTGAGTGCTTTTGTGCGAAGAAATCCAGAATCGCCGGATCCCGACTCGAAGCAGGAGGACTTGAAAACTTGTGCTTATTCCACGCGGTTTCCGATCTTCTGGTGGTGTGAACTGGATATGTGTGTGTGTAACGTGTCTGTCACAGTAAAGGATACACCAAATGTGACTGACAGGGCAGTCTGACTGACTGGATTGAATAGTGTTCAGCTGGACTGCTAAGGTAGTTGTCCTTCTCTCCCCCCCCCCCCACGCCACCTCCCCCATTAGGGCCGTCTCCAAGCACTCTTGTGGCGGGGACGTTAAACCCCATCGAACCAACCAGCCAGTGACTTTTGAAGGCAGTTTCAGACCGTTCAGATCGCCGGCCACGCACACACACACACACACACATGTCTCTGTTTATCTCCATGCCAGCCTTTCGGAAACTTTTCTGTGTTTATTTTGATGAAATAAAAGTTGGTGAGTGCACTGCAGTTCTCCCAAAATAGTCTTCACTGTAATGACCTAAACGGTATATTCCTGATACATTTCTCATGCAAACAGCACACACACACGATGATTTCATATTCCATATTTTTATTTGAGGGTGGTCAAATACACTGTACAGCATCTCAAATGTGTTCAAAACATTTAAAAGTAAGTAACAGTTTTAATGTACACTGAAATATGTTCTTCCATATTAAAACCAGAAACATAAGAAAGGTTTTCTTCCAAATTAAAGATAAAAGGCTATGATACTAAATGTACAGTTTCTGTGCTTTTCATGCGTCTGGTGCACTTTACTGTAAATTTTAAATTTTATTTAAAGTAAAAAAAATATCATATGCATAAATAAATTTGCGCAAAACAAGATTGTGTAAACGGTTTAAAACCTCAACCGGAAAGGACTGTTTCCAAAAAACGCCTGTATTTTCACTTTGAACTTCGCAGATTCCTTTCTTCAATCCAGTCTTGATTTTACTTCTTCTTCGGGCCTGTAAAATCAGGTATTCCTGAGTCAGATGCCCATACACATTCATATACTCTATCACAGCTTAACTGTACATGAATATCACAGTCAACACTTCTCTAAACAAGACAGTGATTGTATTTAGAATGGTTGTATGCATGCCATAGACTGCATTTTTTGGTCCTGTATATAATACTCTCTGACATCTGATTCTCAGTTTGGGTGGTCATTTCTACATTAGCCCGTTGCGGCCAAAATTTGGAGTCGATGCCACACGTGCAACCATTCTGTTTTTCATGCGTCCACTCAACAATGTGACCAAGGACAAAACAAAATTTATTATTTCCAAATCAATGCAATACTCCAGATTCAGTAAAACACAAACAAATCCAATCTGAAAGACTGCATTAAAAAATCCAAAACATTGCAGAACAATTGAGATTTAAACCGAGAATAACTCTGGCTGAGAGAGAAAGGGTTAAAGTGTGAAGGAACAACATTTTCCTGTTCCCTACATCTTCTAAAGCTTCAATGGGCATTTCTGCTGGCACTAAATCATGTATATGCAAATTTTCCTGTTTCTAAAGCTTCAATGGACATGTGTGCTGGCACCAAATCATGTATATGCAAATTTTCCTGTTTCATGCAGCATGATATAAAAAGACCTTCCGTAGCCTTATAAAGCAGTTTGCCGGGGTTCGTTACGATAGCATCAACATAATTTTTTTAACAATGTCAAGGAAACCTGGGCACAAAAAATAATGCAGATGTGTTGTGTACGAGTTAATTCCACATGCACAATGTACAGTGATATGTACTGTATATCACACACCATCAACCACTATTGACAAATGCATTTCTATGTTGGTATGATTTCACATGCTAGTTTTAAAAATGCAATCAAGTGTCAGTACTTGCAGACAAAAAAAAAGATTAAAATAAAATATAAAATAAACAGCGAACGTGCGAACCGAACATGTGAAAGAGAAAAACAACTAGGAAAAACTGGAAGCAGAATATCCTACAAATGCTTCCATCTGTAAACAATATGAACATCCCAGAAAAACATACAGTATGTCCAAACCATTCCATCCAGAATAAACAAATACAGTGGTAGTATAACAAGTAAGTAACGAGAAGTCACATCAATAGTCACGTATCCATCAACTCCATGCAGAATGATCAGTTTCGCTTCGTTCACAGTGAGTTTACACGTAGCTATCTCCTCCCCTATATCCAATTCCTGTCTCGTCTGTTTGTACCACCTAACTATGTGATACTGTATCTACTTCTTCTTTTTCTTTCCTTTCTTTTTGCCGCCCTTCTTCCCTTTCTTGCCTTTCTTGTCCTTGCCCTTTCCTCCGAGCTCGTCCTCATCGGCCGTCGCAGCCTTGGCACGTTTCTTGCCCAGAGGTGTCTTGCCATACCAATTCTGTAATAATAATAGTGATAACATTAATGTGGATCTTACAGGTTTAAAGCACTGCAAACTGAACCCAACACGCAACATGCTAAGCGTGGGTTCGGCCAAGCCGAGCCGGGCTGCTCATTGGGGGGTTTTCTCTAACAGTCCTCCAGCTTTCTCCCCCAAGCAAAAAGTTAAAACAAAAACAACAACAACAACAAAAAACACATGTAGGCGGACGGCACTTCAACGCGACGGCGCGTCTCCCCTAGGAAAGCAGTCTTTACATGTCCCAATGCTTATGACAGGCATACAAAAGCGATGGACAACTTTGCATCGAATGTGCTTAAATTTGTGAATCAGAATCAGTCACTTGGGTCATGATCTAGCGTCTGAAACCATCGTGGTGACTCTGGCCAGCATATGTGTTGTTCTAAAAGTGTACCGCGTACTGAGCAGACGACATGATTTGGTTTGCGGAATGACTGAGGACCAGCACCACGCGCTGATTGGTGGCTTTTGTTGTTGTTGTTTTTTTGTTTTTTTTTTTTTTTTTGGGGGGGGGGGGGGGTTGGAGACATTCTGTTCAGGAACGACTCATAGACTCAAAGAAAGTCGTATTTCAGTACTGTTAATTAAAAGCAACAACTTGAAGCCACAAAAACGACCGCAATGGTCAAATGAAACATCCTTCACACACACACACACACACACACACACACACACACACACACACACACACACACACACACACACACACACACATTTAGGGGCTTCGGGCTGTTGTTGTTGTTGTTGTTGTCTTTGGGACATTCTGTTCAGGAACGACTCGTAGACTCAAAGAAAGTCGTATTTCTCTCCTACTGATTAAAAGCAACAAAGCCACAAACACGGCCGCAATGGCCAAATGAAACATCCTTCACACACACACATTTAAGGGCATCGGGATTTTGTTGTTGTTGTTGTTGTTGTTGTTGTTTTTGAGACATTCTGTTCAGGAACGGCTCGCAGACTCAAAGAAAGTCGTATTTCTCTACTATTCACTAAAAGCAACAAAGCCACAAAAATGGCCGCAATGGCCAAATCAGTGAAACATCCTTCTATCTGGTAAACAGCCTTAGAACATCGAAAGCGGCACTTTTCCACCTCAGCAGCATTACGAACATAAGAGGCTTCAATTTCCCATTCCATTTCCTATTCCCAGGGATGATAAAGAGACAGGAAAGTGGACAGTCCCTACCTTGAACGACTCCTCCTCTTCCTTGTAGATGGGGTCAATACGTGCGAGAGGTGCGATGAACTCCACGGCCTGTAGCGGCTTCTTGGACAGGTGCTGCACGCGACGATCGGTCAGTACCTGCGTCACCGCGGTGACCATGTGACCCGGCGTGTAGCCGTCCGTGACCTTGGACAGCGAGCTGATGTCGAGTTGGTTTGTGATGACGCCGTTGTGCTTCAGGATCAGACGCCTCCACAGCACTGTGCGCGAACAGGTACGTGTTGGTGAGTTGGTGAATGGTGAGTGACAATGTGAAGGGGGATGGGGGAGGGGAGGGAGATGTGAACTTGATATTAAACTGTCTCCTGAGATCTGATGCTTGAAAAGAGACCACTCGTGATCTCAAAGTAAGCTCCATAGTCTCAGACAATACACTGGGACTATCATTAGCGTTTTGTCCATGAAATACTCACAGACTTACCGTACAGGCTCCGCTTATGCAACGCCGGCGCGCTAATCTTTTAGTCTAAGCTTGGTCAACCTAGTCTCGGACTTATGCTCCAGTCCCTCTTCGTGCATCAGACCCCAGATAACAAAAAAATGCATCCAGTATGTCAGGACATACCAAATATTTTGTCAATTAGGAGACGACGAGTACACACTAAGTATAACGGTAGGCACTTTCACTTATCTAGTTTGTCCATGACATAACACACACACACACACACACACACACACACACACACACACACACACACACACACACACACACACACGCACGCACACACACACTTTTAGGGGACAGAACAAATTTCAGGCAAAATTACTCGGGTGTATGGGGGGAAAGTGCACTTCTTTAAAGCGTAGGCAGCGTCTGTGTCTATATGTAAATGTTTACATGATTTTCACAAAGACTGACATAATCAGCAACGATGAAGGCATATTTTTTCAATCATTACGTCTCTGTTTCCGACTTAGGTAAAACTAATTTTGACGTAACTTGCTGAGAATAGCTCAGGAGAAGTAGAGAAAGTGTGTCATCATGAGCTATTCTCAAAATGGAGTTTCAGTCACTGTGTCATATGTAGCTGTCATTTGTACACTCACAGTGCCTGGAGGCGTAGTCAGGACGCGGAATGAGGATGACGCGCTGGTAGGTGGACAGGAGTGGTTTCATCTCCCCCTCAAATGGACACCGGGAGGTTCCAACCAACAGCAGCCGGTCCTCCGGTTTTATTGTCTTCAATGATTTTGGCAGTTCCTTCTTCAGCCGCTTGGGGTCAGTCTAAAATTGGCAAGAGATAATACATGTTACAAGTGTTCAGTTACTGAGCCAAAAGTTTTACTTTTAACTCATCGGCAAGGCACTTTTTCATTAATATAAAAAAGTAACAAAGATAGAACAAATAAAAAAAAACCTCATCTGTTAAACAAATTGACTTATTTGGTTTACCTTTCAGCCAAATTTTAGAAAATTCTAAACTGTTTACAAAAAATGTTTTTAAAAACTTTATAATTTTAACAATTTAAAAAAAAAAAAAATTTTAACACTGATCTGTGGTTCTCAAGAAGTATCCAAACATTTTAGACAACTCTATGACACATTTGCAGCACTTTTCTCAATCCGTGGATGTTTCCAAAAGAATTGTCAGTAGACGACATCATCACATTAAGCTTATCAAGAAAAAAAATTAAAAACTGAAACAATTATTATAAAAAAAACATATTAAACTGTTTATCCTTGAACTCAAACTATCAACAATGAATTCACGTCCATAAAAAATCGCAACAAATGGCCACAAATTGCAATATGTTCAGTGTCAATCAAGCAGAAGAAATAACATGGAAAAACAATGAACTTTCAAAAACATGCCCCTAAAAGTAAAACTTACATAGAATAGCTGTGGATCAACATGACAGAAGAAAAATGTCACTCGGGAGGCCACTTTCAACTACATGTTTAGTTGAAGATTGCTTGGAGTTCACTTACATAAAATGGCGTTTTGTCTGTATAATCAGGAAAAACTTAAAAATACATACAAACATTGTAGAATACATTTTACTGGCTAATACATACACACAAACAACTGCCTGCCAAAACAGACACGTAGAAATGTTCTCCTTCTCCAGCTTTCTATTTTTAAAAAATTTAAATTTCACTCAATCGTCTAGAAATACGGAGAAAAAAAGCAAAGTTTAATACTCACCGGGTCTGTCTTAGGAATTTTCTTCTTGAACATTTTCTCACAGTCCCCAACATAGAAAATGGACGGTTGAAGTGCTCGGCCAACCTGGGGGAAAAAAAAAGAAAAAGTGAAAAGTGAAAACTTTCTTATACATGTAACGCATATATTCATACAGTGATGCAAACAATGCTGAACAATGGCTACATGGCAGATCTTATCTCTATTTTTTCTTATTTTTCCTTCTTTTTTCCAAACAGGGATACAAACAGACACTATGTACAAATCTCAACACACAAATTTCACCACAACATAGACGGATGATATATATATATACGCACCTTGAAAATGAGATGCATCAGCATTTTGAGTCCTTCCTTTCCCGGGTATTTGCCTGCCAAGTTGGCTGGGGACAGGTCAAAGAGGTTGGCTCCTAGCTCGTTACACATGGCATTCACCAGTAGCTTCTTCCCGCAGCCTCGAGGGCCAGCCAGAAGGATGGACTTGGTCAGGGGTGCCTGCTCGTGTACAGCTGGGGAACCTGAGGTAAAGAAAGAGCAAATGATGAATGGATTTCACGAGTGTGTCCCCAACACATCATACCTTTTTTCTTTCTTTTTTTTCCCCCAATTCCAATCATTTTTAAACAAAAGAAAAACAAAATAAAACAAAACAAAAGCAACATGGCTGCTACTATCATCACCATCAAGAAAAAATGAAATGTGTTTTATCATTACCTGAAGGTTGTGATTGGTATATATATGGTTGATCGTTTTTGTTTTTGTGTGTGTGTGTGTGTGTGTGTGTGTGTGTGTGTGTGTGTGTGTGTGTGTGTGTGTGTGTGTGCACGCACGCGCTCTGGTTCGGCTCAATGTTTGTAATTGTAATGATTTTTTATTGTCAGTTTTTTGTTTTGTTTTGTTTTTTCTGAGCAGACAGTGCAATTTCCCTTCGTGGGACAAATAAAGTGATATCTTATCTTATCTTAGCATGGACTGGAGTATGATCATTTAGTCTCCATCCACAGACACTCCCACCTTCATCTAGAAAAAGGCCTAAACGACCAACAAATCCAGTGTCCCTAGAACCCTTTCTCAGAAAATGGTAGGCTGCATCTGCTTATGCACTCCTGCATGTCAAACACAACGTACAAAAAAACAAAACAAAACAAAAAAACCCTAAAAATTTGCAAACTGTTTTGTACTTGTAACTCATATCCACCGAATCAATTGTGAAAATTTCTGCTGCTTTGGGGAGAGAGTGGTGTGGGGGTGTTCAGTTAATCTTATTTCCACATTGCAAAAAAAAAAACCAATGGACACAGTTCACTGACCCATTGGTATGATGCCAAACTCTGTGACAAGTCTTCGCACATCACTGAGAGAGGGCATGGGTTCGATATTGGCCTGTCGCAAAGTGGTCCCCAGGTACGAGTACTCTCCCTCGTAGTCGGCCAGTTTGACAGGTGGTGGGCGAACAATAATGCCCTGGGTCACCAGTTCTTCATACAGATCCTCAATGGTTCTGAGGAGAGAGAGGAAAGAGAAAAACTTAATGACTCTGGCAAAAGCTAGTATGTTTCTGAATGCATACTATGGAAGACCTTTCTTTCTACAGCTGCATTCAAATCAAGAAATAACAACGAAATGTATATCATGGTGAACAATGGTGAAATCTTGCATGAATTTCAACAGTTTCTGGTTCCGGTTTTCCTGTTTGTTGTTTTGTTTTGGGGTGTTTTTTTTTTTGTTTTTTTTTGTTCGTTTTATTTTTCAGAAAAATGGTGGAGAAAAATGGGATCCCCAATTCAACCAACCATGGTGACGTGCAAAACTCTGATATGTGCCTACCTGTCAGGTGTGAGGTCCTTCTCTTTCTTTCCTTTCTTTCCCTTCTTGCCGGATTTCTTTCCCTTCTTCTTCTTTTTCTTGCCAGATTTCTTTCCCTTCTTTCCCTTCTCACGGTCGACAGCCTGCAGTAAAACATTAGTGATGACAGTACAGTTTGCAAGCAGTATCACACACTTCAGTAGATTGCAAAACGGCTGGTGGTCCATATGAGTCCCTGACAAGTCATGTGAAATGACACCTATTCCCCCATCCCCTCCCCTAGTCTGAGCAGTATGTGCCGGAAAAGGACGTTAAACTCTCCAAACACCCACCCCACCCCTTAGTCTGAGCATGGGACACAATCATGGAAATTGTGAGATTGAGAACAGATGCTGGATAAGGATTGTCTCCCTTCAGTACTCTTCCCATCCGAGAATTTTCAAATTGATAAGCTTTTCATTGATCAGGAAATGGAAAAGATTTAAACTAATACGGTAGAGGAAAAAATGGCAAGGCAGAGTCCAGACTCACCGCTTTGAGGTTTTTCAGCTCGGTGCGCATGAGCTCATCCACCTGCAGGCGGATCTCTGACTCCACTTCCTGACGTTTCTCCTCTTTGATCAGCTCGGCATCGTGCTTCTGGGAAAAGTTTTCCGTCTCGTCTCGGGTGTGCCACATATCTGCATGTCACAGGAACACATTTTGAGCTACTCAAAACGGCCGAAGCCACGTGGATTTGACAAACACTTAGGAATTAATACACAGCATGTGCGCATGCGGGAAAACTGAAAATACTGACCTTTGTATGTAGCAGAGGCTTCATTGATGGGAGGCACAAAGTTTGACGGAGCCATTTTCCAACCCTCATCTTCCTCCTGTGGACAGAATGGGACAGAATTTCTTGGTAAACATATTTCTGTATGCATTTTTACTTATTACATAAAATTTAATTGCAATCAAATGAGTCAGCATTTCTGCTGTTTGAGTAGCTAATCAGACACGTGGAACAGAGTTTTTGTTGTTGCTATAGTTATTTGGGCAGGAAGGGGTGGGGGGGGGGGGTTACAGTATACTTACAATATACCTCCACCTATGAAGCAGTAACTGGCCGAGACCATACATAACCACAAACACCAAACTACAGTCAATGCAGTCCACACTCCACCAAATATGCCAAAAATAATGTCAGATGATAACAAGTACCATACTGAAAATACTCAGTTGAACGTGAAAGAACTGTGCCTAGCTTTGTGATCTACTGTTGTAAAATAACAACAGCAACAACAACAAACTGCCAGTACATATTTTTGTTCTTTAGTATGGTCTCAGTCTCACTGTCCTATTTCACAGGGAGCAGGGTAGAGCGGTGGATTCTCAATGCTGGGGCCATGAGTTTGAATCCCGGTTGGGGCCAAATATTAATTTTGTGCTGGCCTTGTTCGCGTTGTCCCGTCTTTAATTGATATCAGCCTTACATGGTGGAAAAGGACGTTAAACTCCCAAACACCCACCCTGTCCTATTCCACAAAGCGCAGTTTGCCATCCTTTGCAGGGTTGCACATTCAAGTCGGTTCCAGGACACTGACCTATAAAAATTTCAAATGTCCTATTTTTCCCACCTCAAACGGACATTTGTCCTGTTAAAATTTTTATTGCCACTAAGTGGTCAGGACACTGTGTCCTATCACTTTGCTGTTTCCAGGACACTTTGTCCTATAGAAGCTGTGGAAAATGTGCAACCCAGCATATTGTATTGATCTTTAGAAACTTGAAGGATGGGATAAAAAAAAACAACTCACGTCATCATCTCCTCCTTTTCCCTTTTTGCCTTTCTTGTCCTTCTTCCCCTTCTTGTCCTTCTTCCCCTTCTTGTCCTTCTTGTCTTTTTTGCCTTTGCCTTTATCGTCTTCCTGTAAAAGATTTTTAAAAAATCAACGTGAATGTTAATGTGAGAAACGGTCACGATCCTGGAAACAATGAGATTGCATGCAGAATTTCCATGTTCATGAAGCCAGCTTATATTCTGGAACAGTTTCGCTTGTGAGTGCGAATGTTCGCTCAATATACTCTATCTTGATGATAAGTAGAGCTCTTAATGTGATACAGCGTTGTTTACACTTTGCACGAGCAGTCAAACATTCAAATTCTACGACTGTTGGTACAACTATCTCACTCAACGTTTTAACCTCATTAGTGAGTACGCTTTTGTTGGCACAGTGCCGTCATTTGAGATGCAGTCACTGTGCAGGTGTCTAAGTGATGTGATGCTAGACATGATGAAAACAGTTCAGAATGAACATAAAGAATCCCCTTTAAGTGTGTGTGTGTGTGTGTGTGTGTGTGTGTGTGTGTGTGTGTGTGTGTGTGTGTGTGTGTGGCACGCTTTTGTTGGCACAGTGCCGTCATTTGAGATGCTGTCACTGTGCAGGTGTCTAAGTGATGTGATGCTAGACATGATGAAAACAGTTCAGAATGAACATAAAGAATCCCCTTTAAGTGTGTGTGTGTGTGTGTGTGTGTGTGTGTGTGTGTGTGTGTGTGTGTGTGTGTGTGTGTGTGTGTGTGTGTGTGTGCGCGCGCGCGCACATGTGACTGTCTGTAACCAGGTCTGTATGCATGTAAAAAGAAATGGTGAATATAATAAATGTGACAATAAAGAATTTTCAAACCATAAGGCAACTGCTATACAAACTTATCAGTCACCTGCTCTTTGAGTTCCTTCTCCAGCTCATCTGGATCTTTCTGTTTGAAAATGACGGCAGACCCTCCATCGTCCTCATCAGGATACTCAGGGAATTTTCCTGTTGCATCCCTGTCAGCCAGTGAAGCGAAAGAAAAAGGTGTGAACACATAGTTATTAGTAGTTGTTGTTTTTTTCTTATTGGCTAAACCCAAGGTAGGTGTGTTTGGGCAGTGCCCAGCCAAAAAGAAATTCCAGCATTTTTAAAGATGTTCAGCGGCCTCTCCTGGCATCTACAAGTAAACTAAGAGCATGACTCATACCCTATGAGTTGCTGCTATTTGACTCATGTTATTCTCATTGAAACAATTTCTATGAGGATTGTTTTGGAAATGTGGATTTCAGTCACCTGGACTGAGGAGTGTGATCCATGTATCCGTAATTGACAAGGTCCATGCATGCTTGCCACAAAGTACTGTACACACATACTTGACATAGCGCATATATACATGTACATGTGAAATAGGAAAGTGATACTTGACACAAAGCGATCCTACCTGCACTCAATAAACCACTGGCGAATCTGATCCATCATGGTCTCCTTCATGTCTGGTCCCTCCGTTTCCAGGATCTTGTCGCGAATCGTGATCAGTGCCTGCTGAAACTCCTGCTCATGTACTTCCTGAGCCTTGCGACGGTCTTCCTCTGTGCGGGACGCAAATGTCTGGGGCATGTTCTTGGGATTTGGCAGTGGCGGTGGGGCCTGCCACAGGCATAACATCATGTACAGTTTGAATGAAAAGCGTTTGTTGTTGCTTATTTTATGGGATTTTGATGGGTTTTAAATTTGCTGCCGCCCCAACCCGCACCCCCACCTGTTTTATTAATTAATTTTTTTTTTTTTTTACGACTTTATTATCCCTTTCGGGAAATTCAGGCTGCTTCCCCCGGGGGAAGCACGTCACCGCGATGCAGCGCCACCCAATCGTGATATATCTATCCTACTTTTTTTTTTTTTTAAACCATTTTTGCTTGGGGAGGAAAGCTGGATAACCCGGAAACCCCCGATGAGCAGCCCGGCAGCCAGGAAATACCGGTATCACATATCACAAGCTCGACCTGGCTCGAACCCACGCTTCACCGCCATGACACTGGTGACGGCCGTTCAGTAGTGGAGCGGCTAAATCCGACGCGCTACCTATCAACTCACTGACACGCACAGTGCCGCATGATTATTACACTGCTTCAGCCTTAAAACTCAGTTTCTCATTCTGACATTCAAATTCAGTGTGCTCCTGCATGACACCAGTTTAGGAGGGGGTGAAGGAAGAAAAAAAAAAAAAAGAACATTATCACATAATTGTTTTGGTTACAAGTTACTGAATAAAATTTCTTACCATCCCAATGAAAATCATCTCTTCATCTCTTTCCTTCTTGGTTCTGCGGCGCTGAGCAAACCCCTTCCATATCTGGAGGAAAAAAAAGATATATATATATATATATATATATACCATTTACAAGATTTTCACATCAAATAAATTGCAAACTGCAGAGAAAAAGAACACGAAACGCACAGCGACAGTATAATAATTTCACGAAAGAAACACTTCGTGGCACATGTATCTCTAGCAGAGGTACATAACCAAAGAAATTAGTTTCGTGATGTCATTTGGTAAACAGTGCTAATACTGCTATGCTGAGCCTTTAATGACATCATTTCACCATGCTCTTGTTTTTTTTACTGAAAAATAAACCACTGTTTATTTCTGCTGCGGAGATTGATTTGAAACCACAGCACACCTTCTGGATCCGCATAGCAGCTACATCTGGATCCAGAGTGGGTGCACCACGAGTCTGCGCTTGCTTCTCCCTCTCTTCCTGTTGGCGGATCTCACGCATGAAGCGGGCGCGGAGTCGACCCTGCCGAGCTCGCTCGTGGACCTGGATGATGCGGATCGCCTGGTCCCATGGCATCTTGACCTCCTCTTTATCCTGAAAACACACACACACACACACACACACACACACACACACACATGCACACACACACACACACATGCACACACACACACACACACACATGCACACACACACACACACACATGCACACACACACACACACACACACACACACACACACACACACACACACATGACATGCATAGTCAAGAGCTGAAATCCCCATGTAAAAATATATGGGGGCAGGCACACCCAGGACTTTATCGTGAAAGTTAACTTCACCACAAACTTCAGGACCAGAGCTAAAACTAGCACACTGGTATACATACTCAGCACCCGCATGCATAGAAGCTGTCAAGCGCACCAGATGAACCAGACACTTTTAGTGCCAAACATTTGGTTACATCAGGGCTTTCTATACCAAGTCAGGGATATATAATATGCAGATGTCAAGTTAATGATCTAATCAAAATAAACTCACCCTGTCAGCTTCCTGAGGCCCGATCTTGGCAAGGATTTGGCCAAGCAGTTTCTCTCGTTCCTTCAGTGCCTTGGCACGCTCATTGACAAAGTAGTGTGGAATGGGAATCTCCACATCATTCTGAAACAGATGGTAAAGACACATGTGCAACACATGGTCAAATAATATTATTTTCCCACTGAAGTAAGTTCTGCCCCGGAAAATCTAAAACGGTGCTGCCCTTTCCAAGCTGTAAACCAAAGTTGATTTTCTCAAGATAAGTGGTACAGTACTGTATTCATGGTTTTCAGCCAGTTTGTCCATTGAGACAAGAAATGGCTATTACTTTAGTGGGGAAAAGAAGGGTGCACTCCTGGCTACAATGGCGCCTAAACCAAGAGACATGATCAAGGTTTCGCACCCAGTGACCTATACGTTTTCAACCCTGTCATCAAAGAAACACTAATACCATAAATGCTCACTTACTGGTGTCAGTTTCAGGTCAGACAGAACATCATCAAAGTAATGGTATTCCGAGAACTCAAGGTTGACCATCTCGTGTTTCAGCTCGAGGACTCGACCCATGACCCCATCCAGACAATGGCGCAGGACGCGGCGTTTCTGGGGGTGCAGTATCTGGTCATAGCACTGCTCCAGCTTGCGCGTGATCTGTATGTACTTGATGTACATTGTGGCCAGCAGCTGAAACGCAGCTAGTCGGTCCTGGGGAAATAATAACAAAGATAACTGAGTACTGCATAGGCACTTTACTCAATTTTATTAATCGGCTCAAAGCGCCACAAACTGAACTGAACATGCATTCTCATGTGAATCACACGTATTCTCTCACACACTGGACATGTAGACATTACAATCACATGGTGCCAAGGGACAGCTCAGCTATATAAAATAAGGACATAGGCTGAAAAATTTGGTTGTACTTCCTGTCAGTAAGAGTTGAGTGAAAAATAATGATAACATTAGTAATGAGTACTATATATGGCACCAATACTATATAATAAGCCATACTTGCCTTACAAAAATCCAGCTGAAAGTGGCACTATGGTGTTGATAATGAGTATACACTATTTGTAAAGGGTTTGTAAAGGTAAAAATTAAGGTATCCACACAAAAAGTATTTCCAAGCAACTATCCTTTTTTTTTTTTTTTTTTTTCTTTTACTTTTATTTAAAAAAAAAAAACCAATACAATAATTGAACTTCACCTCAACAAACACAACTGTTTCTTGGTAAATCAAGGTATCTGTTGCCACAGATATGGAATCTTTGTGATGGGCGTGTGATACTCATCAAAACTGCTTAATCTCTAGCCATGCAAGGAGAAGATGGAGAAATTTGTCGGCGCATCATAACTCACCCGCTCTGGCTTTGGCGGCTCTGGTGGCATCTCCTGCTGCAGCAGGTCCACCAGAGTGGCCTGGGCCTCCGTCCATTGTTTATTATAGTAACTGCAACACACAACCATCGTCATCATTACACATGACATAATTTACTCTCAGATTTGCACATGGATATCCCTGCTGAAACTACGCAACAAGATCTTTTGGTGGTACACAAGAAGAACTCATTCAAACAATGGCAGGACTCATTCAGTTCAAGTTATCAAATCATAAATAGAGAGAGAAAAGAAAATAATACAGCATTTTGTTTGAGTCTTCTGAGAGACTCCCGTCAATTTAAATTTTATTTTGTCAAGTCGGAATGTGCATCTTATCATAAAATTATCAGTACAATTAATACTTGTCAAAGCCCACCTGTGAGACATCGCTACGACGTTTTAAAACATCCGCAAAGATTAAAAATACAGGTGAACGTAGGGACACGAGTATATCCCTCTCCGGTTTACGCCATGTTGTTTCCGCGGCGGTTGCCCCAGCAATTTAGTCTCGTATCTCGCGAGATCCGAGACTTTACCAACCGGAAATGAGAGTGCAGTGGGGACGAAGGTGGTGAGTGTTGCAAAATTCCTAAAATAAACACGGGATTGCGTTTGATTTGTTCAGCAGATCAAGATGTGACACGTATAACTTAAAAGTATATACATTGCTTGTTAAATTTTCGTCGCTGAGAGTGGCAGCAGAAAGACTGCAACTTTTTTCGGATTGCTTTCGATTTGGAGTGAAACGGTTTGTAAGATAGTAGTAGTCGGGACTCGCCAAGATGTTGTCGTTGTTGGCGAGAAACTCCGAATGCCCAGTTGCAAGACTCCGCGTTATTGTTACGAACAATATATATCATATATATAATACATATATTCGGAATAATATTGACCGTTGTTTGTGGCAAGCTGATTTGTAAGGTGACCAGTTTGTGGAGCCTGTTAGCGGGGAGGGGGTACACCTTTCTACTTCTTTTTCGTTCATCGCTTTTAAAAAGTCATTTGAGGCTGTTGTGTTTCTTCTTTTTTTTTCAGTTTTTAGACATCTGGGTGAGAGAGCTACAAAACAAGTCACCATGACTTTACAGTGGACGTTTGTTGCAACCTGCCTCTACGTGGAGATCTTTGTAGTCACTTGCCTGCTTCTCCCGTTTATTTCACCCTCAAGGTAAAGCACTCATACAAGAATGAATCAGTCATCTGAAAAGGAAAGAACTGAAAAGGTCTTTACCAAATAGCTTATATGCACACCCTTACTTTACACAGAAACTTTAGTTGGGTGAGACCCATTGCCAGTCACAGGACTAGCCGTCATCAGAATAGTGCATACAGTGAAAAGTACATGTATTGGGTTTCACTTCTGTCAGTTTCAGGGAAAAAATATTGTAGCATCAATGAAGTGTATGGTTTCACTCAGGGGAAAAGATCATATACATCGGATTGTGTCTTCTGCATCAGAACAGGTCACACGATGACTGTCAGCTACAGTTCTGACTCTTTGAATTTAAAAATTAAAAAGAAGAGATTAAGAAATCTGGTCGATGATGAGAGGTAAAAGGTCCGACCAGCCAGAACTGTGAGTCTGAATTGCCCGTCCTCCCGGCGTGTGGTGTAACACAATGTTTATCCAGGGCCAGCACTAGAGGCTGGGTACTGGTACCAGTGTGTATCCACATACAGCAGAACCGTGAACAGCTGTTGGAACAGCGGAGATCTGTAGAGGTTGTCTCTGGCCACGCAGCAGGTTCGCACAGTGTGTGTGTGTGTTTGTGTGTGCAGCTGGAGAGGATGTGGTTAGTGAGGGCTCACAGTGGTTGTGGATGACAACAAGTTTGCATACTGAGGCCAGTTTATAGTTACATGTATTAGAATAAAGTTTTAATTTAACAGAACTTGAACTTCAAGGCGCATGTAGTGATTCAAACCAGTGAGGTGTGCTTAGTTCAGGGCTTAAATTCTTAAAATCTTCCTCCTCCCAAAAGAGAGTGTCTCCTCCTCTGAAGCTTAAAATCATACCAGAACACAGCAAACTGCAAGATTTCATTCTAAAAATGTTCCTCCAAAACAAGTATTTCCTTCTATGAAGCACTTAAAATCATGCAAAATTGCACTTATTTTATTTTTAGTCTTTTTTTTTGGGGGGGGGGGGGGGGGGTGGGAGTGGGGGTTAGAACTCCGTGGCTAAATGCTACATACTTTTCCTCCTTTAGGATCATGGCCCATCTCAAGCCCTGAAAGTTGGCCAGACTGGGGAATTGTCAGTCATTTGGCAATTTTCAGCCAAATTTCCTATTCTTTCAGCCAAAAAATCTGTTTCAGCCAGAGAACAGTAATCACTAATTCATCATCTGATCATGATACATGTAATGCCATGTAGGACAGTCTAACATCATTTTTGAAGACTTGCATGTCAGTACCAAGGCAGTTTATTACTTTGGGGTGCCAGGAGAGGCTACTAGATGTCTTTAAATATGCTAAGATTTGTTTTCTGCAATGGGGCGTTGCCCCCGTGGTCCCCCAGCAGTGTGCTGCCCGTGCACCCTGCCCTAGGTGTCAGTCGTTTTTTTTTCCTCAGCAATTCCCCAGCCTGGAGAGATTAGCAGAAAATAAAACACTATGTCTTATTATTTATTCCAGTTCTATATTATTGTGGATGATATGAGTGAATAGTTATGAACATTAACAGTGGAAATCAAGCGCTCACATTTATGCAAGGATGGTTTAGTTAAGTTTGTTGTCATGTTTATTTTTGTTATTGCTTTTTTTTTCTTTTTTTTTAACTCATTGTTGAAATGATTTGTTATTGTAAACAAAGAAACCACAGTGCTTATCATGCATGGGCTTATAGAGTTGAACCTGTGTTTTTCCTGGCACTGACATCAATGCAGCACAGGCTGCGCTGTGGCAGGTGTAAGTATGGTCAGCAGTACAAATACTCTGTATTTCTTTTCTAATAAGCTGACCAAGTGGTTGTCTGTCACACATGTTTAGAGGATCAGTTGTAATTATGGCCAGGAAACAAGCTGTAAGTTAAAGTGTGTTTGCTCTCAGTAAGTTTGTCATTTTCTTCTTTCATTTTAGATGGCAGAAGGTGTTCCGCTCCCGGATCCTCGCTGGCCTCCAGAACTATGCCAACATCTATTTCAACATTTTCATTGCCATTCTGCTCCTGTTATTTTTTGGTATGTGAATATTTTGTTTTGTTTCCTTTACCTTTTTTTTTAAATTTCAAGTGATTTTTACTTTGTAATCAATGAGCTCCACAACAGGGTCAGTCTTTCACAGTTGAAGGATTATTTTTCATGTTTGCAATTTTTGGGGTACACTGACTAACACAGTGACTTGCATAGATCTAGTTGGTCTTATTCTTTACACAGCAGTTGCCATTCTAATACTACATGTATTCTTAGTGAGTTGACTAGCAAGTTGCACCCATGGCTGAGTTCAGATTTATGATTTATAGTGGTTGAATAGGCTGCTGCACCAAGATGACTCGTGTCCCAAATTTCTCACTTTACAGAGAGAAGAAAGGTTTTTCACCAGATTCAAGTAGGCTTGGCTCAGCTGGAAGTGGAGCTCAATTGAATTGTTCAAGGATTACTTAGACATATTCAGGGTTTAAAATCTTCTATGTTTTGGCGGATTTCCACCTTTGGCTAAAACTTTTTTCCCGAAAGTGCGTTTCGTCCTCTGAAGCTATTAAAAATAATAAAATCATGCTAGAATGCACAAATTGCACACGTTTAGTCTGGTTCTAAATGTTTCCACTCCTAAAAAGTATTTTCTCCTCGGAAGCACTTAAAATCATGCCATAATGCATCAAATCCCACAGACAATTTAGTCCCTTTTTTGTTGTTGTTTTTTCTTTTCTTTTTAAATTCCTGCACTAAATGCCACACACTTTTTCTCCTTTTGGGTCATGGACCATATTAAGCCCTGATCTTACAGCAAGTCATTTTAAAGATACATGTTGACATGTTTGGTTTCCTTGTTTTTAATCAGTGTATCAAGAGAGAAATGTCTATATATAGTATAGTTTTATTGTGATTGTCTTTGTTCCAGAGTCTGTCCGTGAGGTGCGCAAGTACTCTGAGCCCATGGAGGCGGAGGATTTGAAGCACCACCCTGAAGCGGAGACCCTGTATCACATGAAGCTGTTCCGCGCCCAGCGCAACCTCTATATTGCAGGCTTCGCACTGTTCCTCTGGTTGTAAGTGTGTTGAAACTCACCCAGCCATCACCCCTTCGTCTAATGCTAACATGCTAATGATATACTTCATGTAACTAGAACAAGTCTGCTAACACAATAGATTTCTGGTTAGTTAATGCTGGAACCTACTCCTCTGCCCAAGTGTGGATGGGTCAGAGTCAGAAAGCCCATGTTCCGTTCCATGTTCAATTACCAGGGCTTAAAATCCTCCATCTTTTGGCGGCTTTCCATGTTTGGCTTAAAAAAAATTTCCTCCCCCCAGAAAGTGTTTTTCCTCCTCTAAAGCACTTAAACTGTCCTGATGGTGTATTGCCTTGTTGCGGTGGGATGGCTTGCGTGCTCCAATGATCCCCAGAGCTATATGGGCGGGGCTTCGACCCCTGGCAGGCTCACCAGGTATGTGGGGTAGGGGCCAGACGAAACGATACACCCTGGTCCTCCAGGTTGGGGGTTGTGCGATGGGTTAACTACCCTCGTGCGGAAAAAAAAAACAACAAAAAACTTAGTTACAGAAACTTTCAACAGCAAAACTCACACCAACTCAGTTTTTGGGAGATCTGGGGCTCTGCCCAGGAGACTTCCTGGAGGAGCTTGCACTGCGAGCTGCGAGACTCCGGCCTGACATGGAAAGAGGCCAAGACCTGCGCCAGGGACAGAGTGAGATGGAGGAGAGCTGTTGAGGCCCTATGCTTCTCTAGGAGCCAAAAGGACTAAACTAACTAAACTATAGCACTTAACATCTTGCCAAACCGCACCAAACTGCACAGATTTTAGTCTCATCCTAAAAAGTTTCCTCCCAAAAAGGTGTTGCCTCTTGAAATTTTGCCAGAATGCGCCAGAATTGCATGAATTTTAGCCCCTCCCCCCCCCCCCTTTTTTTTTTTTTTGATCGGGGGGAGGGGGGGGGGGGGACATCCCTAGCTTGACACACCTGCTTTGCAGAAGCATACTCGTGGCTTTGTCTCTTCGTCACCAAATCAGTGAATGCTGCACATTTTTTTTTTTCCTTTTGGATCATGGACCATTTTAAACCCTCAGTTACAAATTTAAAAAAAAAAAAAAAAGAGCAATTCTGTGTTTCATAGCCCACCTTCGCGTAGACCGATGTTTATATTTTTCATGTTGCTTGTTTCAGCATTATCCGGAGACTAGTGGTGTTGATTGCAAAGGAGGCTACGTTATCGGCAGAGAGTCAGGCTGCCAGGCGCCAAGCACAGAGTGCAACAGAGGCCGCGTCCAGAATGCTGGATGAGAAAGACAACACGAAAAACAAGGTTAGCACTATGCTGCCCAAATGATGAACAGATCTTTTTTTTTTGACATTGTGAACAAAACTTTAGCATTGTCATCATCATTATTGCCCTGATGGCCCAGCATCTTGCATTTTTCAGGCAGAGGAATCGTGTGTGTAAACTGTGATGTCTGTGGAAGATGACGCTGTTTCTACAGGGAAAGAGACAAAGTTCAGTGTCATAAATGTTGTGTAGATTTCACACATTTTAAAAATAAAACCTTGCTGATGTTCCCTTCGTCTTACAAATGGTGACCTTGTCCCCTTTTCATTGTGTTTCTCCATTTGGCACGCACATGTGTTCTTCTGTATATTTAAAAAAAAAAAAAAAAAAAATTTAGACCAGGTATTCACTATTTGACAGGCAGGTTATTTGTCTTATCTTGAATAGAGTTAAATTTTTGTCAAGATACGATAAATAACCCAGATGTCAAACAGTCTGATATTTGTCCACAGAAAAAAGAGGATGGTGAAAAGACTAGTGAGGGTGATACCGGAGCCGGTGACAAAGACTCAACAGCTGCTGCTCTGAAAAAGACCAAGGATGAGCTAGAGTCAACAAAAGAAGGTATGTTGTCTCAACTTACTTGGTCCATAGTGCAGAGGTTGTGGCCATTTGTCACAAAGTGTGACTGGAGAGTTGCAAGTCACCTTTTTGTTCTGCCCCTGTTGTCATGTCTTTTGCCCTTGTTTTTTGTGTGTACTGGCCAACAAGTACTGCATGTCATGTGCATAATACCCTGTTCACGTATAATGGTTCGTAATACACAGGGTAGTCAGGCTGGGGGATTTTCAGTCATTTGGCAATTCTCAGCCAAATTTCCCATCCTTTCAGCCCAAAAAAATCTAAGTTTCAGCCAGAGAACAGTAATGCATCAGGATACACGTAATGCCATGTGGGACAGTCTAACATCATTTTTGAAGACCCGCATGTCAGTACCAAAGCAGTATATTACTTTGGGGTGCCAGGAGAGGCGACTAGATGTCTTTTAAATATGCTGAAATTTGATTCCTGCAGTGGGGCGTTGTTCCTGAGTTCCCCCAGCAGTGTGCTGTCTCTGCACCGCACCTAGGTTTCAGTCTTTTAATTTTATTTCCTGAGCAATTCCCCAGCCTGAGTAGTGCAGGAAGGTACTGTCTCCTTGAATCACATAGGCTGTTTATGTGTCTTTGTGTTTTCAGAGTTGTACCATGCAAAAATGGAGTTTGCATCTATGAAGAAGCAGGCCGAGTCTGTGACAACCGAGTATGACCGACTTCTGGAGGAGCATGCTAAGCTTCAGGTACTCTTTCCAACTCTTTCCTTTTTTTGTGTGTGCTAAAGTCTCTGCATATATGTTGAAAGCCTGAGCTCACTAATTGTGACTGTCCACGAGAAAACCCGGCGTAAGACGCTAACAAAGGTCAGCAGGAGCTATCTGGTCGATATTGAGATTTTGCCAAAAATCAGGTAGTTCTTCCCTTAAATTATGTCTTAAAAGGTGGTGTTGTTTTTTTTTGCGCTGTAAAGAGCAAGGCTGTTTCTTTAAGATGGCTCCAAAAACAAAAGATTGAAAATTTTGCACTTAAGCCGGGTTTTCTCATGGAAGGTCACAATTATTGCAATCCATTGATCTGCTTTATGTTGTTGTCTGTTTGTTTGTTTGTTTGTTTTTTCTGGAATTGTTTTATTTCTTTCAGGGATTTAAAACATGTTGTGCATTTTTTTTATTTTTTTTTTTTGGGGGGGGGGGGTGTGTTATTGAGAGCCCTTGTGCTTGTAGAATGATTTTTTGGTTCCATTGCACACAGGTCTGTTTCACTTGGCATACAGGAAAACATGAATGATTTTGTTTTTTGTTCCATTGCACACAGATCTATTTCACTTGACGTGCATGAAAACATGGCATGTGTTCATGTAGATGAATTTAGAATGGACCACTTTAAGATGAATGGATAGATAAGTCTGTAATGTAAGCTGCATTCAAGTTTGGTACAAGTACAGTTGTGTTTTCAATGGAAACTAGAGCAATAGTGTTTTCTTGTCTCATTTGCAGAAGAAACTGTCTGTGCTGGAAGGAGATTCAGGAGACAAGGAAACTAAAAAAGATAACTAGACAAGTGAAGAGTTCCCTAAGTTGCATTCAAGTTTGGTACAAGTACAGTTGTGTTTTCAATGGAAACTAGAGCAATAGTGTTTTCTTGTCTCATTTGCAGAAGAAACTGTCTGTGCTGGAAGGAGATTCAGGAGACAAGGAAACTAAAAAAGATAACTAGACAAGTGAAGAGTTCCCTATCATCCTTCTGAATGGTCCACTCCCTCTGTGAAGAGTTTTCTGTAGGTGTACATTGTTGTTAATTATTTCTGATCAAGTTTGCTAATACCTTCTCCTTCTGTACATTTTCCTTCATTGTGGTATAAAAGGTTTCGGTTGTACAGTCACTGTACCATTTTGAGTTGAGCTTTGATAAGCATTTGTCCTCGTTAAAACCCAGTTTGCTGTGTTATTCAAAGTGGGGGAAGTGGTAGCATCAAGAAATCTGTATATGGGGAGGTATTGTGATGCACGCTAAGTATGTTGATCATACCTGCAGTTTCTGTGTGTACAAAGCGTGACGATGAGTTTTAGTGAAGTTGAATAATGTAGACCTTATGAAGGAGTTCCGTATTAATATTTCCACATGATAATCAAATCTAATAATTGCCAAGAGAAAATTAACATTATTGGATTTTCATGCTCACCTTCATTGATTCAGGTCATGTGACAATGTTTAAAACCCTATATTTGTTGTGCAGCTGATTTCCATTTCAACATAAAGCGATAGTGTTATTGTTACATGTGTTTATTTTGTGTTTGTTTTCTGGTCAGGTATTGGTGCTGAGTTGTGGCATCGTTTTGTTGTGTTTCATATATTTAGCACTTGAGTTTGCAAATTTCTTCCTTTTGTTCAAGAGCATAGTTTACCACAAACATATTACCAGTTTGACTGAGATGTACAGATTGTACAATGTACATGATATTGCATTTGCATCAATACTATCAACAGGGGCATTTGGTGGCATAGTCAGACAGAACAGTAACACCCACAATTTATGCCCTAGGATTTTAAAACGCCAAGAATTTCAGTCATGAAAACAGCGCTGCGGTCTATGTTTTATTATTTATATATTATAGGAACACCTTTCCATATATCTGCTGTGTGATACTTGCTGTGCTGTAGGCAATACATGTATCTGTAGATACTAAGTAGAACAAACTGCGTGGTGCTTTCTTGGATATTGTATTAGTGTCAACTTGCCTGAGACTTTCTGTTAGGTGTGATTGCTTTAATCTTAAAATGATTGTACACAGCTAAAATTTGCCTTCCTTTTTCCTGACCTGGTACAACACTGCATTGCTTGTTTTCAAAATACTTTTCAAAGTCCTTATGTGAAAGTTCAACCTTTTTTTTTTTTTGGTCTTTTTTTTTTTGTAGCCTTCATAATTTTGTGCAATATTAGCACAGTGAAAACTTGGGTAGTCTCCGGGAACAGGTGAAGGATATTTTTTTGTTAAATGAAATTGTGTCAGACATGAACATTGCTCGAGTTTGCTAATACCAATAGATCTCCAAAAGCAGCGGTGTGTAGAACTGGATTTAGCTGACACTGTAGTTGAAGCCGCTGGTACAGTCTTTCTGAAATTTGATAATCTCTGATATGAAAATATCTTTTTAAAAAGGTGGGGAATATCTAGGTATGAATTTGTCGCTTTACAAAACCCATACATGTTCAGTAGGGGGGCATGGCAGTTGTGGCACTGGATTCAGGGTCTCCAGAAATTGGGGATAAAACAAAAAGAACCAACCAACCTAATTTGTGCTTTGTGCAAGTGTGTGACATATCTTGTTATATTATTTTGTGGGAGATTCCTGTTGTAAATTAATTACAAATATCTCATTAACTCGCATTTACTTTATGTAGGCATCCCTGACTTATCTTTCAATAAATTCATATTGAACTGTACAATTCTGCTGTGACTCAATGACTCGGGCTTACATAAAAATAAAGGAAATAAATTCTGTTGGGTACTGCACAAGTTATGCTTTGCAAGTTGAAATGTGTGTGTGTGGAGTTCAGGATAATGTATTTTGTGCATACAAGTACCACACAGGAAACCTGAAATCGCATCAAACATAATCTCTAACAGGTAACGCTTATCCTTGTGCCAACAAATTTATTTTCAGTTAATCATTTGAAAGATCAACAGCATCAAGTGCTCTAAAACATTAAAATAATTTGAAAGAGTCTACCGAAACATAGTGGAAAAAGCTGAACAGAAAAGGAACAAATGCAGAACGGGCAACTGTGTATATTATCGGATATGTCGAGGACACACACTGATGAGAAATCAGAAACATGGTGCCATAGAATGCTGATTAACTCTTTGACGACGGAGCACAATTTCTGGCACACGATTTCCTGTAGGAAATCGTGTGCCAGAAATTGTGCTCCGTCGTCAAAGAGTTAAAATGTTGCTGTGTATACATTATAATTGCTCTGCGCCTAAGGCTCTACTCAGCCCACTACATCAACCGCCTTTCTTGCGCACTCTTTCATAGCACACTTTCACTCACACATACATAAAATTGTTCAAAGGCAGATCTTGCGTAAGACGCACCACAGACAAAACTCACACCTCATTTGAAGAAGACAACTGCCAACAACGCAGTGAACAAGACAATGGCTGACAAGGCACAGCAACAAACGACAAGTTCATTACAATAAATATTTGAGCTGGCATGTGAACTGTACAGCTGACACTTGCTTAGAGTGAACAACCGCACAACCCACACATAAATACCACATTTAAGAACGTATCAATCTTATCATGGCTGTGTTCATTGTTATTCTTGTGACAGCACAAACAAGTATGTACAAACAAGTATGTACATGGTATACCCAAATCATAATTCAAGAAAATGTACACTTGAAACATAAAACGAGAGACAAAAATGTGTGTTTGGTATATATGGATTTGTTTTTTTCTGAACAAATGTACATTGAAATAACCTAATCAAAGTAGACAATTTTCATAGCAGACACCACACTCATTCACTTTGCTGCACCCAGTTGCGCATCTGTTGGTTCTTGACCTCATATCCAGTTCAGCTTAAGCTTCGTAAGTGGCAGTTTTACTACCCCATCACAGCGCACAGGGTGTCTTCAGAAGTGGCCAGGCCAACAGACTGAATTGAGCAGCATTAAGACTCTTCACATGCCTAAGGATAGCTGTTCTCGCCCCCTAAAAGCGGTCTTCTGTCATCTGTACTGGAAAGCACCCCAATCAAAACACGCCCTGCTGGCCCATCTTCACTCGAAGTAACTTCAATGCGAGTTGTAATCAACAAGTTCTCTTGGCACAAACCTCTCACACAATCTTCATTAGTACATTTAGTATGTATAAGTACATTTAGTATGTAACTTGAAAATATGAGCATCTGAAATTGATCTGCCACTCGTACACTGACACAGCCAAGATTTTTGTTATAACGTTCGTTGCCTGAACACAGTAAAGTCATTTTTATGTGGATGGTGTATACGGTGGATGATGTCTACAAAATCAGTGTGATGAAGTAGTTTCTTTAGCACTGCACTGATCCACCATTTTTTATTTCATAAATACTGCGATAAACAAAGTGGCAATCACTGGCAGAATTGGGGGGGGGGGATGAGGATCAGCAGGAAAATTTCTCAGCGAATACTAAGAAACATCTCTATCATAATCTGAAAAAGGACCTAAGCGCCATGAAATCTATGATACTTAGGCCCTATTTCTAGATAAATGTAGATATTGTCAATATTGACTTCCTTGTCCTCCTCTCTGGGTGGTGTTTTTATCCAATGATGTTGCTGGTAACGTTGAGTGGGAGAAGGTAGTTGCGTTTGAGATCAAGCGTGGGAAGTCGGTTGTAGCAGACATTGTCCTTCTGATTGAAGTGGAAGTGTGACTTGTGAAAGTGGGCAGTCGTGGTCAGCACCTCGGCCTCATCGTCCTTGTAGGCTGCGATAAAGTTTGTGGAAAAGTCCTCATGCACCACCCGCAATGTATCCAGCACCCACTCTATCTTGACCTCTGACACCAGGCGTTTCTGCTGACCTGTGGCAGAGGGGACCTTGACCTCCTTTAGTCGTCGCTTGGTCATGTCCATCACCTACAGAAATGAGAGAAATATTTTACGGTCACCACCAAACAAAGAAGAATGTAGATAGATGTCTATTGTCAGGGTCCATGAGTTTCTGCTTTGCCATGAATTCCAGCTTTCTCAAAATCAAAATTTCTGGTCAAACTAGTTAGCAACTGTTTTCTCAGTCACACTCACAATACCACACACATCGTAAATTTTGTGCATCCCCGTCTCACCCACAAACACTTGCACCCCCAATCTTTAATGCAGCTTGTGCCTACCACGAGAGCTTTATGAATCCCAACATTACATTCTTGGGGAACGCGCAGGAAATGAGAGTACCTGTGACAGTTCAATTTTACAACCCAATGCATATACCGTCCTGTTTCATTAGACATTCTTCCAATGTATTTCACAGTAAACACTTTCTTGTAATTACCTTTCTCATGAAAATTTTATTTTTATTTCACCGGGTTCACATTTTACATGAAGGAACTTTTTATTACAGACTGTAAACGGACATATTTTATCACAGGTGAAGGAAGGGTGGGTGGGTGTTTGGGGGTTTCACGTCCTTTACCACCACATATGGGTGATATCAAAGACTGGGCAACGGTAAAAAAGCCAGCACAAATATTTGGCCCCAGCCGGGATATGAACTCACGACCCGAGCATAAGAAATCCAAGGCTCTACCATTCGGCCACCCCGCCTCCCCCAGGTGAAGGAAGACCAGATAACATTAACAGATGAGAATGAGATAGTTGCCAACAGCTCACCTTTGCAAACTTTTCACCATCAGCATTTTTGGCCGGGGTCACAAGGGTGACGGAGAATCCAGTGCCCTTGTTTCTCAGCATCAGCAGCATCATCTGAAAGAGGCGCTCTGAGTCGATGCGCGGGGTGACCACGTACACGCAGGCTCCGACGCCAAACCAGTCATCCAGCATCGACTTCCACAGCCGCATGATGAAGTCGTGCTGCATGATGCCACCACCATCTGGAATCTGGTCGAGAAGATCTTGAACCTGCAAGTATCATATCATCATCAGTGCCTGGATATTATAGTCTGTTCCGCAACTCAGCATCAGCTAGCACAGCAGAGATATACAACTGACCCGAAACTAACACAACAAGCAATCTTATTGGAAAAATTGCCAAAATGTCTGTAGCGCTTGCTTTAAACTGACATGTAAAACATGTGGCCCTAACGCTGAAATGGTCATCGTTGTGCACTTTTCGCAGGATGGCTACCACAGTTTGGGGGACAGGGCGTGTCACCCAAACTGGTACCCCACTGTGAAAATCTTGCACCACTGCACCACCAGCAGTTTTGCACGATCATAAAGGAAGCTGATGTAGGAGCTTGTATGGTGCCACTGAATTAATATATAACAGTGATTTCAGTCATGATAACAAAACAGTATAAAAAAGCTGTATGATCTAGAAAGTACTCATCATACCAGTTCATCGTCCTTATCCAACTGAAGATACCGTGTCACAGAATTCTCTGAAGAAGGAGCATCACTCAGTTCATCAGCCTCTGCATTCCCTTCCTCCAGCAGACGCTCAAAATTGTCCACAAACCACGGCCAGTGGTTCTTTCCCGTAATCCTCATAAGCTGGGTAGTTTTGTTCAGTTTTACTGTAACATCAACGGTAGGTTTCAATTTGATGATCTCTCCTTTCTCCCTGTACTTGATGTTGGGATAAACTGCCTGAAAAATCTGTAGCCACCATGCTATTACTCCCCTTGAAGATGAAGCCACGACGATTTCTTTCCCTTCATCAATGAGATCGATGTCTCGGCTTGTTGGGGTGCCCCAAATTCGGGCTAAAACTTTTCTGCGGTCTTTCTTGGACATTTTCTTTGTCTACAGTGTCACAGCCCTCTTTCTGCAGCGACTGAAGAAGGCCTCCTTCGCCAAGTTCTTGCTCTGAAACAGGATCCCTCACATTTCGAAAGGGAAGTGCGCTTCCCTGTTTACAATCACGAAGTGTGTTCGCCTCTCGCAATATCAACACTGTGCTTGAGTCAGGCACACAGGTAAATCCAGGTGTCACAAATTCTCTCCAAGGGGGTCTCGTACACTTGGAAATTGTGCTGTTATTGCCAGCTAATCTGAAACGTCCTCAGCCCTAACTGTCCCACAGTTCTACGTCGAACAGCAGTTTGATATGACACGGTAAGACACACCTGTAATGGCGACGGAAGTACGCGAGACAGCGTTGACTGTGTCAACCCTTCGTTTGATTGGTCGCATCTCAGGTGCAAACCAATCGAATCCAAGCACACAGAAAGGGGGCGAAATCGTTGAACCTGGGTCAACCTGAACCTGATAGAGTCAAGCTCTTAATCACGCACTGATTACTGACACCTTTTGCGCATTCTTTCATCAGTACGGGGAAATATGTCGGCCACGCGTGGAGATAGCAGGATGGTATTGTTTTCAGCAGCAGGCCAACGGTGATTTCGCCGCTGTTCCTTACCCTCTCCCCCATTCTCTTTAGTGGAGATACTGGCTGTGGTCAGTTTTTCCTGTATTATTATTGCGTATAATTTCTATTAGTGGACAGGTTGGTGCTGTCATGAGAATAGTACCGATGAGCTATCGGGCATATGTTTGTGCATCAAGGGAAACAATTAAACTCTCTGCCCAAAGAAAACACCGACCATGTCAAACGTATTCACTCAGTGTGCTTTCCGTAACCCTTAAGGAATTACAAATAATGACTTTCCACAAAGGCTTCTGTTGTATTTTTCTCCTGCTATGTCGCTCTCTCGGTGCACTCGCAGAGAAGACACGGGATACAACAGGCTGGAACTCCAATACTTTATTAACAGAAGATGCGCAAGAACAAACTCATGAAAGAGGAAGAACCCAGAACGCTGTGCAGTGCTGCTTATATACTAACAGGTCAGATCTAGAACATTCTGTAACATACTGGCAAGTACGGAATCTTTCCAAGGTTACGTAATCTGCTGACGTTACTGCACTCGCATGTTCTGGGATGGTCTAGAAATTTCCATCGAAATGCAGTGACTTTTCGCGATCTCTACAACACCTCCCTACCAAAATTGTTGTTTCACAACAAACTTCAACAACAAAGTCTGTCTCTGGGTTTTGGTGTTCTTTTGGATCGCCTGGGGTTGTCTGGACCATACTCTGGAACAGGTAGCTTGGTCCTGGGCAGTCGTGGTCTGCTCTGGTTCTGTGTCGGTGGCACCAGAATCTCCATCGGATGGTCGATCGGGAGCTCAGAGGCATCTGCTGAATCACCAGGTTCGTTGTCCTCTTCAGAAGCGTAACGTGGGCGCAACTGTTCCCAGTGTCGTCTCCAAACTGGGCCACGAGGAACTACCTTGACGTTAAAGCAGCGAGTACCCGTAGACTTCTTGACCACTGCTGGTACCCATCTGGGGTGCTTGGCATGGTGAGGTCCATAGTACAGTGCGTATACTGGATCTCCGGCCTTGTACTGCCTGGTCACCTTGGCGACACCTCCTGGGTCCGGAGTCACCTGAGTTTTAGATGCCTCCTTGGATTGCTTGCCCTGAGCTATGTGTGCTGGCGAGGGAAGCAAAGTGTCGATCCTTGTCCGAATCTGCCTGGACATCGAGAGTTCACTCGGAGAGAATCCGCAGGATGTTGGCATTCTCCGGTACTGCATAAGAAACTCTTGAAGTGCTCGCTTCGGGGGCAGAGAAGACTTCCTGAGAGCTTGCTTGAATGTCTGCACCAGCCGTTCTGCAGCTCCATTGGTAGCAGGATGATAGGGCGCTCCTGTCAGGTGCGTGATCCCACGTTCCTTGCACCAGCTCTGGAACTCTTCAGAAACAAAGGTGGTTGCACTGTCGGAGACCAACGTGTGTGGGTATCCGAAGTGAGCGAAGTCTTCTTCCAGCAGGTCTAGAGTAGCTCTAGTGGACGTGGATGACGTTGGGTGGATGCATGGGTACTTTGAGTAAGCATCCGTGATCACCAGCCAGTTGGTGCCCATGAAGTTGATGGCGTGGTCCAAGTGAACTCGGCTCCATGGCTTCTCTGGTAACATCCAGGGATGAACTGGCGGTTTGGATGGCTTGTTTTGATGTTCGCCGCATGAGTCACATCGTCGACTCGTCATCTCTATTGCAGCGTCGATACCGGGCCAGTATACTGCAGTTCTTGCCAACTGCTTCATGCGTTCCATGCCGAAGTGTCCGATGTGCAGAAGATCAAGGATCTTGGGCTGCAGGCTTTGTGGAATCACAACTCTTGTACCATAGATGAGGCATCCGTGGCAGATACTGAGAGAATCTGACAACTTCTGGAACTTTCTGACTTCTTCGTTGATCTCAGCGTGCTTCAGCGGCCACCCTTCGCGCACGTAGCGCATCACTGTAGCTATCACTGGATCTTTGCCTGACTCTTGACGAAGGATGTTGGAGTCGAAGGGTTTGACTTGAAGACTGAGAACTCGGATGGCGCACACCATGTCCGTGTCTTCCCCACTCTCCTCCCTGTCAAAGTCGATGTCGTCTCCAGAAGGCAAGCGACTGAGGGCATCTGCATTGCCGTGATCTGCAGTTTTCCGGTACTCGATCGTGTAGTCGAACTGGTTCAGCCATAGGGCCCACCGAGCTAGTCTGTTAGCTGCAAGAAGTGGTGTCCCTTTCTTTGGTCCGAAAAGCGCCGTCAGGGGCTTGTGATCAGTCACCAGTATGAACTGTCGTCCGTACAGATACTGGTAGAATTTCCGCAAACCATAGATGATGGCTAGGGCTTCTTTGTGGATTTGGCTGTAGTTTCTTTCTGCAGCTGTAAGAGTCTTGGACACATTGGCAATTGGGCGCTCGCTTCCATCCGGATAGCGATGAAACAGTACTGCTCCAATTCCAACGTTGGATGCGTCACAAGCCAGCCCCACAGGCTTATCTGGGTCGAAGTGTACAAGGACTTGATCAGAGGAAAGCACATTCTTCAGCTGTTCAAAAGCTGCTTGTTCCTCTTCTCCCCACTTCCAGGGACTTGCCTTCTTTGTCAGGCGGTAGAGCGGCTCTGCCATAGTAGCCAGGTTTGGGATGAATTTCCCGTAGAATTGTACTGAGCCCAGAAAAGACTTCAAGCTTGAGACATCCGTAGGTGGTGGCATCTTCAAGACTGCCTCGACTTTGGATCCTTTGGAGATTCCTTCAGCCGATAGAGTGTGTCCAAGGTATTCCACACTGGGTTGAGCAAACAGGCATTTTTCACGACGGCATCTGAGTCCTTTGTCGTTCAGACGCGTGAGTAGTCGTTCCAGATTGCTCAGATGATCTTTGGCATCCTTCCCGCTGGTGAGTATGTCGTCTTGGAAGACGGCAACTCCAGGTAGATCACTGGTCAGATTTTCCATGATCTCCTGAAAATAACCAGGTGCTGACTTGATTCCGAAAGGTAGTCGTTGTTGCAGAAGTACCCCGCGGTGAGTGCTGAGGGCTAGTCTGCGTTGACTTTCTGGTGCAAGCTTGATCTGGTTGTAGGCATCAGCGAGGTCGATCTTTGTGTAACCAAATCCTCCTCCCAGCTTTTGCATCAGTTCCTCTGGGAGAGGCATTGGGTGACGGTGATCAGCAAGTTGATCGTTGATCCCGACTGAGTAGTCACCACAGATCCGCAGTTTTGGCTTCAGGGCGCCTGTACTGTTTGTCTTACGAATTGGAACAACTGGTGTTCCATAGTCGTTGAACTGGACTGGCTTCCAGACTCCTTTGGCGATGCCTTCTTCGTAGCCTTTGGTCAGGTCATCACGAAGAGCGAAAGGAACCGGCCTTGCCTTGTGAAAAACCGGCTTTGCGTCGGACTTGAACTTTATTTCCAGCTCAAAATCCTTCAGACATCCCAATTCTTCCTTGAAGAGATCTGGGAACTTGTCGCAGAGAGTGTGGCAATCCTTTTGAAGAGAAGCATAAGCTGTGCTGGAGGTCTTCGGATGCGATTCTTTTGCACCCTCGCTCTTGACTTGACTCTCTATGCTCTTCAGTCCAAGGGCATTGTCCACTGAAATTCCCAGAGCCTGGATCGCGTTTCGTCCAAGTAGGTTGAGATCAGGGATCTTGGTGACGATGTAGGGAATGGAGCTCTGTTTACCAGTCACTGGGTCCTTTGTTTGGCCCTTGAAGGTGCCCAACACGGGTAGGTCATGCTTGCTGGCAGACTCGTACCGATGTGTGACGTCATCCAGCTTCGGTTTTCCCAGTTTTTTCCAGACTGGCACAGAAACAAAATTTCCCGTGGTTGCAGTGTCCAGCTCCATCGTGAACTGTTGATCCTGGATTGTGACTGGAAC
Source organism: Batillaria attramentaria (assembly GCA_018292915.2). NCBI lineage: Eukaryota > Metazoa > Mollusca > Gastropoda > Batillariidae > Batillaria > Batillaria attramentaria. Next base: position 306,184 of record JACVVK020000427.1, on the reverse strand, counting down.
GTCCAACCTAGGAGTGTCTTGGGGAACTTCGCCGAGGATGGCTTTGACGAGCTCTGCTTTTGTGATACTTTTCACTGAAGATTTTGCAGATTGTCGTCCCCCTTGTTGCTGTTGATGCAGTTTTTTCCTGCAGACAGCCTCCAAATGTCCTATCTTCTGACAGAAGTTGCATTTGGAGTCTTTGTAGAAGCAGTCTGTTGCCTTATGAGCCTTTCCACACCTGTAGCACTTTGCTGAATTGCTGGTCGTGGAGTTAGACTGCTGGTGGTTCTTTGGTTGACCCCCTTTGTTGTTCGCCTTGACTTTGTTGACCGGCCTGGGCTTGGAACCGTAGACAGTTTCCTTGGCCACCTTTGCCGCGTCTTCAGTCTCTATGGCGATCTTGACAGCCTTGGCAAAATCCAACTCGGTATCCTTGACCTTGAAAAGAGCCTTCAAGACAGCTTCGTTGTTGACAGAACATATGAATCTCTGCCTAAGAGCTTCATCTTGTGGATCTTGGATCGAAGGAAAGTCACAGGTAGCCGCGTCTTGACGTATACGGGCTGCCAGCTCCTGGAGTGTTTCGCCTGGCTTCCGTTCCATGTTGCTCCAGAACTTGAAACGTTCTCGCACTATGAACAGTTTTGGGTCAAATTGTTCTTTCATGAACTTAACAATTTGGTCCATCGTCAGATCGTTGATGTTCATTCTTGGATTCTGTTGAGCAGCCAGATTTGCCAGTTGCTTGTAGACAGCCGGAGTCTGATTAGTGAGGAAGACTTGAGCCTTGCGGTCGTCAGGAACGGCGTTGGCTACAAGAAATGTGCAGAACCTTGACCAGTAGTCAGGCCACAGTTCTGAAGTGGAGTCAAAGGCAGCGAAAGGTGGAATAGCGGCGGTCGAAACAGTAGACGTGTGAGGACGGGTACTTGCGCTGGAATCCCCAGTCGGTGTCTGAACTTGAATCATCTTCATCAACGCACCCAACTGCTCTCTTTGCTGTTCCATTTGTTCCTTCTGCTGTTCCAATTGCTCTCTAAGCAAATTTATCAGCTCCGCTGTCTCTGCCATTGTCAGTCGTCAATTTTCGCTGCTGCAACAGTTGAAGGGGTGCAACTTCTGTAGTTGGAGTTTCTTGAGCACTGGAGAGTACTGTCCCTTCGTAGGTAGATCAATGTCGAATCCTGTCGGCGACGCCAAATATTTCTGTTGTATTTTTCTCCTGCTATGTCGCTCTCTCGGTGCACTCGCAGAGAAGACACGGGATACAACAGGCTGGAACTCCAATACTTTATTAACAGAAGATGCGCAAGAACAAACTCATGAAAGAGGAAGAACCCAGAACGCTGTGCAGTGCTGCTTATATACTAACAGGTCAGATCTAGAACATTCTGTAACATACTGGCAAGTACGGAATCTTTCCAAGGTTACGTAATCTGCTGACGTTACTGCACTCGCATGTTCTGGGATGGTCTAGAAATTTCCATCGAAATGCAGTGACTTTTCGCGATCTCTACAACAGCTTCCTTGCTGATGTGTTTCTTGAGTGAACAAATGCCTGTTAGAATCATGTCTTGCGCATCAAGGGAGACAATTTTGAACTTTACTGTGAGTTCACCGCGCGCATTCGAGAAAAGGTTCCTAACGGTAATGGAGATTTCTCATAAATGTTTTCAGAAAAAGCCACTTGCTCATGAATGAAAACGTGCTGTTTTGTTTTGGATATGACTCTTGGTGGTTTTCTTCATTGAACTTCCCTGTTCATCTAGTCTCACATTGTGGAGACTATTACCGTGAAGTATCTGCTACTTTAGTTCACGAAATTACGGATGGGTGGGACTCTCAATGCTCGGGTCGCGAGTTCGAATCCCGGCTGGGGCCAAATATTTGTGCTGGCCTTTTTCTCGTTGCCCCGTCTTTGATATCACCCTTACATGGTGGAAAAGGACGTTAAATTCCTAAACACCCACCCACACCCACCCTCACAAAATTGCAGATGTCCCATTACAGTGAAGTCCGGATGTAGTGATAGCCCTCGGGACCAAATTTTTTTATCACTACATCCGGACTATTACTACATCCGGATGTCCGGTTATAGTGATATTTTTTGTAGGTTTTATCACTACATCCGGACGTCCGGTTATAGTGATATTTTTGTAGGTTTTATCACTACATCCGGCCAATCGCTTGTAGTTGTAGTGATATCTTCAAAGCTTTTATTGCCACATGCGGCGGCACATTTGGTAAACTAGCCTCAAGGCAGTAATAAGGTGATTTTGGAACCACTATTGATTTCGTTTTGTGACGTTTCTTCTGTCGTCTTTGTCAGGCTTGGAAATGTCCTGTGTTAACCTACCCCCGGCGTCCTAGCAGTTCAACAGCCGGTGTGTGTGTGTGTGTGTGTGTGTGTGTGTGTGTGTGTGTGTGTGTGTGTGTGTTTTAGAGAGAGAGAGAGAGAGAAGGGCCACTTAGAAATACGGGTTAAATGAAAAATCGTCAGATTTTTTAGGAATGAAATTTAGTCTTTAATCAGCTTTGAAGATATCACTACAACTACAAGCGATTGGCCGGATGTAGTGATAAAACCTACAAAAATATCACTATAACCGGACGTCCGGATGTAGTGATAAAACCTACAAAAATATCACTATAACCGGACATCCGGATGTAGTAATAGTCCGGATGTAGTGATAAAAAAAATTTGGTCCCAAGGGCTAAGCACATTGCGTTGCTGGCGTTTGCTCGCCATTTTGGTAAAGGGAGATTACTCTCGAACATTATCACTACAGCCGGACTTTAGCTTCCCCGGGACTTGAAAATAGTATCACTACAAGCGGACTATCACTGAAAAATATCACTACAACCGGACTAAGTTAACAAAGAACATGAACAACTGGGACCGGGACCAAGAAATTCTATTACTACAGCCGGACTATCACTACATGGGTCTATCACTACAGCCGGACTTCACTGTACTATGCTCCAGTTAAATAAAAATGTGACCCTCTCTGTCTTATTACAATGGTCAGGAGTCAGCTTTAAATGATGGAAGTGTTTACCTGTAGTTTATGACTTTTCATTTTCATTATCTTTTATCACATGGTACCTACAATGTAGTCTATCTCACATTAAACTTGAAGATACATTTTCACAACTGCACATTAGTGCACACACACACACACACACACACACACACACACAGCCACATAAATACAAACACATATTTCAAAATCATCAAAAGCACAACTTTATTAAAATTTGATTGATGTGAAAAGAATCGCACATTGAAGACACATGGTTTGCAACCAATGGAAACAAATATCAGGCAATGTTCACTATACATAACTGACTAGTTGGGTGTATTTCTAAAGGATTACCGGCACACAGTTAATAAATGTCAAAGGGCATAATTTCAGTCTGCACCGACAGGTAACTCCTCGGCAAGTTTTGATTGCAGTAGTTTTACTTGCACTTCACTGCCAGCATAAAAACCAGGTGATACATTTGCATAATTGCAGTAAATGTACGTCGCTGTTAATAGTTTCAGACAAAAACTAACATTTTTGGTTTTGGGTAATTTTTTTTTTTTTAAAGCCCTTGGCTAATGAATAATACTCCATTTTCTTTCAAAGTATATGCAATTTAATTTTACAAGTAAGTAAGGGGTTTTGTATACTTTCTCCTTCATTATCTAGAGTGGGCTTTTTTTTTTTAATTTACCAAGAGAAGTTGAGAACATATGATTTTATTGTTGCTGCATGCTGGGAACTAGAAGGCTTGAAGTGTACCTAGAAGGGCAGATATAAGACAGCGCAGTTTTTCAAAGAAGATAAAAAAGCAAACGGCTTACTTTGCAATACACAAAAATATTGAAATGTGAATGAGATTTGTCAGCAGATCCAGAAAAAAAAAATGGCGCTCTCACTCACACAACCAATGCAACATATAGAGAGATAAGGGTGATGATGCACACTTGCTCACAAACCATGGGCACATTGAAACAGGGGTAACAAACTCACATAACTTGCTGATGTTTATTCACCCCTCAAAAGTCTATTCAGGGCATATTAGTGGTTTCTCTGGCCGTCCACAATGTCTGTTGGTTTCTAGTAATAAACTGTAATGACAGTGGGCATTGTAGGGTTTAAATGAGATGGTTTTTATGAGCTGTCAGATCTGACCCAAATTAGCCCAATTTTTAACAGGACAATTTCCGCTTGTCAGATACAGTATCACACTAAATACTCGCCACAACTTCATTTTCTTCACCTTATATTCTCGGTAAAAATGGGAAGGTATGCTGCCAGAGTCTGTTGCTGGTACTATATCCCATAGACACATGGTAATGAGGGTTTCCAACCCTTAAATGAAAAAATGAGGAAGGTGAAGACTGCCATTGACTTCAGCATCCCTATTTCAATGTACCCATGGTTGACAACGATTCAGTTATGATGTCAGACAGTGAGATGACAGGGACGAAAGAAGGCTTTAATACAGGTATGTACACTTCACTTGCAGCAAAAATATACACAGATCTGTATCATGCGAAAAGTGAACTTCATAAGCACCAAAGACTTTAGTTTTCATTTCATTTCTTTCCAGTTTTATGGCTAATAACTTCAGCATAGTTGCAGAATCATCATTTCCTCCGTCACTAGTACATGTACACTGCAAACAAGTACATTTTCAGCAACAAAGCCAGAGTGAAATGAAACCAAACCGAAACCAGTGGTGCTCCTGAAGTTAACTAGTAACAAAAATGTGGAGTGTGTAAGGTATTTACACTGAAGTGCTAAACTGTTGATTTCAGCGACAGCCCAGCTGTAACTTTTCATGTGAAGTTTACTGAAAATAGTCTGCTTTTTTCACATCCCAAAGCATTCTTTGCATTGTAAACAAACTGCAGTTGCTTGCAATTAAGTAACTGATCACTTACTGGTTCTTGAAGTCTGCACTCGATGAGCATTCATGCTAAACCCTAGCTGGTCTTAAACACATACTCCACACACTTGATGAAATCGTAGCTGAAAATTTGAATCCAGACTTTCTGAAATCAACAGTTCAGCACCCAAAATGATGTAGTACAGCCCAGAAATGTACAGATTAAAAACAAGATCACTTTGAATTTAATATCAAATGAGGTGGTATTCATAACAAGGGACCCTTAAAAGACGATTGCTGGATATTTAGTTTACTAAAACACTAAGCCTTGGTGTTCTTTTTGGTAAGACATGTATGTCACACTAAAAAAGTATTCCTAGTTACATAACGATATTTGGCAATATTTCTAATAATTGCTAAACATAAAATCATTAAAAACAAGATTTTAAATCATTTTAAACTAAAGTGTACCCTAGGCAGATTTTTGTGATTACTAAAATTGAAAAAAAAAAATCATTAAAAATCCTATTGATGACAATAACATAAACTGCCAAAGGCATATGTGGGAAGTGTAGATTTTTCAACATCTCAGCAATAAAACAACCTTGTACCGGGTACATGTATAGATGAAATGTCTCATGACAATGCTGAGTACACAAACAGCTAAAGCCAGTACACACATACTCCAAATCACATCCACACAATAACAAAGACAAATTTAACTCTCGTCCTACCAAGTCATTTTTCACCCATTTGGATACCCTCCCCTGTCTGTACGAGCAAGGGAAATAACCATGGAAATTAGAGACCTGAAAATACATTTCAAATATGTTGTCTTTCTTCCATATTTCTCGATGCTGCTACAGGTGGTTTCCTGCCTAAGTTATGATTTCTCTGTGTTTTTCCTAATTTTGGATTCTTCATCCAAAGATTGGGGGGGGGGGGGGATCAATGCCCACAGCAGAAGAGTTAAAAATTCCACTAAAAGCACTTTAGCTTTCAGGTGATAGATGAAACTTTGGAGACACTATCAACCTAGCTCTTCAGCTCTACCCCTGCAGCTATTTCCCCCCTATACTTTTAACATTTCAGCCACTCTTACTATGCAGAAATTGTGGTTGACTTGTAAGCTGTACAATACACTGCACATAAGCACAGAATTGCCCAAGGAAAAGACTAAGGTGCACAATGGCACAAAAACACAACACTGTGTATCTATGCTACAAACAACACTTAGATGCAGGTTATGAAGTATCGGTACATTACGCACAATGTACAAATTTACACTGTGGACACATCAAAGTGGCAATTGTTTTTACGTGTCTGACACATTTCAAACCAACAACAAAAGACAAGAATCTGAGAATGGAAAATACAGTCTGACGATGTCGATCATTAAACTGCAACTTTCCTGAATGAAGGAGAAACGCACACACACAAAAAAAAACAGAAACACCACCGGAAGAGTTCTTCCTAGTCGGAAGCATTGTGGTGTGTATGACCTTTATGCTTCCCCAGACCAACCAGGAAACCTCTAAAGGAGCAGTTTTGGGGAGACTTCCATCCCTTCGATATATATGTCATAGTGGCGTCACTAATGTGGAAGTCATGTGAAAGAACAGGATTTTCAGCACTACCCCTCAAGGTTCCCCAATGGCTCGATGTGTCAGCACAAGAAGACACAACAACTGCATGATGCTGGTGGTAAACTGAGATAAGTGGAAAGGATTTTTGTTTGTATATATAACGATGGAAATGCATAACACATCAAGGAAATGTGCTGCACAGATGAGAAAATATTATGACGATCATCAGTATTCAAAAATGTGACGGACATGCATAAGAAATCAAAGGAGCATACTGCTGAACACTCATCGCCATCTGGTCGTATCATGACAAAAGAAAGATCAAATAACCATTTCTGGACAACAGCAAGTTGAACTGCGTAACAAATATTTCTAGACACATTTTAGACATAAGAACTCTACCTTTGTAAAGCTTTTTTTTGTAAAACAGACACTACCAAAGGTGTTTTACTTGGTTGAATACTCTACAGATGAAGCCATTAAAATGCCTTGTAATACTGGAATGCTACTGCAACAAAATTATGTCAAGAACCAAAAAAATGATGGATAAGTTTGAGTTCAAGCACACTTTCTCATACAAGGACACCACCACGGTCAGTAGTAACGTCCACATACAAGACACAGTAACAATCTACAAAACAACAAAAGCACATCAACTTTCAGCCTAACTCAACATGTCCATGTTTGGAAAACTCTCCAGTAACGGTAGCACCAACCAAAGAAATCACAAAAGCACACATACACGTAAGGTAAAAGATTCCTACATGGTTACAATCTTTTACATGATTACACTGAAATTGTATGAACTTAAAACTAGTGAAATGGCCTGTAAAAGCCATCAAATGATAAATAACAGCATAAACTACACAATTATGAATTTGCTGGAAAAGTATTAAATGTGATACATGTACTTAATTATTATGTATGTGTGTATGTTGGAAAAAGAGTAAGGGAAATAAAAGTATACATATAATGTGTACCTCACATCATCTCTACAAAAAAACAGAAAACAAAAAAAAAACGCTGGACAATAACAGAAAAGAGGTACATGGCAGTGAATATATTGCACTTTCAGATCCTGATACAAACAAAAATACGTATATACACACGTTTAACACCAGGGCACAAAAGAGTGTCCATGCATACGTTTCACATGACGGGATGAGCATGGCCACAACTAATATCATCAAAGTATACAAAGCGAGAGGAATGGTTGAGCCATCACTGCACAGTTTACAAGACCATTCCCACAGATCTACTGTCCGACAAAGCAAGAACTGTATCCGGTGAATTGCCCATGACCGAGTGGTTGGAAGCAGCTAACACTTACTAAAAATGTTCTTGTCCTTACAGTCTGATCCGAACCCAACAGCGAAAAGCGTAATAGTCGAACATCATTTACGTTAAAAGTACATGAAGAAGTGCCTTACAGAAGCTCTTCATTGGACATAACACGGACCCACCCACTTATGCAAGGAATACATTCTGAAGTGTTAATATGACCATGCCCAGGAAAACGCAGTCTGGAATCTAAGATCACAACCAAGTAGGCACATGAAGCAAGTGCTTTAACTCAAACATCAGCTATGCACTTTCACACATCCTTTCGTATCCTTCTGAAATGGTCAAGACTGCAGATCAGGGGGTAATACATCCTTTCCCATGACACCAGGGTGACATAAAACACGGAAGAAGAAAAAGAAACCAGTACAGAATAAATTTTGGGCTCTCAGACACAAACTGAAGACACAAGCACTGACATTCCAACGTTCTATGTGCCAGCTTGGCTACTCCTGCTCCCCATAATGAACTTTACAGACTTTATGATTATCATCAGGAATATGTACAGTTAACCAATTATACCAAGTAAAGGCGGTCGTTACAACCTATATCTTGTTGGGGAGATTGGCTTAATTTGTACTCCTTTCAAACCAAAAATATGTTTGTAATAAATCACATTTTTTCTTTTCAACCTACTTTAGTATGAACCAAACCAAAGTCCCTCAGGTCCTTTTTTTTTTATAACACACACGGGATCCTTGTTTATTTACCATCATACGCAACTTCTTCAATTTGTTAGAGCAAGTATACTTAGTATACTGATGTTTAGCATTGTTGTCACCAGTGGTGGAATTTTCCAGGCAGCCTTGTGTGAAGATGTCAAAGTGGAAGGCAGCGTATTGGCTTCAAACATCCATTCACACCGTACATGTGTACTGGATTTTTTAAAAGATGTTTTCGTTCCTAGCAACATTGTCAAAGTAACTACCCAGCAGCACTAGAATGGCTGTCTCAAAGTTTTTACAGTGGTTCATTATCGCCAAAATCTCCAAAATAGTATTGCACACGGCACACCCTACATGTTGTCAACCTGGAACTCCAGGTTTACACACACGCACACACACACACACACACACACACAAAGCAGGGTGCAAAGAGATTGTGGGACACCTCCAAGCTGAACGTTAAAAACTATGGCAACCAAAAATTTCAATATGCATGCAGCCATAACTAAATCATGACACAAAATGCCAGGGCAATACATGGACAAACATTCTTTCACTGACCAGTCACACTTGTATGAGATCTGGCAAAACTGGACATTTATGCCACAAGAATACACGCATGGACAAATTATCAGTACCACAGGATTAGTTGACATACAGATTACGATGTACCCTTATCACTACAAGACGTGTGGATTATATTCTTTATGCTCAAATGTGACATTATGGGCAACATAACCAGACACATAATGAAAACATTCTCAGATCATACAAGTATTTGTGTTGAACACGAGCTATGAAGAAAATAAATTCATCAACTACATCTAAACGCACTTTCCTGTGCCATAGAATTAAGGTGACAGTCTAATGCTGATGCATCCATTCTACAGTGGAATATCAGTACGCTCAATCGGAGGGTTAAGTCAAGTGGTTTGCACTGAATGAGAACCATAACCCAGGAGTTCCTCGATGTGTAACATGCATCCACCTATTAATTTTCGTCCACCAACAGTAACCATTATCATAATGCAGTGTGCCTTTTATATGTTGGTTGGCAGTTTTCATACTGGACATCGTTCTGTTAAATATACATGTACGAACCCATCCTTCTGAGCAGAATTGAAATTTTGATGTTGTAAAAGGTATGGGGTTTGAGATACACATACATTCATGTAACACAGTATGCAGCATCGGGATACAACCTTTTTAAACTGCCTTCTCTTTTTGATCTGGCAAGATGTGTGGAAATGGTATCCTCTATTATGACAAAAGTACTCCACATGCACAATACAGTATCACAATCCTGTTGCTCTTACTCCTCCAGCTGAAAATACCTGACAGACTTTCCTTCCCCACTAGACATGAAACACTGCTCAAAGTCCACAAGCATGTTACACTGCTTGAACAAAGTTCACAAGTATGTTCCAGCCATGCTGGAAATATCCACTGTGTTGAAACAACGGCTTAGAAAGTACCTTGATGCTACCCTCGACATAGCGACAGGCAAATGATGGTCGGATTTCACTTCCAGGCTGTGTGGTTTTTCGGGGCACACATTCTGAGTCTGTTTTCTCAACCCTGTATAGCTTTTAGCATGAGCTAACCAACCAGCCACTATGTCAATGCACCTGCTTTTACAGTCTGTGACAAAAGTAAGCAGATTCCGACTGCATCAGTGAAGTAAGTCTAAGGGTCGAATTCCACGATCCAACAACAAACATTATGGTGATGTCTGCTACGCACAAACAAGATGACTTGCATGTCCCAATTCTCAACAGAACATCTGAACACTAGTGTCTCCCAACTCAGCAGCAAAGTATTGTGGTAAACTCCAAGTATCCAGTTCTTGCATTGATGCCAGTATGTCTCACAGCTAATTTTTGCACAAACAATGCAAAAAAAAAAAAAAAAATCAACAACAGTAAACAAGAAAACTGCAGCACAAAAGCTGGCATAAACTTTCTGGGGCCGATCTGCTTTTCCTCTATTGGAGTTTCCACACACTACCAGTACCAGCCACTGCTGACACAGATGTTGTTCTTCAACTTTCTGCAAAAATGGCACTGTGACTCCAGACAATCTCGGCTGCAGTGTAGCATAGTGTCAGTTCAGTATCGGCAGTGGTACATCAAAATGTTGAATCATCCAGCTAGCATCCAATCGGAAATTTGGCATTCTGCACGCAGCTGGCCAATGAATGTGAAGCCAGTTGAAACACAGTGATGTTGTGTCTGCACTATACTATTGAAGACATGGCAGATGCGTTGGGCGGCTCTCCCGGTTTTTCCCCTGAGCCATACTGGCCGATGAAGGAGCCATCTTCATTGAACTTGGTGGGGTCAACATCCCCGTAGTCCTCTAGGCTGTCTGTCTCCTCCTCCAGGGGAACTTTTTCTGGGTCGCGTTCGAAGGAGGCACTGGCACCAACTCCATTCTTATCACTGCAAAAAAGCAACCACAGTTAGGCTTACCAATCTGCCTTACCAGCACAATAAATCCTATATAATAATATATAATAATTCATAACGAAAATAATATTTAAAAAATAATAATAATGTAAATTTAGCTGATTTACTATGCTGCTTGTCTCAAAACGCTGTGCAATGAACCCAACACGGGAATCACAAGGACTCACTCATAAAACCAGATATCAAAGCAACATGATCCCTTTGTGCAAAGGGTCAGCTCAGCTAGTGAAATCTGAGCATTTAGAAATGGCATACATTTTTATATTTGGGCTGCACGTTTTTCAAAGCAGAGCGGAAGGAAGCCAAACCATACAAAGGACACGTTCTGATTGCCAGCAAACAAAGAGTTCTAACCTTTTCGCCATCTCATTGAAGTGGCCTGGTGGCTCATCCACTGTGTCTTTTTCTGGAGGAACTGGAAAATACAGAGAAAAGAAAAATAAGAACCCCAGGATGCAAACATTGCAATCAAAATTACATATAACCAACAAATTCCTGTCACTTCAAAAACAATTAAGCGAAGTCACACAAACAATAACAAACAGTTGTACAGGTATTTTGTTAGTGAACTCTTCTCCAGATATTAAATACAAGCTTTTTGTACACCACACTGTCATTGTGTTTGCATTTTGTTGTTGGTTTTGTTGTTGCTTTGGAGTGTTTTTTGTGTTGCTTTTTTGTTGTTGGTTTTCTTGGGATTTTTAAGGGGGTGTTTTTGTTTTAATTGTGGCTTTTGTTTTGTTTTGGTTGGTTTGGGTTTGGGGTTTTTGTTTTTTCATTTTGTTGGGGTTTTTTGTTTTGTTTGGTTTGGTTTGGTGTGTTGTTTTTTTTTGTTTTTTTTTTTGTTTTTGTTTTTTTTTTTTTGGGGGGGGGGGGGGTTTGTAGTGACTGTTGTTATTTTGCTGTTGTTGCTAGTTCTTTAAATTCAGGCTAAAAAATCATGTATGAGTACAATGGGTTATGTGGTACAGGAAAAAAAATCTTCAGCATCTCACATTTGTACTCCTTTCCACGGTTACGCTTGACGATGCAGACGATGATCAGGATAAGGAGAAGGATAGCAATGGCAACCATCATACCGATGAACCAACCAGCTGACAGTATATTTCCACGAGCTGCACCTGCAACCAATCGGGAAACAGGTGTAAGTTTCACATGTTTATATTTCCATGGTAACTTTTATTCTAAACTACTGCTCATGAATATTCAGTACTTTACTACCTAGTAGACGAAGTGAATGTGATTATTTAGACATTGCATTCATTTGCTCTAATGCACGAACCTGTCACTTTTTAAAAAATTTTTTTTTAAGGAGCACAGTGATAATGAGAATCGCAAAAATGCAGTAATTCCTATGGACAATACTACATGAAGTATAAATTTCAAATCAGTGTCATATCAGGTTACTGTTAATGAACACTTTTTCCACGTTGGAATAAACACATACAATAAAACACATGCGTAAAACACACACACACATATATATATATATTTATACACATATCGAGCAAAAACAGTCTTGCAAGGGAAAGTGTGCAAGTCATCAGTATTAGTAGAGGAAAAACCTGCAGAAAGAACACACAGATTATTCACAGGTCAGCTGTATCCAATCCGTCAGCACCGAAAGGATTCAAGGCACAAGAACAGTAGGAATACTGTGCAGAAGCTGAAAACTGTGCAGGTCCAAACACTTGCATCAAAGTCGACTCCTGTGTAATACCAACAACAGGGTAGTGCAGTCTCTGTTTTCATACAAAGTAATACAGCTGTGTACATGTATGTCATCTTTATTTTTTTTTTTTTATTTTTTTATTTTTTTGCTGTCCCAACTCTTTGCCAGCTCCAGTGGTGTTCCTCCCAGGTCATGGGTGGAACCCACGGAGGACTCGGAAGCCGGGACAATTTTTATTATGCATGATGATGGAGATGAGGATGATAGTAAGATGATGCTATGGAGGTCCATGTGGTTTGGGACTGCGGGACAGGGCCGCATTCCACGCTTCCTGTCATAAATATCCCGGCATTAACCAGGCCCGGGAACTACGGCACCTGCGGTGCCGGCCGTGTAATCATCCACATCATACGACGTGTCATACTAAGGGAAGCACCCCCAGAGTCGCACCCGTGAAGTGGGTGAATCTCGGCTGTGTGGCAACAGCCTCCCCATCGGGCCCATAGCACACCCGCTCTGGGTAGGAGCCGACCTAGGTAGGAAAAATCCCGCTTGTCTCGGCTGGGACTCGAACCCGGGTCTCCCGGTCCATGGTCCGAAGTGCTAACCACTACACTACGGGGGCCGGTTGTCATCTTTATTTATTTCATATATTATTTTATGTATTTACTTATACTCTTTATTATCCCACTGCTGGGATATTAAGGTTGTGCTGGCCAGTGGGGAGGGCGTCACCGTCGTAAAGTGCCATCCTTTTTCTCTTCCCTGCAGGAACGGTGTGTGATTATTTTCCATTCCGCATCCCCGCCTGTTTGGAATGGGCGTCACCGTCGTAAAGTGCCATCCTTCTTCTCTTCCCTGCAGGAACGGTGTGTGATTGTTTTCCATTCCGCATCCCCGCCTGTTTGGAATGGGCGTCACCGTCGTAAAGTGCCATCCTTCTTCTCTTCCCTGCAGGAATGGTGTGTGATTATTTTCCATTCCGCATCCCCGCCTGTTTGGAATGGGCGTCACCGTCGTAAAGTGCCATCCTTTTTCTCTTCCCTGCAGGAACGGTGTGTGATTATTTTCCATTCCGCATCCCCGCCTGTTTGGAATGGGCGTCACCGTCGTAAAGTGCCATCCTTTTTCTCTTCCCTGCAGGAACGGTGTGTGATTATTTTCCATTCCGCATCCCCGCCTGTTTGGAATGGGCGTCACCGTCGTAAAGTGCCATCCTTTATCTCTTCCCTGCAGGAACGGTGTGTGATTATTTTCCATTCCGCATCCCCGCCTGTTTGGAATGGGCGTCACCGTCGTAAAGTGCCATCCTTTATTTCTTCCCTGCAGGAACGGTGTGTGACTGTTTTCATTTCCGCATCCCTGCCTGACTGGAATGGGATCTTTAACGCGCGCACTCCATACCGTGCATGCATGTGTACACCACGGAATACATGTACCAGTGATGTGACAGCATGCATGTGTTCAAACAGATACTCAATCAAACGAAAAGTAAGATGAGTATACCATTAGTCTCCATTCAAGTTCAGGCTTATTCCGCATTCCATTTCTTAATTGGTCCTCGTAACAACTGATCAAAATTTACGTGTATGTTATTCATTAAACTTGATATACTTACGTGTACTTGTGCAACAAAACAAGTGCAGTTTCCACACAGTGCCACATAAACCACCTACGCTCCTCAACGAGGAAAATTCACATTCACTGGTTGAAAATACCGCATATACTTCATGCAGTTAGCAGTGCTGATGTATGAAACAAAATGTCATAGTCATAAAATGTGCTTGCTTGAAAAAGTTAGAAAGTTTTCTTTTCTGTAGAAATTCATGACCATGAATATACGCAGAAAGATCAGCAGACCGGGTAGCGTGCAAATGCATAAGACATAATTCATATGAGAATACAATTCCACTTTGGAGTGTTATACTGTGCCATACTGAAGAACTGTATAGAAGATGCTATATACTAGCTGAGGAAACTGTCAAGGAAAATCTTCATCACAGAACATACGGCAATACACAACAAACCAAACAGCTGACCCATGATCCCAAACACATTCATAAATGTGTTCAGTCAAAATTAGTTTTGCCTAAGAAACGGAGAATTAATGATTTAACAAATATACCTTCATCATCTTCTATTATGTCAGGCTCTGTAAAAATCATTTAAACATATACATAGACACAGACGCTGCTTACGACGTCTTACACAAGTGCACTTTTCCCCCATACACCAAGGACCAAATAATTTTGGCTGAAATTTGTTATGTCCACTAAATTTGTGTGTGTGTGTGTGCGTGCGTGTGTGTGTGTGTGTGTGTGTGTGTGTGTGTGTGTGTGTGTGTGTGTGTGTGTGTGTGTGTGTGTGTGTGCGCGCGCAGGCGTGCGCGCATCCAAAACCATGCACGCAAATTCACACCATGCATCTAAATGTTTTCCTGACCATCAAAATACACCCACGACAAACTGAGTATTTCATGTATTAGTAGGGCACTGGCCATATTTGGTAAAACCACACATTTGTCAAGAAACAAAATCACTGGGACTGAAACATCAGGATCACACAAACATTCCACACACAGACCAAGTTACACATCTCAAAACACCTCAGCCATAGCTGAACCACGGTTCTGCCCATGAAACAAACTGAACAAACCAAAGGCAGCCAGCCTGCTGTGTCAAGGAATATATCCAAAATACTGCAGACTCAAAATGCTTTGTATGTGTTTAAACACAGCTCTGCCATGCTTGTTAATGATCCTGCAATCTACAGAAGGGATTAATACAAAACAGGGCGTCAGCGGGAACTATAACGGTAAACTTCGGCATGGGATTTAGTACAAACGAATGTGTCAATCGCAAGACTGTGTCTTCCACCTCCAAGTGTATGATCATCATCAGTTTTGTTGCCGCCTCCAAGGTCAGAACTGCCGTTCACAAGTGACAAAGCTTGGAGACCGAATCCTGGTCAGAAAGGATAGAGCTTATCAGTAGACAGTTATAAAACATTTTGTTGTTGTTGTTGTTGTTGTTGTCCCTTAAGAATAACATTTCTGAGTAGTTAATCAGGAAAAAGACTGGGACGAAAAGCAAATCAAGCCAAGAAAGGATATAAAACAATAATCTCAACAGGACGAAAGTAATGAAACAAGGGCATTTAAAGAAAGAAGAGGATCACACTGTGGTCAGTCCAAATGTTTGGAGCAGTATCATAAGCCACACACCACATCATGGGAGTGTTTGCCATGCAAACTGCACTGGGAAATCCAACCAAAGAACCAAGCAGATCCCACCTAGCAAGTTTTACGATACTACTGTTCTTAATTTACTAATTATATTAATAAAGTGAACTGTGATTCTGATTCCTTTCACAAAACACCTACGATGGCAACAGCGGCTATGATGGCAACTGCAGGTAAGCAGGTTAGCATTAGGTGTAAATATAGCTCAGCTGGGACAAAGGTTCACTGCTGACAGTATTTCTCACAGCACGTATTCTGCTTCCTCGACAGAAGCAGTTTACATCACTCCAGGCCTGTAAGGCTGTACACAATGATAACTACTCTGTGAACTTGGTATACAGAAGGATTCTTGGGACCTTTAATAAACAGCGATAAAATCACGCTGTTGAGAGGTGGATATTTTCTCTTTAACACACCTTCACTCAACAATGAAAGCCACACAAATTAAACGCATGACAGGCAGCCATGCACGGCCATGCGGCACTGCCAACAACTGGCTCTAGACGACACTTCCATCATATGAAAAAAGAGTCTAATCGCTTATCAAATCCATGGCACTTAGGCTCTTTTTCCAGACGAAGGTAAGTTCACCAAGCAATACTGCACCCATTTGCCCTAGCTCTTACGCCCCACCTCTCTCAACCCCATCACAGATAAAGCTCTTGTATGCTGTTGCTACCAGTTGTTAGGTTAATACCTCGGGTTATAGTCCCTGCACCTGTCCCAAACAGGGCTTTCACCATAAACTGATTCTATGTTATTTCCTGCACATCCCCTTCCGCCGCACTCAAGGAATTGCTGAGCTCTTGCTGGCACCAACAAAGCAAAGCCGACAATCTGTGTCATTGTGAAATGGCTTTAACTTAATAGCAAATATTTTTAAATCTCTTTTGTTGCAGGGAACACACTTCTGACTCACTGGGAAAAAAAAAAAGAGCCCAGCAAAGGAACATGAACTACCACAAAAAGCAGCATTTCCAGTACAGTACACAAATATAAAGTCATATATTATGTATAATGCACTATTAGAACTGCTTGAACTGCAACACACAAGGCACTAACACCAATCCCTTGTACATTAACAAGCCATGCCCCATCACACCCCTCCACACACCCCTCTCTCTGCTCCCTGAACCAAACATCTCAGCAAAAATTGACTTTTACAAAGGCAGCTTCTCATAGAAAAGGAAAGGGTAATGACTGCGAAGTGGTTACAAGTTAAGCAAATAAAAGCGACATAAAAGAGACAAGACAAGACTATGGTTGTTTGTGTCCTGAGGAAGGCGAAAGCTGAAACGTTGACCCGTGCCATCCTTTGTGAAAGTTAAGTGGTTTCTGTCCCTTTTATGTCGCTTTTATCAGCTTCTCATAATTCTGCAGTGTCTGTGTGGAATTCACTCCCACGCGCCCTGAAGCAACTGTCATCCATATAGATATTTCAGAATGTTTTGACGTTTGTCTATACCTTATTCGTCTTTTGCTCTTGTCTTGTTTACCGTGCTTTGCATGATTTCTGTGTTTCATATTTGTCTTATTGTCTAAGATGCATTAGCTATTCTGTTGTTTTTTGCACTGTCTGTCTGTTTGTTTGTTTAATTCATTTTTTCCCTTCTTTTTCTCAATTTCTGTAGCCATACTGATGTTGTTTGGTTCTTGTTTGTTTGCTGTACAACAACCATGTGTACTTAAGACTTTCATCATTTTAAAATAAAGAGAATTCACTTATTCATTCATTCAAACACGTAACAAAACACCCAAAGCCAAGTTCAAAATTCATATATGAAGCAAAACTGGTACAATGAGCCCAGTGTACGCACATCTCCGCTGCACGTCACCATCAACAAGCAGTGATGCATTTTGTCCCTCTCTCTCTCTCTCCAAAAACAGGGAATGAAAATAACACTATCCATAAGATAAACATCATAAGATAAACATCAAACTGACAATAATGAACATTAAAAAAAAAAACAAAAAAACTGCTAGTATGAAGACCTCTCTTGCGACCTCCCTAAAAAGCACAAAGCATAAATGAACCTTCATGCATTTCCTACATCAGCACTATTCAAATGGAACTCGGTCTTAAATATCACCAAGGACGAGGCAGAAACCAAAAAGAGTGATACATACGGACACCAGTGGTGTGGAAGGTTTTCTTCGTGCTGGGAATTCCTTCTGAGCCTGAAGATGCCTTGCCAGGCAAGCAAATGATGCGAACTTCATACTCTGTTGCTGGCTCGAGTTTATCAAGCGTCAACCAGAAATGTTCCTTCGCCCCTTCGGACCTACGCTCCCAAAGTTTGCTCCCTGGAAACAGCAATAAATGGCATGGACAGTCAGCACAAAATATAATAATAATAATAATAACTGTGAACTGTGTGGGCGCTTTACCCAATTTCTTCAACTGGCTCAAAGCACCACGAACTGAACCCAAAACGCACACTCACGTGAATCGCATGCATTCTCTCACACACTGGACATGAACACATTACAATCATGTGGTGCGGAGGGTCAGCTCAGCTATTTATGTTTCGGAATTTAGAACTGCATGTATTTTCAAATTTTGTGGGCTGAACATTTCCAAAGCAGACGGGGAGGAAGCCCGAGTAACCAGAGAACCCCAGACGATCGGCCCGAATGAACGTGCTACAAACAAGAATAAAATACTCTTCGCCCTGAGTGGGACTCAAACCTGACCTCTTGCACTGGTGGAAAAGTCTCTTAACCACCAGATCACCAACCACCAGAATAATCTGGCTAATACTGACAACACTATACAGTGAAAACATCAAAGAGATGCCACGAGAGAATCTCCGAGACAGCCTTGGACTCCCCCAAGCTCTGTCCTTACTGAATAATCATTATCGTCACCTTATCTAAGTGAGATGGGATACATCACTGTACACAGCCCATCACTTGAAAAACTCTTGACCCTTTCTTTCCCTTTCTCTCACTCTCGTTAAACTACAGTTTTCAGTGAAGTAGGATTGTGCCAGCACAAGGCTAGCACACACACACACACACACACACACACACACACACACACACACACACACACACACACACATGAAACTACTGTCTTACCCATCTCCCGGTACTCCAGATAGCACACAGCACCTGTGCGCACACCCTTCTCTCCATTAACGTTCCAAGTCACGTTGGCCGTTTCGTCAGTTGGCACCACCTGCTCTATTTCAGGAACTGTAATAGCTGTGGGAGGGAAAGTGTTAAATTAGCATGAACCACGATAAGCGGTGCTGTCTTTCTCATTCTGTCCCCAGAGGCACGCTTATCATTCGTAAATTTGGGTGGGTGGGTGTTTGGGGGTTTAACGTCCTTTTCCACCACATAGGGTGATATCAAAGACGGGGCAACGATGAAAAAGCCAGCACAAATATTTGGCCCCAGCGGGGATCGAACTCACGACCCGAGCATTAGAAGTCCAACGCTCTACCATTCGACCACCCGGCTCCCCTCGTAAATTTGGGAGTGAATCTGATTTGCCTACGGTCGTCTACCGGTATGTGTGTATGCAATGAAATGTTGAACTATACAAGACATGGCAAGCATTCACTAATCTAAAACAAAGCGTTTGTGCTGTTGCCAATGTCGCTAAAACAATGCTGCGTCATCATTAATGTGAAACGTTCATTTTTCAATATATTATCGATTCTTGAACTCTCTTAAAGTCTCAATGTGTTTGTCAATTAAGCCTTAGAGCTTTGTAAGCAGCTTTTTTTTTTTTTTTTTTTTTCTTTTTTTGAGCCTCAGTTGCATGCATGGATGCATCAGACTCAAGTTTGATTTTTTTTCCTTTTCTCCTTTTACAAATTTTTTTTTTTTTTTTTTTTTGGTCGTGCATCCATTCTTTATTGGCTCTCTTTTTTTTTTTTTTTTTCCTTTTCCAAAGCAGTAATTATAATTCGTCTTGTACATTTTCTTGTAAGCAGCTTTTACCTCCGAACGGATTATGAACACAGAGACTTTAAAAAACTGCTGACATTTTAGCACGTATCTAGACATCCGCATACCTTGCATACGACTTTTATCAGCTGTTTCCACAGTTGTGCAAATTAAGCTTCCTAATAAAATCAGTTCCAACTTACGCTCGATTTTGTTGGTTGTTTTCACGTCGATAAAGTACTCTCTCCCACGACCCTCTTTGGTGCGTGCCCACACGTAGACGCGGTAGAGTGAGTTGTCGTCAAGTCCATCTATGGTCGTGCGGAACTGGTTTGGAGGAATGTCGTTGCGAGCAGTCACGACCTGATCCACCCTGAATCCCTGTACTGAAAAGCAGAAAAACGAATATGCAAATATGTCATTACAATTTTTTTGCTGACAGAAATTTCAGCAATGGGCATGTGCACACTAGCATGTGTATACATGCATAAGCACGTAATTATGCACACAGTCAAACAGTGGAATAAACTCACACTGGAAACACTGTTCACCAGTCCAAAACGTAACTTGCACTGCTAATAAAGGAGGGAAATCAGGTCATTTCCAATATGGATGTTAAAATTTATGGACGTGGTTGCAAAATATAATGTTACGCTTAACACTTTCAGCCCTGCCACCGTATCACCTACGGTCTCACAGACCCTAACACTAATAATATGTGTGCATGTGACCGACTCTCATACGCTCTGCACAGTGGAGGATTTCCCCTATAGGATGGATCCAATACTTCTTGAGAAATAGAGTTTTGTATGCAAGAGCCCAGCTTTAGATCTAGCACACTTGGAAAAACTCCCAGGCAGAGAGCGTTATCGCTAGTGAGATTCCTTCAGGGCTGAAAGGGTTAATAGGAAACATTTTGTGGTTAGGTTGATTGAAAAATGCTGCCTCCTTCCCCCAAAACACAGACACAGACACACTGTTTTGTGCCTTACTATAAACAAACTGAGACAGAGCAGTTAAAACTGAAAAATCTTCTCAAACGTAATGTTCACACTTGGTCAAACAAAACTCATGCTGAAAGTGAGCAAAATAAACAGGAATTCAAAAAATATAGATCGCCTAAAAGGTGCATGCAAAAAAATAATGCTAAATTTTTTTCAGTAACTATGTTCCTATGTTCTGTAGAATCAAGACACCCATCTTTGAAAGAGACAATGGTTCTTTATTCCACAACAGCTGAAATTTTCAAACAAATGTCAATTTTAAAAAATTTGTGCACAGAGTGAGTGTACGCGCTTGAGAAAAAGACAATGAATTAAGTCCCTTTTTTTTTTCCCCCAAAACAACAGAAATTTTTGGCACAAATGCATGCCAGTTTATAATTTGCCCTTGCTAATCAACGAAATAAAACAAAATAATAACAAATAGATCAGCCTGCACTGAAGTTTAGTCACAGAGACCATGACTGAAATTTCCCCGACTAAAATCTTACAAAAGAGATAAAGAATACTGGTAAAGCTCAGTCATTCACAAACGGTATCATGCATGAAAAAGAAGGAAAATAAGTTATGAGAAGCGAAACGCATATGCTGTGGGGTATGCCTGCTTTAATAATAACTTCAGGAAATGCACTACGCAAAATGTGGAACACTGGAGAAAAGAATTTCATCAGACTGAGAAACTGCTCCAATAATTATGAACATTATCCTGGACAATTCCAGCAACTCAAGAACTGGGCATGCTTGCCTTGGCAAAATCATCATGCGTTGCTAGAGCTGAAATGGTCACTTTTGTATGATTCTGGGCAAAGTGAAGGCCAAGTACCCTGCATGTGTAGTTTGTCACAAAAAACACCTTTGTAACATGTTACAGAATACATGAGCATTCACTGCAACAAAATCATGACAATAGCCATTTCAGCACGACTAAAATCAGCGGTGGGTTTCTGTAGAAACAGCAGTCATTAAACTTGGGTTCTTGCATCCCTACCGGTGAAAAGGACTTACCACCAGCATCAACATTACCTGGGAAAACAACTGAAGAGCAAAGAAGCTGTGTCATTAACTGTCTGAACTCTTCCCATACAACCAAAGGTTCCACAACTACCCTCAGGTTCCCCTACCAGTTACACCTCTAAGGCGCTCCCACAACCTGAAGACTACAACCCGCAGGCTCCCCTACAACCCTAAGGTCCCACTACAACCCTAAGACTCCACTACAAACGTTAGGCTCCTCTACAACCCTTAGGCTCCCCTACAACCTCAAGGCTCCCACAGAATCCTTAGGCTCCCCTACAACCCTTAGGATCCCCTAGCTCAAGGCTCCACTACATGTACAACCGTTAGGCTCCCCTACAACCCTTAGGCTCCCCTACAACCCTTAGGATCCCCTACCTCAAGGCTCCACTACAACCCTAAGACACCACTACAATTTACAACCCTAAGGTTCTCCTACAACCCTAAGACTCCACTACAACCTAAGACTCCACTACAACCCTAAGACTCCACTACAACCTTAGGGCTCCCATACCACCCTTAGGGTAAGTGTTGCTTTTGCATGTAAAACGTTTGCAAGGAGGTAAGATTTGAGGCTATGTGGCAAAATAAACACACACACAAACCACATTAATCTGGGTAAAATGAGTTTAACATAAACCATTCAAAAACAAATATCACAGCTGGCTACACTTCAACAACAACAAAAACCAGCAACAACACCAAAACCCAAAAAGTTATCACTGCATAATAGGTACTTAAACAAACTTGGACAAAAAATGCTCACTTTTCCGGTATCCAATTTCATAGCCAGTGATTTCACCGTTCTCCTCAACAGGTGGTCCCCACTCTAGAAGGAAATGTGATGATCCACGGAACAGGGCTTCGAAGTACGACACTCTGCCGGGAACTGCATAATCACAAAAAAGAAACAGATCACGTAATCATGTATTACAGCATGGTAACACCAAATTACACAGCCAAGTAACAACATGCATGGGCAATTAATAATTAAACAAAATCAACTGCATATTTCAGCAGTGTTGCATTTTTTTTTTTTTTTTTTTTTGCCTTACGATTTGGCTGCTGATTTCATAAGTTTAAAGGAAACGGGTTGCATTCTCTTCTCTCCTCTGAACGATGAAGGGAGCTGGGATAGGTGCATGGTAGAGCATTGGACTTTTAATGCTCGGGCTGTGATTTCGGATCGGAGCCAAACATTTGTAATGACTCTTTCCTCATTGCAATGTCTTTGATATAATTTATTATGAACACCGCAAACATGTCAAACTAGTGAGAGGAAATGTGGCTAAGATGACAGGTTGAGTTTACAATGTACAACTCGAGATGAACCAACCTCCTTCAGGTGTGCTGAAGTTGACAACGTTGCTGCCCTCAGAACTGAAGTAAGTATTGACAACGACGACATCCGCCTCAATCTTGGAGAAAGAAGGGAGGTTAGAGACTTTGCCACGTATCATGCCATCATCATCACTGGCACGACGTCTGCGGCCCTGGGGAACCACAATCAGTTCTTCGTGGAGAGTTGTGTTGAACTGGTCTTCCTTCCAGTAGCGAATCTGAAAAACAGTAAAAGGTATGAGTGTGTGTGTGTGTGTGGGTGTGTGTGTGTGTGTGTGTGTGTGTGTGTGTGTGTGTGGTGCACATGCCTTTGGTTTGGGCTCAACATTCTAGACAGGGGTATGTGCATGTGAAACATTTAGAGCCACATTCTCTGCAAAACATTCAGAGTCGCATTTCTATCTGTGCAGCAAAAGGATCCTTTCACCATAGTAATCATCTGAATGCCTGCAATATTTGGTTTTCCTGTGCGAACAAGCATTTTCAATTCATGACATTTAACTGACGAGAACATGCACTTGCAAGCTGTCAACACTAAACTAATGAAGAGCTTTGCTTTCCTCTCTTTCTCCTTTCTGATCTCTGTAGCATTTACTACTGAGCGAAGTGGCAAACCGTAGATTTCCACCACTTTTAAATGTCAACCCAACTCTTTGTCTTGCCGGTTTTTTGCTATTGTGAGTTGTTGGACTATCTGTACATGTAAATAGGGTGTGTGCATGAGCTATTTGTATGAAGGAGCTTGCTAATCAGTAGGTGTATTTCAAAACACAAAAGTCTGATAACCAAGAACTGGTGAGAGATATTGGGAAGTTAAGGCGGGTTGGGGGATTGGGGGTGGGAGGACAACATTCAATGCTGACGTAAGTGTACACACACCTTGTATCCCTGGAACTCCCCCTTGATTTTTTCAGGACTGGTATCCACAGGACTCCAGCGGAAGCCAGCACTTGTGGACGTGATAGGGACATCCGGATCCAACCCAAAGTCCTCCACCATAACCTCTGGCTCTGTCAGGAAAATGGTACAACGGGTTAATCGCTGTCAAGTGCCTTGTAAAACAGGTTAGACAGAGACAAGGGATGAAAAATCCAGGTAAACTATATAATCCAATCCTGTGAGAGTGTTCTTTTGTCATCTCAAGCTACACAGTGAAACTCCTGTAGCAACTGCTTGCCTGCATTTGTTCAGCAGGCATTTTGTAATTTCCCTTTCTCGGGATCAATAAAGTACGTACTATCATCCTATCTACAGAGTAATGTTACTGACACAATAGGAATGGAAAAACAAGTAAAATAACCAGCATGTGCAAGCCACTTCTGTTGGTTTTATACTCTTCTTTAAACAAAATACTACAAATTTTTCTAGTATGTGTGTTATACAAATTATACCTCGCAATACAAATTTCAAGGTAAAGGTTTTTCGTTTTTTTTCCAAAGCTGTTGAGTATTAATCACATCATTTATTTGTAACATCACATCAAAGTAATGTACAATATCTAGTGCAGTTTCTGATTTTAAAAAATTGCAAACATGCACTTACTGGCTTCACCGGAAAAGCCCTTCACTTCCTTTGGTTGCATCAGCGGAGTTCCTTTGCTGTTTTTAGCAGCCACTGTCACCACGTATGGCTTGTAGATGTCATCGACCTTCACCTCCTTCCGCACGGTTTCCCAGTTTGATTCTTCGTAGGATTCCACCGTCGTATCATCCTCTGCCCTCCATGTGATGACGTAGCGGAAGTCAGGTCCATTGTGCTCCACTTTCTCCATTTTCTAGGAGCGACATAAAATTAGAAGCAATCCTTAAACAATACATGCAAAGTAAGTCTTGTAGCAGAGATGTCTAAATGCCCATGCAGAGAATGTTCCTCCACATTCTGTAATGAAATTTGTACCATGTAGTTTCCCTGCTCAGCAATCGTCAGTATTTGTCTTCTCTCCAACGCTGAAATGTGAAAATGTCCAGACTAATCCAGCAAAGCGTAAAGGCAGAGTGTTCTCCACCACAAAACAACCTTTAACAAACTGTTGCTCTTGCCTTATTCTCAGATATTGCAACCCAAACTGAAAATACGTGGGTGGTAGGAAGAGAACTGGAAGAACTTGGAACCCTGATGAATGGCATGAAATGTGTTAAGTCTATTACCCTCAGAATCATTTCTTCAGTCAGTCAAAGGGTTTCCTCACAGATCACAGTCAGAACATGTTTTCAGAGTGTGACCCCCATGAACAACACCGCAACAACCCTGAAGGAGACACCGCAGTTCTAGTTCTTATGGGTCTTTTACTCCCTTTTGGCAACTCTATTTCGTTCAGGCCGGAGTAAGTACAGTATTTAGGACAGATGTGTAAAACGCTAAAAATGATACAGCCTGTATGCATGCCAATATAAATGCCCGTTTTTGGAAATGTTCAGCCCACAAAACTTAAAAATAAATGCAATTCTAAATTCAGAAACTTAAAACGGCTGAGGTGACCCTTCACACCACACGGCTGCATAATAAGTGCATAAGTCACCTAAGTGCACATCTTGGGTGCACTTTAAGTCAAGCAACTGAGTAAAGTGACTGTATGATCCACACTGTTACCGCTATTATCATTCAACAGCCTCAGAGTTTACAGAATCTGTACAGCCAGTAAAACACTCACATCCCATTCGATGACCAGGTAGCCCGTCTTGTCTCCTACTGTCCTCACATTAGCTGGATTTCTGAATGGTTTCTTCTCTTCTGTCCTGCAAATAGTGTCGGTCGGTTCACTGGGGTTTCCAGTGCCCAAGGCATTCACAGCACGGACACGGAAGTAGTAGTACGCCCACGGCAGCAGTTTGATGGATGCTTGCCTGCAGAAAAAAAAGCACCAAAAGCATGTAAACAAAGCCTGAAACTTCTTCACCCCTCCTTCAACCTGGTAACTAATGTGAGGGGCTCCAACAGACGGGTGTCAAAGGGTGATCTGAGCCATACAGAATTCACATCACTAAAAAGTGCAGAAAATAAGCTCTCTGTTGGTATAAACATTATTTCTGTAGCATGCTGTGGGCCTCAGATATGTTTGTTGAAAACTCGCTCTTGAAAACACAGCCTGTTGAGAAAATGGCTGGTAAAGGGTGACATGGGAATCATGCCAATAATATGGCTGGTTGTATTGTATGTTCATTTTTAACACGTTTACAAGCTACGCATTCAGCCTTGAAGCTTTCACAGAAGTTGTATTAGTTGTCTGAGGACCCGAAAATGAAAAAAAAAAATGTCACAGTCGCTAAATTTGACCAACAACCTTTTTTTTCCTTTTTTTTTTTTTTTTTTCAATTTTCGCAAAAATGGCTGGGTGGTACCATCACATACTATACTTGACAAGGGCCTAGTGGTTGATGCGTCTGCTACAGGTGGGTGGGTGTTTGGGAGTTTAACGTCCTTTTCCACCACATATGCATCTGCTACAGATCCTAAGGCAAACTGGGCAGGAATTTAAAGGGATTTTCCATGTAAAATCAATTGTGCATGCACACACTTGTGTAACTGTAAGTGATATATTCTTTTTTTTTTTTTTTTTTTGCTTTCACTATTTTTTTCCCCTTTGTTCAGCAAAATGCAGATAAGTGCCAAAAAGTACTGTGATACTTCATGCAAAGTGGTACTGACACTTTTGGGGGATGGCACTTCTGCAGCTCTGATGCAGCACAAGAAAACAGACATTTCAACACACACCTGGCGGTAGCTTCGGGTTTTACTCCTTCTATCCATTTTGACTCGTGGGAGTTGTTGTACTCCACAACAAAGCCCTGCAGTGGGGAAAAGTTGGACAGACTGTCCTCATACTGCCACTCGATGTCTCCTCTTTCACCACAGGCCATGACTTTAACATTGTACGGTGGATCTGGGGGAGCTGAAACATACACACAACTCAAATGGCTAATGATGCGGAAAATTGTTCACTGAATGATCTTAGCCGACGCATCAAAAACTCCTGTGTCACGATCTAACTTTACAGACTATCGCGAAGACTTGTGTCAGTCTAATATTGCCGCAATGCCTTGCTTTGCACCAAAGGGGCTGGCTGACAAGTCTAATTATAGAAACATTCGCTGTAGTCCTACATAAATACACCTGAAGAAGCCCTGTTTCTGTACGTAATATCAGAAGTCGTAAAGTTAAGAAATTGGTCTTCCTGTCCAAAGGAAGCATCACCCTTCACAAGCAGCACTTTTCTCCCTCCATTCAACATATATACTGTTATTTCAACTTATAAGTTTGCTCGTCCCTTTGACAGTGTATGAGAAGATTTTGACAAGAGATCTGAAAGTAGTACAGGCATCTGGCTACACTATGTACCATGTGTTACCTACAGGTAAAATCTGTGTGAGGTTTTGTTTTTTTTAATTGAATGTTTGAAAATAGCAAGACAACAGCAATATTTCAGTTTATGTTTGTTATCCAGAGTTAAATCATCTTGCAGTGTGTAAACATAATTTATTTTGTTTCTAGTCAGCTTTGAGTTCGGCGTTGTGCACAGCAGAGACAGACATCCCATTCCATTTGGGTGGAGCCGCAGAATTGAAAGTAGTCAAACCCCATGAGATGCTGTAATTGAGCAGGTGTCTAGCAGTGGTACAATAATCAATGTTTTTGTTTTCATCCACGATTGGTTGGCAAAGGACTGTCCACACGTCCGCATTCTCAGTTCCATTTCAACGTTCCTACCTTTAACTTCGAGTGTAGCCGTTTTCGAATCAGCATCCAACGTGTTGTTTGCTACACAGGTGTAGTCCCCTGTATCTTGGCTGTTGGTGTCTATTATTGTCAGCTCCCCTCCATCCACAGTGACCTACACAAATCAACATCACACAATCCTTATAATGTGACATGAGTGTGGTATGTTGAACTGAAATGGTTTGCAGCCAGCTTTAGTTACCAAGCATCAAAAACACCATGTGAAAGATAATGTTCATGTTATATCACTCATGCTGAATATTAGATATAAAAAAAACAACAAAAAAAACAAAGTTGTTCAAAAGTCAAGGTGAAAATGGCCACTGCAACAATGCTTAGCTTTCTATATATTACAGAGATCAATCAAGTATGCTGTCAAACCATAAAACACCAATGCTATTTTTCCCACAACAAGCGGAAGTCTTAAAAAGTCCTGATTTGATTATATCCCAACTCCTTCACAAATGCTCAAACGTAAAGTAATCCATTATAGACATGGTGATTTCCTTCAAGAATGTAGCCCAGAAACTGTAGAACTCTCTACCTGATTCAGTGATGAAGGCAGTCAACTAATAATAAAAATAATGATAAATGTGCATTGTGTAGGTGCTTTATCCAATTTCTTAAATTGGCTCAAAGCGCCATGAGCAGAACCCCAAAAGCATGGTCACATGAATCACACGCACTCTCTCAAACATTGGACAGGACGCATTACGATCATGTGGTGCGAAGGGTCCACTCAGATATATAAGTTTTAAAATTTAGAATTGCATTTGTTTTCAAATTTTGAGGGCTGATCATTTCCAAAGCAAAGGGGGAGGAAGCCAGAGTGCCAGGAAAGAACCCCGAACAGTCAGCCTGCATGAACGGTGCCACATACGAGAAGGAAAAATTCTTTGCCGCCAGTGGAACTTGAACCTGACCTCTCACACTGATGGCGAAGTCTCTTAATTATTATTATTATTATTATTATTAAACTGTTCACTACCTGAGTCAGTGATGGTGGCAGTCAACTACCCAACACCAATGCAGTCCAGAAGCAACTGATGACTCATCTCTACAGCACATCACTCCATCAACATTTATACATGTACTCTCTTAACTTTCTCTACATGCTGTGAGCTCTAAATTAGGGTGGAGCCGAGTGCCATGTCCAGACACCATCATTGTTATCATCATGATGTAACTGCACACCTCACTCCGACTTACCCGAGAATCTGACTTGTCAACCTCCTTTCCATCCTTCAGCCATTTGTAGGTCAGTTTGTGCTCCTCAAGATGGTCAGTCTCAGCCCCGCACCTGAAGACCGCTTCATCACCATAGCTGATGCGGGCAGACATTGGCTCACTCACGATCTGGGTCTTCTCTGAAACAGCAAGGAAGATACATTTGGTACTTTTCTATTACTTATCATTTAGTTTCTGTTATTATCTTTAATCCTGAACCACCCAACCACCAACCCCTCTTCTCCTGGCAGCTCAAAATGGTTTTAACTTTGTGAAAGTGGGTGGGTGGGTGACTGGGAGTTTAACCTCCTCTTCCACTATGTGTGGGTGATATCAAAGACAGGCAATGAGAAAAAGGCCAGCACATATATATGGCCCAAGCTGGTCATGACTTTGTGAACTGTGACACCTACAACTTGAAGATTTGATGACATAACCAGCAGCCTTGTTTTTCGTACAGGAGACAATGAAGTTATATTCTCTCAAACACAATTACAGGTATCTGCTAATACACACCCTGTGATTATGTGCACGGTGTTTAGTCTGCACACGAACATCTAACTCAGGAAATGACATGGAAAGTGAGGATGTCAGCACTTGTGTCTTCAGGACAGTTTTTTTTTCAGTTTTGAATAATACAAAAAGCATTATCCACTGATACCACAGAATCTCACACACACACACACACACACACACACACACACACACACACACACACACACACACACACACACACACATCACCCCTTACTTCTGACAACCAGATTGCCAGATGCCTCGGCGTCACCAAATCGGTTTTTGGCTCGACAGGAGTAGAGGCCACCATCCTTCTTTCGAGCAGACTGGAACCAAAAAAAATTGCAGAGATTGAAAAAGTATTCTCTCACTTCACAACAGAGGTGATCTCTCATCTGTTAATTATGTGTTATCTTAAAATCACCCATAAACAGGTCATAACGGTGTGTTACTAGTATCACCAGAAGTGCAGACCATCTACATCTGTAACACACACACAATTGAAACTGGTCTTGTCAGGACACTTGCAATGTGCAACCATATTTCAATGGGTGTTCAGCTGCATGATATTTCCATCTTCCTTCCCTGCTCGCTGCCACAACCCACTGCCCAAATACCCACTACTGTAAACACACCAGGCATTCAAACAACATTTCTGTCCAGCTGAGACATCAGGTTCACTTACTTTCACGACCAGATCACCGGAAGGCAATATCTCATAGCGGTTGCCGTCCAAAAGCTGGTCCCCCTTGTACCATTTGACAGTTGGTTTTGGCTTTCCCTCCACCTTACATGGAATTGTCACGTCCGTCTCCTCCGCAACCTTCTTGTCTCCTGGCTCTGTCTGGATTGACGGTGCTTCAGCTGTACAAAAGGATTTGAGAGAAATGACACGTGATGTTGTTCCATTCACTTCAATAGGCAACTTAAAACCTCAACAAACAACAAAAAAATGCTAGAGGAGAGGGTGGGTGGGTATTTGGGAGTTTAACGCCCTTTTCCACCATATGTGGGTGATATAAAAGACGGGGCAACGAGAAAAAAGCCAGCACAAATATCTGGCCCACACTGGGATTCGACCTCACGATGTGAGCATTGAAAAATCTGATGCTCTACCATTCGGCTATCCTGGCTCCCTTGCTACAGGAGAAGACTAGAATACGTAGGACATAAAATGGGACACAACTTCATAAGCTCCGAGCCCCCCCCCCCCCCCCCCCCATATCACTTGAAAAAAAATAAATCAGTGTGCGCAAAGGTACTTACCCACTACCTGAAGGTAGATGTCTGCCCACAGGTAGCCATGAATGTTTGAAGCGTTGCACTGCAGAACTTGGGAATCGCTCTGAGACAGGTTGGTGAACACCAGGGCATTGCCCTGAAGCTTGCGATTCTTTGCTTCTGGTGTCTCTGAAAGAGTTGATCAAATCATCAGAAACTATTTATACTTGGAGAAACCACTGACCACTGTATTAAACAAAGTCAGTTAGGCAAGCGTTAACAGCCGTAACAGCTATCCATGGTGTGTTTTTCCTTGACACTTTTGCTGATGCTCTTGTTGTCTTACTGAATATACTGGGTGAAAAAAATGATGACATCCCTCAGTCTAGTGTCATCTTGAAAGAGGGCCTGAGTGTGTATCAGAACCATGGCATTTAGCACCTTTTCCAAGACCACGGTAAGTCTGTGTGAAATTCAGTTTTTGTTTACTGCTTGCTTTGAAAGTGCACGTACAACAAAGAGCTCACATACTTTAGCAGGAAGATGTATGGGTATATGATGCTAAAGTACCCCACACCTCAAATACAGTATTAGTTACACATACCATACCCGGTATGTACAACACAAATTCCCCTCATCTCTCAGGCACTCTACATTTCCTAGAAGGGTGCAATATATGGTTTGCACCTCAGATTCAATTCCCTGGTTTGCACCTCATATTCAACTCCCTGGTTTGCAGCTCAGGTTAAATTCCCTGATTTGCAGATTCCAGATTCAACTCCCTGTACTGACACTCACTTTCAATAGGAATGCCGTTGCGGTACCACTGAATCTCAGGGTTGGGGTTGGCATCTGCTTCACACACCAGAGTCACATCCTCCTCAACCCCGACCTTACGATCTGTAGGCACCTTTGTCCATCTTGGCCGGGCTGCAAAAGCACACACACATACAAGACGGATGTTATGGAATTCTAAAAACCTATACAAAAAAAAAAAAAAAAGAGTAATCACGAGGATTCATGAAACTGAAGAAGGGATTATTTTAAATTCCAGAAATCATAAACAGCCGAAAGCAGCTGTGTAGCAGGCAAAACAGGCATCACACATGTTGATCCTCATACAGGGATTTTCCATAATTCCAGTTTTCTACCCACTACACACACACATTCATCTGGGCCTTATATGCGAAAGTCAGGCAAGCGTAACAAATATTTAACAGATATTTTAAAACGGAGAACACTCTGCCCACATGCATCATTGGACAGATCTGGAAATTTTCATGTTTTTGCACTGAAGAGAAGACGAATGTTGACAACTGTTGGCAGGGGAAAACACACAAACTCACACTGCACGGTGAGGGTGAAGAGAACTTTGACTCGCTCCGAAAGCATGGGGTTGGCTGCCGAGCATTCGTACTGGCCGGCGTCTTCAGGCTGCACATCCTTGATAACCAACTCATGCTTGAAAGGACCAATGACCATCCTGGAGGTGTCATAGACGCCATTATCAGCACGTCGCCACCTCACATCAGGGGCCGGGCTGTCAATGTGGAAATGACAAATTGAAAGGCAAGTCCCTTTGCATGGCCACTGTATCAGTGCAACACTGTTTCCATCCCCCCTCCACTCAACCTCCCCCTACTCCCACCTCATCCCACGCTATTCACATGCTGTTTTGACCCAAGTCACATGCTGCTTCTGTGCTGCTTTTTTTTTTTTTTTTTTTTTTTTGGGGGGGGGGGGGGGTTAGGGGTTCACCTATCCTTCCCTCTAAACCCTCTTTAAGCACCAAGTCTGGGTGGAGACATGCACTACATGAAGTCATCAGCATCACCAACATGAACTCACGACAGAACTGACAAGGACACTTACTATCCTGAGAATATACACTTGAACTTTGCTGTTGATCCCTCAAGGACCATCACATTTTCGTCAGAGTTCCACATCAAAGATGCAGGAGTGTTGTCCAGGGCGTCTGTCAGAAAAAAATAAATAAACAAAAATAAATAAATAAATCAGAAGTTAAACATCTCCACCATAACAGTGACTCATAATGGTGCAAGGGCGACAGGTTATGGGGTCAGTCCCGCTGAACACTATTCAATCCAGAAGACTGACAACTGCTTTCGTTTTGACTGTGATAAACAAGTTACAATGAATCTCTACTAAGTACGTATCTGGAGTAACACAACTACTACCTCAGTGCTCCTACATCCTGCATAGTCATGACTCTCAAAAGAAGTATTAGTTTCAACAACAAATGTTAAAGACGTGAGACTCTTTTTCACTTACCTCCATACGTTTCGATCTCTTTGTCATCCCCTTGACTTGTCAAGCGAACCTCCATGTTCTTGGCCTCGCAAATGTACTTCCGTGCATCTTCTTTTTTAATGTACACAAAGTACAAGTTGCCTGCAAACAAAAGCCAACAATGACAGAAGCCACATCAAGAGTCAATCACACTCAAACAGCAGCTGCATGCACATACTGGACAGCTATCTAATTTAACAGTGGACCAAGGTACTGCTCCTGTTATTACCAAAGCAGAACTTCAATAATACACTTTCATGTAACAGACCAGGAAAATCTTGAAAACATCTGAAAGATATATGATCAAATCCATCCTCACTGTCCATCCTTTCTTAAAACTTTTCCCAACGTGAAACTACAAGTGCTGTATGCATGCACACACACACACACACGCACACACACACACACACACACACACACACACACACACACACACACACACACACACACACATACAGACACACAAGTTAAAACACACTGGTAAAGTCATAATAGTGTAATAGGGTTACCTGAGTAATCCATGGTAATCCTCTCACCCACTTCAACATTTACATACGGTTCATCATCACCCTCCTGATTTATGAAACAGAGAACATTCACATACAG